>CAUYUJ010014473.1:147785-155285 GCA_963575745.1 Prorocentrum cordatum
AGGCGCAGGAGGAGGACAAGGAGCAGGAGGAGTAGGAGGAGTAGGAGGAGTAGGAGGATGAGGAGGAGGAGGACGAGCAGGAAGAGAAGGAGGACGGCCGAGCGCCGATCGGCCGAAAAGGAGCAAATACGGAAAACCTTTACAAACCAATGGAAAATCGATGTTTTTAGCCTCCTCGGGCCCCATCAGACCATGAAGGTCTTGTAGCGGTGTGCTGCGGCGCTGGCTGCCGCGACGTGGCGCACGGCGGGGCATAACGACCAGGAGCGCTCACAGCGGAGCCTTCGCCTGCATGGCAGGGGCCCGGTGGCCCCTCGGCTTTCAAAGAGGGGCTTCCAGCAGTGAAAAAGATCACCTACAACAACTTATTCAAAAACAGGGGGGGCTGATTGAAGTGTTGATGCGTCCTGGGCTTGCTGTTGGTCCTCCGATGTCCTTCTCCTCCTCCTCCTCCTTCTTCTGTCCCCCCCCTTCTCTAGAGGGAAGAAGAACCACCCTGATAATAAGCACCCGACAAGCGAAGCTGTTAGTAAACGTTCCCATGAAAGAAATCGAACAGGGCAGGGCTGTTCAGTCAGCGCCCAGGACTGTTTAGCAAACGCAAAGTATGGGGCTCGGGGTGTGTCTTCCTCCGCCGATTATTATCATCCTCATCTTCCTCCTCCTCCTCCTCCTCCTCCTCCTCCTCCTCCCTCCCTCCCTCCCTCCCTCTCTCCCTCCCTCCCTCCCTCCCTCCCACTCTCCCTCCCTGTCTCCCTCCCTCCCTCCCTCCCTCCCTCCACCCTCCCATCCCCCCCTCCCCTCCCTACCCCTGCTCATCTTCTTCCACTCTCCATGACCCTCTCCCTCCCACCCTCCCTCCCTCCCCCCCTCCTTCCCCTCCCCCTCATGTCATCCCACTCCTCCTCCTCCTCCCGCCCTACGAAAGAGGGACGGAAGCGGCTTCGGAGCGAGCGGCCAGCGGCAGCAGCACAGAAGGAGACAGGCGCCCGTTCACGGCGACGACCCGGTCGCCCGCGGCCACCTGCGCTTCGCGGCGGGCTGCTATGCCCTGCGCTACCACCGCCACGGCAGGCGAACGTCGCGACGGCGTCGGCGGTGGCTTGCGACACCGCCTGGATCGCTCGACCCTGAACGATTGCGGCCTTCTGGTAGCGTAGATCGTTCGATGTCGGCCAGTTCCCGGACCACTGGCGGCATTCAAATCAAACCTTGAAAGCCCGAACCTGCATCTTCGCCGAGTCGGCACGGCACACGAACCTGCTGTAGACCCCTGTGCGAGTGATCGCAGTCTGCTCGTCCACAAGGGCAGGAAACTGCATCGAAGTACACTCTCTGAGATCCGCGCGGACTTCGTGGGCTGGCGCCGCACAATCCACGTGGACATCCCAAACATGTGTGATGTAGTTGTGTGAGGATATTTGGTCGTCAGGACCGTTCATCCGCATCGCCACAAGCCTGTATTGTTATGATAACCCGTATCATACGCACCATCATCATCACCACAATCACCACCATCACCATCATCGCCATCTTCAGAATCGTCATCAACATCATCAACAGCATCATCGCCCTAATCATCATCATCATCATCATCATCAGCATCATCATCATCATCATCATCATCATCAGCATCCTCATCCTCATCCTCATCCTCATCCTCATCCTCATCCTCATCCTCATCCTCATCCTCATCATCATCATCATCATCATCATCATCCTCCTCATCGTCTACAACACCATCATCATCAACATCATCGTCTACAACACCATCATCATCAACAACATCATCAGCATCATCAGCATGATCATCATCAGCATCATCATATTAATCCTCATCATCATCCCCATCCACATCCGCATCCGCATCCGCATCCTCATCATCATCATCATCATCCTCATCATCATCATCATCATCATCATCATCATTATCATCAACATCGCCATCATCATCACCATCATCAGAATCATCATCGACATCATCATCGCCAGCGTCGCCATCATCACCATCATCATCAGCAACATCACCATCACCATCATCGCCGTCCGCCGCCATCGCCGTCGCAATCGCAAGGCTTTCGACCACTGTCAGCATCGCCGTCATCGTCACCATTGTTCCATAACCCCCGCCCTCGTCATGATCAATACCCCCCCCGCTGTCATTCGCTTGTACTCCGAAGGAGACGCGGGAGAGAGCGTGGCGCCAGCTCGAAGCCTGCTGGTGTGGCAGATGTCCAGAGTTCCACTCCTGCGCCGGGCAAGGGTACGGAGCAGAAGGACAATCAAAAGGAGAGCGAGGGGGCGGAGGCGCTCCACACACACACACACACACACACACACACCCTCTCCGCATCGCCTCTCCTCCCTCCACCATCCCCAACTGCCTCCAGCCCAGCGGCGCCCTTCACCGCCTCCCCTCCTCCATGCAACCCCCCCCCTTTCACGCAGCCCCTCCCTCCCTCCCTCCCCCTCCGAGGGCGCGAAAGCTAGCCCAGCACGCGCCCCGACGGACTGGCGAGCGTGCGCCGTCCGGCAGCACCTCAGACAACAGAAGGCATATCGACCCCCCGAGGCCGAGTCGCACCATGTCCCACCGACCGGCCGCCCCCTCCCCCCTCAGCTGAAGGGGCCAAGGTACACACAAATAAATTCACACAAATAACAAGATTCCCCATATGTTTCCATATTTTCTGGGTTTTTGTCTTCCCCCCCACTTCCCATATTTTCCCATATTTTCCTGGGACTCGACGATTAATTGTGTCTGTGTGTTTTTTCCTTCCCCCCTCAGCATCTCCTGCACGGCCCCGCCCTTCACCTCGTTGACGAACAGCGTCCTGCCGTCCTTGCCCAGCCCGGGTCGCGGCGACGGGCGCGGCGCAGCGCGCCGCGGAGGGGGGGAGAGAGGGGGAAGAGGCCAGGGGGGAGGAGGGATCACTCGGGGGTCCCGAAACAGTGCGGTGACAGACCGTGCGGTGACGTCGGCATCCCCAGAAATGCCTCACCGCACGGTCGATCGCCGCACGGCTCTGGGACCTCGGAGAACGACCCGGGTCCCAAACACCGCGCGGTCAGCCCGCACCCCCACGGACCCGCCACGCGGTGTGGTCACCGCTCCGTTCGGGGGCGCCCGGAATGACCACCCCGCCCGCCACCTGGGGCGCGGAGGGCCTCCCAGGAGGGGGAAGGGGGGAGCGAGCGAGCGAGCGAGCACCGTATCCGCGCGCGCGCGCGCGCCGCGCGGGCGCCCGCGCGCGCCCGCTGGGGCGTGGCGGCGGAGGCCGTCGCCTCGAGAGGGACAGCAGCAGTTCAGCGGGCAATTCTTCTGTCCATATCCACTGTATCCACTGCAGTATTGAGTTTCGGGCTCCCTTCCCCAGGAACCCGAGGCGCACTGGATGTGGACAAATCTGCCCCCTGGAGGCTCGATTCTTATCCATGTCCAGTGCGCCTCGGCCTCGTGGCGCCCCTTCCAAGAAAGTCCAACATGTACTGGGTATGGATATACATCCTGCCCGCAAGTTCAGCGCTGTGAAACGAAAGCGGCTTCACGTATTCGCCAACATTTAGTATGCGTTGTAGCCTGGATCCAGCTCAGATCTTTGGTGCAGCTGTGCTCGTGCTGGAGTGAAGGGGGAGGGGTGGCAGAAAGGAGGATCGACACCACCACCACCACCACCACCACCACCACCACCACCGCCGCCTGGAGGGCGGCTTAGGGTCGCGGTGACGTGTTCTAGTTCGGCCGCTTCCGCGGGACATCCTGCACACCTGTTTTCGCTCAAAGTCTTGGGATCCCATCAAGAGAGAATGAACAAGACGACGACCAAAAGGAGGAATGCGGAGAAACCGAAGAGAACTCAGAAGCCGGTGAAGACGAAGAAGACGTGAGAAGTTGGCAGGCGTTGAGCTTTCATTCGAGAGCTTCGGGCGGGGGGGCATTGTTTGCTCTTGCGTGCGACAGAGCGACCGCATACACTGCCCCAGAGTCCAACGAGCTCGAAACAATGTACACCCACACACACACACACACACACACACACACACACACACTTGTGCCTCAGACGCGCGGCTGAATCCATACCGCGGCAGCGAGGCAGCGGGATACGAATGCCTCGAATGGGCTTCCTTACGAACTGGTGCGGAAGCAGAAGCTGGAAACGCGCGCTGGCGAATCCAGGCCCAAGAACAGAGGGAGGAGGAGGAGGAGGAGGAGGAGGAGGAGGAATGAGGAGGAGTACGAGGAGGAGAGGGAGGAGGAGGAGGAGGCGGAGGCGGAGGGAGGAGGAGGCGGAGGAGGAGGAGAGGAGGAAGGAGAGGAGGAGGAGGAAGAGGAGGAGGCGGAGGAGGAGGAGGCGGAGGAAGGAGAGGAGGAGGAGGAGGAGGAGGAGGAGTCGGGGGAGTATCGAGCATCGAGCTCCCAAGAAGCGGTCGATCGGGTCGCGCGGGAGCGCCCGTCGCCGCCCTCGGCCGCCGGGGCGGGCGGAACGCCGCGCGCGGGGGAGCAGCACACGACCGCCAGGCCGCGCGCGAGGCACGTCGGCCCCGCCGTCCACGTCGAAGACGAGGAAGGGGGACGTCTACCTCCTCCTCCTCCTCCTCCTCCTCCTCCTCCTCCTCCTCCTCTCCTCCTCTCCTCCTCCTCCTCCTCCTCCCCCTCCTCCTCCTCCTCCTCCCCTCCCCCTCCTCTTCTTCTTCTTAGTATCATGATTATTCTTATTATTCTTATTATTATTATTAGTATTAGTATTAGTATTATTATTGTTGTTATTATTATTGTTATTATTATTATTAATATTTCATTATTATTATGTTTCTTATTATTATTCTTCTTCTTAGTATTATTATTATAATTACTATTATTACTACTACTCCTCCTCATCCTCTCCTCCTCCTCCTCCTCCTCCCCCTCCTCCTCCTCCTCCTCCTCCTCCTCCTCCCCCTCCTCCTATTCCTCTTCTTCGTATCATTAATCGCCTTAGTATGATTAGTCTGATTCTTCTTACTATCAAACTATTGTTCTTATTATTCGTATGATGAGTATTAGTAGGTATCCTCATTTCCTTTGTCTTATTAGTCTTATTTTTATGTGTAGCATTCTTAATTTGATAATTAATATTGTTATCAGCGATCGTAGTATTACTATTCGTTTTACGCTTACTAGTATTAAGTGTATGTGTGTTATTAGTGTTCCTATTACTAGTATGATTATTACTATTAGTATTGGTATTCCTCTGATTCGTATTCGTCTTCTTATGTGTATTATTATCATCCTCCTTCCCCTCCTCCTCCTCCTCCTCCACCTCCTCCTCCTCCTGCTTATTGTTATTATTATTGTTATTCCTCCTCCTCCTCCTCCTCCTCCTCCTTCTCATCCTCCTCCTCCTCCGCCTCCTCCTCCTCCTCCCCCTCCTCCCCCTCCTCCCCCCTCCTCCTCCTCCAATCCTCCTCCTCCTCCTCCTCCTCCTCCTCCTCCTCCTCCTCCTTCCTCATCATCATCATCATCATCATCATCATCATCATCATCATCATCATCATCATCATCATCATCATCATCATCATCATCATCATCATCATCATCATCTCCCTCCTCCGCCATCTTCAGGGAGACGGCGAAGAACTAGAAGGACTCCGTGAAGCCGAAGTCGAAGGAGAAGACGCTGGGCGCGCCAATGCGCCAAGCTGCTCCCCATGAGGATCTCTCGCCGAAGGGTTGGGCGGCGACCGGCACTGACCCCCCGAAGGGGCGTGCCGCGGACGGTAGGAGAAACCGTGAGCACCTCGACGACGGCAAAAAAGCTCCGACCCTGTGCCAAAAAACTGACAGCCGCTGAACTTCAGCATCCAGGAGAGCTGGACGAAGCGGGGAGCCCTGCAGCAGCCATGGCAGCCTCGACCGCCCCGAGCCCTGCCAAGGAGCCGTCCAACCGCCTCCGCGCCCGTCGGGTTGCGAGCTGCGCGCGCTTCTCGGGGTCGAGCGGCGACTCGCGCTGAGCCCAAGCCATCGGGGCAGCCCGAACGGGCCGAACGACTCGTGCGGCACCAGCTGCGGCACCTCGACGGTGACGCACACGACGGGCTCATCATGATGCACTCCCGCGCCTCCATCTGCAACCATGGCTCCGTGGGCCAAGATGGCACGTCCTCACCAAGATCCTGATCGGCTCGACGCCCTCCTAGAAAAACGCCATCGTCTCTCCACCAGCACGGGGACGAACAAAGGAGGCCTAGGTGCGCCTGTATCGGCCGCAGCGACAAGGGGCCCAACACTGCCACCGCCGACGTCAGCGAGAAGAAGTCCGGCTGCCCGGAACGGGAGCGGGCCGCCGAGACCGACGTCGCCGTCGTCGGCACTGGCGGGAGCCCCCTGGCGGGCGGGCCAGCGCCGCACGCAGCGCGCGGCCGAGCCAGGGCAAGGCCTGGCCGCGGTGGGAGCCGACGGCGTCGAACGCCTCGATCACGTGCAGCGCCGCGCGGCCAACGCGCCCGCACATGTCGCGCACGGCGCTCCGCCGCCGCCAGGTCGGGGCGCCGCGGCCGGAGCGCAGGGGCCAAACCGGCAGGAGGGGGGGGGGCCCGCGCGGGCGCGCGGCGGCGCGGAGGGGAGGACGCGGAGGACGGGCGAGGCCGCGGTCGGCGCCGAGGCGAGGAGCAAGGGGTGGCCACCGTGAAGGCGCCGAGGCGGCCGAGCCGCCAGTGATAGCGGGTGTCGACAGCAGGCCAAAGCGAGAGTGAAGCGAAGCGGCCGAGGCCATCAGGAGTGGAGCGGCAGAGAAAGACCAGGAAGTACAGCGAGAGGCAGCAAAGAAGAGTAGGTAGGTAGCTGGGATGCCTGGCGACAGCGACCGCGCCCAATCCTGACCTGTGGGTTCACTGGTTAGCCAAGCCAGGTGAACTAGAAAGAGCTCTGGACACCCCCCGAGGAGGCACGACACAGACAAGATAAGGAAAGGAGAGAAGAGGCACACGAGAAAAAGAGACGGCTGTGAAGCCCAGTGACACCAGCCGTGCCCGTCGGGAATGGCAGCCTGCCTTGCCCCCGAGGCTCGCCAGGAAGCAGAGGCTGGAGCGAAAGCCAGACGGCCGACCGTCCGAACGCAGCGCCAGAGCTGCAAACGGCGGCGCAAGAGACCGATGCATGGCGAGGCGAGAGGCCGTGAGGGCGGGCTGCAGTCCGCCGAGGAGCGACCCGGCGGGGGCGCCAGCCTGGCGGCCAAGAGAAGGGCGCGAGCCCCCGCGAGGGCGGCGACCGAGCAGGCCCAGCCCGCAGGAGGGAGGAGGGGGCGGAGGAGGGGAGGGGCGGAGGAGGAGGAGGAGGAGGAGGAGGAGGCGGAGGAGGAGGAGCAGGAGGAGGAGGAGGAGGAGGAAGGGGGGGGAGGGGGGCGGAGGAGGGGGGAAGAGGAGGGCTGATGCACGAGACCCCGCGTCGGGCTCGCCAGCCCTCGCCGAGGGGGCCCTGCAGTATGAGCAGGGGCACCAGGCGCGGGCAGGCTGGGAGTCCGA
>CAUYUJ010014473.1:157785-222785 GCA_963575745.1 Prorocentrum cordatum
GGCGGTCACACGGACCCAAGAACGCCCCAAGACGGCCCCAAGAGGGACTGGAGACGCCCCAAAATCGCCCAAAGCCGCCCAAGATGACCTCAAGGCAGCCTAAGAGGCCGCCAAGACGGCCCAAGAGGCTTCCAAGATGCCTCCCAAGAGGTCCCCAAAGACCAAAATCATAGATTGTCCGAAGATTATTTGAGGTTTCAGCCTTCTAGCCTTTTCGGCTGCCCGACGCTCCAGGATGGTCCAAGAGGAACCCAAGATCGCCCCAAGATGGCCCGAGAGGCCCCCAAGAGAGCCCCCAGACGGTCCAACACGGCCCCAAAACGGCCCCAGAGGCACCGATTCGAGCCTTCCGCCCCAAGAGGCCCCCAGGAGGCCCCGCGAGGCCCCCAAGAGAGCCCAGGAAGCCCCCGGGGGCCCCTGGAGGCCCCACGAGGCCCCCAAGAGGCCCCCCCAAAAAGCTCCAAGGAGCCCCCAAACGGCCCCCAAGAGGCCCCAAGAGGCCACGAACGCGCAGGCAAACGCCTGCGATGGCACACTACGGGCCGGCGGAGTGAGCGAAGCGATTAAATAAGAACGCACGATAATGGTGCAAGGGCCTTGGAAGGCCATGTCGACACTTTGCGATCGGGGCGCGGCCAGCGAAAGCGGCCAAGGATGGGCCGAAGGGGAAGGATGGGGAGCCTTGAAAAGTCGCTCATCCTTACTATGCGAGTTGACTGTAGCAGGGGTCCCCGGAGACCGAGAATGCCAACAAAAAAACTTCAGCCGTGATCTGCTCACGACACGACCCAGGCGTCCGACGATGTGATTTGTTCAATGCGCGGCCCCGCAAGCCCCGACCCGTTCCCCTGGGAACAATTCTTCGTCCCAGATTCATGTTTCATGGCTCCAAGGCCCGATCAAGCGGCCCCAGAAGCCGAAATCGAGGACAAACGCGGGGATTGAGCAAATCAGATCGTCGGATATCTGAGTCGGGGGTTGCTACAGCTGCCCCTGGCCCAAGGTGCCCCCAGCTTTTCGCTCCATGTTGGAGTCCCATGGGGCCCTCTGGGCCTCGCGAGGGGTTCTCTGGAGGCCGTCGGGGCGGCCTCCTGACAAATCCTGGGGGCACCCTGGGCCAGAGGCACTTCTAGCAACACCCGACTGAGGAGGTGTCAAGGTCCTCCCAACTGACGTCGATGCCCAGGGCGGTGTACCGGCCCATGTCCGCCCACACCACGAACTCGTGAGCCTTCGTGGGCCCAGGCGGCGGCCTCGGCGCGGGGGGGGGGGGGGGAAGGCAGGAGGAGGGGGAGGGGTATCGAAGGGGAGGGGGAGAAGAGAGGAGGAAGAGGGAGGGAAGGGGGAGGACAAAGGGGTCAAGGAAGAAGGGGAGGGGGTAGAGGAGGGAGGAGGGGAGGAGGAGGAGGAGGAAGGAGGAGGAGGAGGAGGAGGAGGAGGAGGAGGAGGAGGAGGAGGAGGAGGAGAGGAGGAAGAGGAAGAGGAGGAGGAGGAGGAGGAGGAGGGAGGAGGAGGAGGAGGACGAGGAGGAGGAGGAAGGAGGAGGAGGATGATGAGGAGGAGGAGGAGGAGCCGGGGGAGATGGGAGGACGAGGAGGAGGAGGAGGAGAAGGAGGAGGATCGAGAAACACAACTGTTGAGAACATCGGCATGGCAGCAAAGAAGATAGATCACGGCCCGGTGGTGGTTGAGTTCAAATGAAAGAACGTGGGCACAGAAGACGATAACAGTGAACAGGCAGAACTTCAAGGACCCGCAGAAGCAACAACGTTTCATCGAAGATGTCCGAAGATACCCGCTTGCCCTGGCCTCCCTGGACGCTAACGAGCATCTTGAACACGTGGTGTGGGTCCCCCAGGAGTCCGCAGGGATAGAATTCCCTAGACAGCCCCACAACCCCCTCAAGCCCTACGTGACCCTCGAGCTCTTGACCATGATATCTGCAGAAGAAGAATAAGGCAGCACGTGAGAGCATGGAAGAGAATGGATGCCACTAGGGTTGACGCCCTCTTACTTGAAGCGCGCGATGTTCCTTCCCTGGATAGCTGTGGAGATCTGGAAATTCTGATTCACTCCGACGGTTTACGAGAATGTATTCAGGACTTCAGGGCGAGACCTTGGGGCGAATCGGCATGGACAAGGCCATCGTCAGTGACAAAGCGATTACCAGAAAATCTGAACGGCGGTTACTCGGGGAATCCAGGACGCAGCTAATCATCCAGATGCCTACTCAGCTGACTGAGACCAGATCGTCACGAGAGTCGGAGGAGGGGTGGAGCATCCTCGGCAAGTTGCAAAGATTCGGAGGACTGCCAGGCAAATGTTCTGTGCGAGGCCTCCAAACGCGATGTGACGAGCAAGGACATGTTGTCGGCTACAGAGCTGAACTATGCGAGGCCTTGCTGAGACACTTTGCCGAGACGAAAAAAGAGAAGTGGTCGACTGGGCAACCCTTCAGGAACAATACAATGAATACGCAACACTAGAACCTATTCCCGACAGGTCCCTTGGGATGCGGATGTCGAAGAAGGAGATGAGGCAGGGCATTCAGAGGGGAAGTCTCGGGAGAGCGGTGGGTCCAGATGTCGCTGGGTTGGAACTCATGAAGGTGGACCTCGGGCTAGCCACAGACCTCCTCCAGCCCACTATGCTAAAGTCCCAGCTAACTGCCAAAGAGCCTCGCGGACTCAAAGGGGATTGCAGACGGACATGTTCAAGTCGGGATCGGCGAAAGTTCTGCACAATTACAAAAGTACTATGCTGTCGCATGGCAAAGGTGAACAACGCTTTTCTCACGAGTAAGTTGCTGAAGGTCAGTAGTGTGTTGCTTAACGAGTTCCAGTACGGTGGCCTTCCTGTGAGGGGTACCGATCAAGCCAGTCTGCAAACGAGGCTCATGATGGGCTAAAACACGGTGACGGTCCCTAAATGTTCTATTCCGAGGTCGAGGCCCTCACCTCTGAGGTAGCCCAGTTGGAGGAGAGTTTCAGCACGTACCTTGAGCAACAAGGTCCTCGTGTAATAGATGCTATATCCTGCGCCTGGTTTTGGGTCCGAGGCTCCGACAAGGTAGCTAGCCCCACCCTAGAGACCCGACGCGGTATGCCCTTGGCGGACCTGATGTTCAACCTGATCGTTGGTTCAATCCAGACTTCTGCCGATGCAAGTGTGCAGGAATAGATCGGCGGTGGACAAGCCTCCCTGTAGCAAATCTCCCTTTAGTGAAAACGGCCTAGGACCGAAACCGCCGGACCTGGACCCGCAAAAATAACGGCCGCGACGCCCTCTCGCGAACCGAAAACGGCCAATTCACTAATCGACGTGTCATGGTAGGAGGTCGATCAACCTTCGAATGGAACAACCTTCAAGCGGCTGCAGTCGAGCACGAGTCGAGACGTCTCTTTCCTCCCGGGGATGCTGCCTCCCAGGAGTAGACGGGCCCTGGGGCCCTGTCTGTGAGGATGACCTGCTGTTTGCTGTCGAAATCCCCAACGCCGCCCCGTGGGGTGTTTCTGATGTTTTGTCTGGCCCGAGCTGTCCACGAGGAGACCGTCGCACGAGGCTTTACGATCAACGATAGGGCCGGCAAGTCCGAGCTCCGGGGGTGCAGGATTGTCCGCCCAGGCCGTCGCCGGCAGTATGCAGCGGCTCCAGAGTTTTTGTTGCTTTCGTCTGTGCGGTGCGGTGCGTGAGACGTGATGGGCAAGGTTGAAGGAGGGCCAGGGCGGAGGTTGCCACGCTACGCGACAATAAGCTGTTACTCCTCCTCCACCTCCTCCTCCGCCTCCTCCTCCTCCTCCTCCTTATCCTCCTCCTCCTCTTCTTCCTCCTCCTCCTCCTCATCATCATCAGCAGCATCATCATCGTCAGCAGCATCATCAGCAGCAACAGCAGCAGCAGCATCAGCATCAGCATCATCATCAGCAGCAGCAGCATCATCAGCAGCAGCAGCTGCCGCAGCATCCTCATCATCCTCATCATCATCATCATCATCATCATCATCATCATCATCATCATCATCATCATCATCAGCATCAGCATCAGCATCAGCATCAGCATCAGCATCAGCATCAGCATCATCAGCATCATTATCATCGTCATCATCATCAGCCGCAGCAGCATCATCAGCATCATCATGATCCTCATCATCATCACCACCATCATCATTATCATCATCATCATCATCATCACCACCAGCATCATCATCATCATCATCATCATCATCATCATCATCATCATCATCATCATCATCATCATCATCATCATCATCATCATCATCGTCATCATCATCATCATCATCATCATCATCATCATCATCATCATCATCATCATCATCTTCATCATCATCATCCTCATCATCATCATCATCATCATCATCATCACCAGCATCATCAGCATCAGCATCATCATCAGCATCATCATCGTCGTCAGCATCATCATTATCACTATTCCACTCAGCCTCCCGATGCTGCCACCGCCGCCGATCCTCAGTTCGCAACCTTTCCACGCCACCCCACCTGGAGCCCCACCCCGTCCCCACCACGCGCGCCAGGACCAACCCTCAACTTGGAGGCAACGGGCCCTGAGGGACACGGGTGCTGCGCCCAAGGGGAACAGCATCTCACCCGGAGTCGTCTTTCGATGGTCCCGGGGCCCTTGGAGGGCCCTGTGTGCACCCATGGGGGTCAGAACTGTTGGATAGGCAGGAAGATGAGGCAGCAAGGGGAAACTGAGGGTCAGAGCGAGATCCGATCGCTCTGGTGAGTGGTTCCCTGCGGTCACGCTCAACATCGCACTGCTCTGGTGAGCTGCTCCCCGCGCGTGCGGCCAAGACTGTCCTGCGCGCGGCGACGTGTCCGCCCCACGCCCCGAACCTGCCTGAGGAGCCGCACCTCTGACCCGCAAGCGCACACGAACGAGGGCACGTGGAGCCCGAGAATCGGGAGCGGCCAAGAGGGGGGTGTCCAAGAGGGGGGGGTGCAAATCATGGCCGGCGGCATGTGCGCGGCCCAGCGGGGGGGCCGGGGACGTAACGAAATGAGAAGAGGCGCCATGAAGTCTGGGGAAATATCATGGCCCACGCCATGATATCCACCCCCCCCTAGTCATCACCCCCCTCTTTTCCGCCCCCGAGAGAACGGAGGCAGGACCTCCGCAGCCCGCTCCCCCCGGGACCACCCTTCCCTCCTCGGCGGCCCACCGCGACGCGCCAGACCCCACGCCCGGTGCGGCATGGCGCCCCGCCCCTGCCTCCCCACGCGGCCCGCCATGCACACGCGAAGCGGCGCTGCCGTCGGTGCCCGCGGCCCCGGGTGGCCCCCACTTCTCCAGGGAGGCCCCCACGGCCTCCAGACGCCCCCCCCGTCCCCCCCGACGGCCGCCCTGGAGACGACGAGGCCGTTTCTGTCTCCGGTGCCGGCTGGCCGCTTCTGCAGCTGGTCACGGCGCCGTTCCTGTCCCGAGCCCGTCACGGGTTCTGCTTCGGTTCTGCTTCTGGCTCTCATCCCAGAGCCGGCTGCTCGCCGCGTCTGGGAGCCACTCGTTTACAGCTCTCACAGTCCCAAGACGACTTCTTGGAACATCGCAGAAGAACAGCCCTGCCGCTTCTGGGGCTCACTAAGCCCCCGCCCCTGGGGGCACCAGAGTGGGTGGAAGGCTGGGGGGGCCATCGAGGGGGGGGGAGAGATGGCACCTCTGCACACACCCGACCACTGAGGGAGCCTCCAGGAGGGAGCACGCCCCCCCTCCTTGCCCCAGGAAGGCCGAGGAGATCGAGGAGCCCGAGGGGGGATCGGAGGGCAAAAACCGAGAGACCCCCCCCGTGGACCCCTCTGAGCCGCCAGCCCGCCACATCCCCACGCGCTGCCCGCACGCCCCTCCCGCGAGCGCGCCCCCCATGCCGCCCTCGCCCAAGCTTGCCCTGGCGCCGCTGGCGCCCCCAGTGGCGCCCCCCATCCCCCGCAGGATGACCCAGGATCGAGTCGAAAGATGAGCTCGGCAGTCGAAGTGCGCCGAATCGACAGGAGGTCGGCAGGCAGATCGGAAGGCATCGAAATCGAGGCCTGGCGGCGCGAGCCGACACCTGCACAAGGAAACCCAAACCGAAGTCGGAATTCGGAGTTGAATCGAATCGGAATCGAGATCCTCGACATCGAATCGATCCGAATCGGCAGAGTCGAAATGACTCTTGCCTCCGCCCCCGAGGCTGGTCGGCGAGCGGGCGCAAAAGCGCCGAGACACTGCACGCCGATTGCTGGAGGACCCGGCGGCCCACGCGAGGGTGCCAGCCGCGCCAAAATCTGGCTGCTTGAACATAAAAACGTGTTATGTGAGAGAACCACCTCCTGGAATACCGGAAGAACGCAGCTTCCTGACTGCAGAAAACCAGTTTCGGATTCAAGACGCCGGATTCTGTTACTCCAGAAACCAAGACTCCGACGAGGGCCGTGCGACGTGCGACCCTCCCACCCCCTCGGCTGCGCGCCAGGCCTCGGCGCCGCCTCCGCCGCCGCCTGCGCACCGCCGCCGCCGCGCTCCCCTGCGGGCTTCTCCCTCGGAGGAGGCACGGGCGACTCCTGGGGAGCGCCCCATGGGGGGGGGCGAGGAGGGGCGAGGGAGGACGAGGAGGCGGAGGAGGCGGAGGAGGAGGGAGGAGGAGGAGGAGGAGGAGGAGGAACCACGCTACCCAGTACTCACCGCCGACGTGAATACGGGAGACGGCGACAAAGAAGAGGAGCATCACCACGGCTATAACTACCCGATCGCCACCACCAAGATGGAAGCACTACCCAGCACCGCTCCGAGGTGCGACCATCACCGACCTTCGCACACGGGAGCTGCTTCCGAGGCGGATAAGCCTGCGACATAACCACCACACCCAAGTGGACCCCAAGCCAGAGGAGCGTCGCCAACACCGACCCAATCCACTATGCAGCAGAGCATCCCAATGGCATGGGCCAGCCTCGTTTGAGGTGCCACTGCGTTACATATCTCCCACTCCTTCTTCTGGGCAAAGAAAGCGAACGCCACCCTCCCAAGCCCACAACAGGTCTTGCTCTATCGGAGGCCTGTCATTGCGCCGCTACCTCTACGTAGCATGTTTGCTCTTACGCGACGGGTACTACGACCAGCTGCCCCCATTCCTACAACCGACCTCTACACTACTACAACAGCAGCGGCTGGAACACTACCCTGCAACCCGACTACCTCCTCTACTACTCCAAGGGCGACATTGCAGCAGTTTGCGAGCACACTGACACTGCGACATCCACCTCGGCCTATACTCCGTCTCCAGAACATCGGCCATGCAGCAAAGGCTCATCTACATTCTCGAGCGCCCTATCTCGCAGCGGCAACTACATGTCTCGTATACTTCCACTCCGTTCGCCCCAGATGATTCGCCACAAACACAATGGCGAGGCGAGGCGAGGCGAGGCGAGGCGAGGCGCCAGTGTGTCGCCCTGGGGGGGGGGGGGGGGCGGCCCTACGAGAGCCCGGCGGTGGCGCAGAGCGCCGAGAAGCATTAAACCCCGCTCAGATGCTGGAGTCGGGTTTGGGAAAGCTGGGTCGGAGAAGGGGCAGAGACGAGTGCTGGAGTCGGTAGCATGGGAGCATGGGAGCGGGAGTCGGAGACGTCTGAGGCATGGCATAGGAGACGGCATTGAGGAATTGAGGGAAGAATCTGCCATTCCAAGCCGTAAAAATCGCTTGTGCAGGCCAAGAACTTATCTTCCAAAGCCTTCCACGCGTGCCAGTCTGCTGCGATTGACAACCATTGTCTGCTGTCGTTGTGGGCGTCGTTGTGTTGTGTCGTGCCTGTGGTGCGGAGGAATTGGGCGATGTCGTCGTCCCAGCGCTTCTTTTGGCCTCCAAAAACACAATTTGGCAAAAGGAACGAGTGCATGATGGACCGTCTACTACCACGTTTCTACGCGTGCACGGGAGTTCACAATGGGAACCGCCACAAGGGGTGGCGCCGACCCATTATTAGAAATGTGGGCTCCAATATACTTCCACGGTAAGCCACGGGATGGAGTTCTCTCATGCATCTCCTTGGTGGGGCCCTTTAATCACCAGTCTCAGGGGCGGCGGTCTCGGAGGCGACAACACGAAGGGCCAACGATCCACGATGGCCACGAGGGGGGACGCTCAGCTAACGTCTACTCCCTCCTGGCCGCCTTCTTCCCCATCATACCTGCCGACTGCTCGTCCCATCAACTTCCTACTCTTGTGAAGGCGGGATCGGGGGGGTCGGGGATTCAGTTGGTGGAAGGGATGGGGAACCTCACCGCTGGCTACCCTGTCATTGGCCAGGGCGGCCGCAGGCAACAGCCCATTTTTCTCGACCACAGTCAATCAAGCACGGCCACTGGCGACAGTGGCCCCACAGGCTTGTCCGCTCTTGCCTGCCACCGCAGCCGGCATTGCGCGCAGTCCATCTACCCTGGCACCATCTGTACGCCCTCCTTCTGCCCGCCTCCTTACGCCACACTTGTCATCGATTGGCCCATCACGCACGCTTTGTACCGCCAGCCGCATGCTGGGGATGGTTGAGGTCCTATTGAAGAGGAGGGGGCGGATGGCCAAGGCGCCCGGCGTTGGCCAAGGCGCCCTGGCGTTGGCCAAGGCGCCCGCGCGAAGAAGTCGGGCGCGAGCCCGAAGTCCTTCTTGCCGCCAGTGTAGGCCATCCTGCCCGGCCGCTCGTGCGAGAAGCACCGATAGATCGCGGCCAGTGACAGCAGAGAAGGCCCCGCGCGCTGGCGCGGCGCTCCCGACCGCGCCAGCGCGAGGGCCCGAGCGCGCCCGCCGCCGCCGCCCTCCACATTCACCCGCAGCACGTCCCACTCCGCCGCCGCGAGGAGCTCGCCGGCGGCCCAGGGCGCCCCCAGAGCCACGGGCCGCGGCACGCCAGCGAGCACCACGAGGTCCAGCGCGCTCTCCGGGCGCGCCCCGAGGTGGACGGCGGCCGCGAGCTCGGCCAGCGCTGCCCGTTGCGCGCCGCTGGCCCACAGCACGCGGGACGCCAGGCCCCAACGGCGCCCCATCCACGAGCAGGGGGTGGCAGAGCCCCTGGGCGCCGAATAGGGCGCGGCCGCCAAGAGGTGCCCTGCCGAGCACCCCCGCGGGCCCAGCGCGACCACCGAAGCGCCGCGCTCCGCACAGGCGGCTGCGTCCTCCCCGCCCCCGCTGGCCAGGTGTCCAGGACCCGGCCCTGAGGACAAGAACCCCCATGCGGTGCAGGTTCAACTTGTGATCCACTTCCTATCCTTGGGGCCCCATCCCTCGGGGCCCCATCTCTGAAACGCCAAGCTGTGGGTCGCTCTCGCGCCGGCGTGGCTGGCCGGCCGAGCCACTCAGCAGGCGGACTTCGGTGCCGACGAGGAGGGGGCACGGCGGCGTGGCGACGGACACGTCCCGCGGGAAGGGCCTCACCGCGTCGCGCCAGTACGCGCGCAGATCTTCGCGCGTGCACTTGCAGTCAGAGGGCTCCAGGAGCTGAGGAAGCGTGTACTCCACCTGTCGACGTCGGGGCCCTCCAGCCGCAAAATTGCTGCAGAGAGGAGGAGGCGGAGGCGGAGGCGGAGGCGGAGGAGGAGGAGGACGAGGAGGAGGAGGAGGAGGAGGAGGAGGAGGAGGAGGAGGAGAAGGAGGCGCGATCGCCCGAGCTCCCCCTGTGTCGCACAGGGCGGCCGAGGCCGCGCCCGAGCGCGGCGCCTCCCTCGATGAGGCTGGGGCGCCCGCGATGGCCCGAATGGACCAGCGTCTGCAGGGCACGCCCGCGCGGAGCGCGCAGCCGACGATGCAACTTGACGGCGACGACTTCGAGAAACCAGTTACTCCAGATTTCGTAATAAAGGGAGGGGGGTCTCATTTCGGGGGGGGGTCTCTTCCAGGCTATCTTGGAGGGCCTGGGTGGTCTGGGGACGATGTTTTGGAGGGTTCTCCCACGGGGGAGGTCTGAAATGGCTTGTCTTGGAGGGTCCAGACCCCCTCCCTTTTATTACGAAATCTGGAGTAACCTTTGGAGCCAAGCGCTGCGAGTAGCCCGCAAAGCCCGCCAGACGGCCATGCGCGCCTGGATCAATGAGCAGCTACACCTCCAGAAGAAGCACATATATCAGCCTCGAGGCACGAGCTCGCAGAGTGGCAGAGCTGGTGGCAAAGCGTCCAGCAGAGCACGCCCATTTCGAGCCCTTGGGCCACGCTCCTCGCCGAACTGGGGGCCCGACCGGCAGCCGAGCAGCCGGACTGCAGCGAGACCCACGCAGCTGGTACCCGGAACGAGGGCGCCCAAAAGGACCGCTACAGGGACGCCAGCTGCTGCCTCGGCAGCTGCTCCTCCAGCCACAACTGCTTGGGCAGCAACGGCTACAAGGACAACGACTACGCCGACACTTGCTCCAGCACGTATTCCGAGAAGGACCCGAAGGAGACAGCGCAGGCCGCGTGCGCGCACCTACCCGAGACAACAGTGCGTCATGGACTGGCCTCGCCAGCCAGTCCTCCCCGCACGGGGGCTGTCGGCAGTGGCCTGCTCCCAGCGGGCCAGGGCGAGCGCCCCGCCCACGAGACAACCCCCTCTAGAGCAGCAATCCCCGAGGACTGATGGGTCGTCATGTGCCGGGGGGGGAGCGCCAAGGTACTGCGGCGAACAATCACCATAGACAATCAGCACGGCACCCTCGAAAGAAACGTCGGGCGCCCGGGCCACCTTCTCGATGTTCGGCCCCGTCGAAGCACTTGACACCAAGGGCGGCCACGTCACCGTGCGATACTCGTCCGCCCCAGCGACGCGCTGCAGCTAGGGAGAGGGGCGGGTTCGAGGGCTTCGATCATCGACGAGACAGTCCGCAGTCACGAGTCACGGGGAGGAGGAGGAGGAGGAGGAGGAGGAGGAGGAGGAGGAGGAGGAGGAACAAGAGGAGGAGGAGGAGGAGGAGGAGGAGGAGGAGGAGGAGGAGGAGGAGGAGGGAAGGAGGAGGGGAAGGGGCAAGGGGAGGGGGCGGGGGAGGAGAGCCGCATCTCGTCTCAATAACTCCGCAGAGATCTACTGACATCTGACGCCCAGACAGGGGCTCAAGTAGGCGTGGAGGTGAAAGAAAATCTAAGCAGACGGGGGGGGCAGGAGGAGGAGGAGGAGAAGGAAGGAGGAGGAGGAGGAGGAGGAGCAGGAGGAGGAGGAGAATGAGGAGGAGAAGGAAGGAGAAAGGAGAACAAGGGGAGGTGGGAGTATGAGGTGAATCAGCGGGAGGGGAAAATGGGTAGAGAGGAGGGACGGGAGGAGGAAGAGCACAAAGAGGAAGGAGCACGAGGAAGAACACGTGGAGGAGGAGGAGGAGGAGGAGGAGGAGGAGGAGGAGGAGGAGGAGGAGGAGGAAGAGGAGGACGAGGAGGGAGAAGGGAGAAGGAGGGGGGAGGAGAGAAATGGGTAGCAGATGTGGAGGCCGAGAGGCAGGGAGGCGGGAAAGGCAGGGAGGCGAGAGACCAGAGCGAGGGGGGGGGGGGGCAAACATCAACGACCAAAAGAAAATGCGAGGAGAGGAAGAGGGATGGATGCCGCGGCAGAAGGGAGGGACGGACAGGTTCCTTCTGGGGAATGGTATCAATGATGGCACGCGGCCGGCAGTGCATATAGTGGCATGTGGCACGCCTGTTTCATAGGCATTGCCGTTTAGAGCGTCGGACCACCACCACGAGCTTCGCGATACCTCCATGGAACACCCTCCTGGTGAGCCAGTTCCTGGACGAGCGAGGGCTCAGCCTACCCAAACGACTTCACAATTGAACGCACAATGTGTTCGCGCACGAACGCGAATACGGAATGCCATTGAGGAAACGAGAGACCATGCATGTCAAAGGCAACGCTAGCCTACTTCGAATGATCGCCACCAAGAAGGTTTACCATGTCCAGACGAATGGTTCTCATGTCCGTCGTTGACGTATGCTCCTTGTAGATGTCTTTGGTATATGCTCTTGGTGGCTGGTAGTGCTGCCTGATCGTGGCGCCTGCCATGGGCCACTGATCCTGGGGAGGGATGCTGGTATAGGCGCTGTGTATCACTGATCCTGAGGTATGAACGAATTGTTGTTGTCTGGCCTGGGTATCTTTTTATGTAGCCTAGCAAATGGCAAATGTTAGTGGTGTCCACTGTTGGGCTATATCGGTAGTGCATGTCATTGGTGTACGTTATTGGTGCACCTTATTGGTCTGCAATGGTGGTACATAGTCTTCAGACGTGGTACTGATGTTGGGGCAGTGGTGCCTGCTCATGGTGAATAAGATCAGGGTGTGTTCCTGGTGACGGATATTGATGGTTGGTGCTGTTGCACGTCCTTGGTGCATGCTAATTGTGCAAGGCTCTGGCGTATATATTTAATGCATGGAGCTGGTATGTGTTGCTTATGCGTGTTTAGGTTTACTGCTATGGGCGTGTGAATGTGATGTGCGTGTTCGATGCATGATACTGAATAGAGTTCAGGGCATACGTCTTTGTTGTATGGTAGTGGTGCAGGGTCTTGGAGGCGGCGATTGATGTGTGTGTGTGACTTCTGTATGTGACTGGTTTGTGGTACGCCTGCGCGCTGTTAGTGAATAGCACTGGTGTTTGTGTGAATCGTGAGTGTTAGTCGTGTTCTTGGTGGTTGTTGTTAATGTCGGCCCTTTACATCAGCTATTGAAGTAGGGTCGTGATGTATGCTCAAAGTGGTTATCGTTGATGTCCGCCCTTGGCGAATGTGACTTCTGTATGGCACTGCTATCTGTTATTGGTGAGTCTCAAATGTGCGTGCGTTCTGGATGTACAGATCTCACTGTGTGATACTTACGTATATTCGACATGTCCGTGGACGGCTTAAAGTCGCGACGCCTGGACGTCGTGACGCCGCGACGCCGTGCGAGTCACGTACGTTCGATGTGCTTGTTCGCCATGTCGTCCTTGGCCTCTCGACGATCTGCGGGGCCCGGCGGCCGCGGCATGCAGCGCTGGCGGCCTCCTGGACTACTGAGGCCCAGCGGCCGCTGCATGCGGGGCGGTTGCGGCCCGGACTGTGGGGGCCCGGCGGCGGCGGCAGCCCCAGCCTGTCGGGTGGTGAGTTCCAAGATCCACGTAGCAGTTCGGCCAACATCGGGAGCGGCCAAGAGGGGGGTGTCCAAGAGGGGGGGGTGCAAGTCATGACCGGCGGCATGTGCGCGGCCCAGCGGGGGGGCCGGGGACGTAATGGAATAAGAAGAGGCGCCATGAAATCTGGGGAAATATCATGGCCCACGCCATGATATCCCCCCCCCCCCTAGTCATCACCCCCCTCTTTTCCGCCCCCGACAACACGACCGTCGGTAAGGTATGCTAACCCGGTAAGATAAGATAGGCTGGCAGATGATGCATGCTCATAAGCCATTGTGAGAGGCAGGGGTGGATATCAAACTCAAGCGTAACAACACGCACCAGCTGAATCAACCGCGATCTGGACCATTCAGAGGCTACCCACAACTCAAATTTACAGCAGCGCGCTGTACCAAAGTACAGCTGAAACGAAGCTGTGTACATTAGCTGCGCATTACTGGACTGGATAAGCTCGGCTGAAATACGCTGGTCTTGGCCTTGGCTAAGCCTGGCTACAGCAACATGCGCTGTCTACACTAACCGACTACGAAGCACATGCCACTCTACATTACCGCACCTCTGGCAGTTGGTCACGACGCCGCGAGGCGTCACGCCGAGACACGCTGTGATGCGGGCACATCTCGCGCACAGGCGCGGCACGAAGTGGGAGGCGAACTTTCACGATCTTCTTGAATCGAGGGTGGGGAAGAGGAGGGTGCTGGACGATGTTCTTCCCCCAGGGGTGGCAGGTCCCCACAGAGCTGCCGACCTCACAAGAGTATAGGAGCAGCCACCCGTACCGCAAGAGCGATCGGTCCCGCTGCGGGGGTAAAGCGCAGTCGACGCAGCGGTACGGGGCGCGGCCAGTGCCGCGAAGGGAGGATAATAGACAAGAGGCGGAGGAGGAAGGAGGGGGAGAAGAAAGGACAGGGAAGATAAGCAGGAGGCAGCACTCCATCATGCTGTCAGCCTGGTGTAACCACTAATACAATTCTTGCACATCCCCTCACTGTCGGAAGGGCCCGCATTGCAGCACGCGCCGAAACGCGGCTGACGATATCGCCAGACCGCATGCGCGGCCGCGGGCGAGACAGAAAAAAACGAGCGGGAGACCCGCCGCTTAGTGCGTACGTAATGAAACACTGTACATGAAATATCCGCGGCGCTTGCAATGCTACACAGCTAAGATCAGGAGGAGGAGAAGACACGAGGAAGGCGAGAGGAGGGAAGGCGAGGGAGGCGAGGGAGGAGGGAAGGCGAGGGAGGCGAGGGAGGAGATCACGAGGGACGAGGAAGGCGAGGGAGGAGGAAGGCGGGAGGAGGAGGCCGCGCGAGCCCGCCGCGGCAGGCAGAGGCGAGTCCTGCGGCTGCGCGCCCGCCTTGACGGTAAGCTGGACTCGCCCCTTCTTCTTCACCTTTGGGCTGCTCTGGGCCAAGCGGTGCGCAGGCGTGTACTCCTCGTCATCCTCCGCCCTCCTCCTCAAGCAACCATGCTTCACCCTCATGCCCGCTCCTGCTCCTCCTCCTCCTCATCATCATCATCACCACCACCACCACCACCATCATCAGCATCATCATCATCATCATCATCGACATCATCATCATCATCATCATCATCATCATCATCATCATCATCATCAACAACATAATCATCATCATCATCGTCATCATCATCATCATCGTCGTCGTCGTCATCAGCATCATCATCATCATCATCGTCAGCATCATCATCCTGTCCATCCTCCTCCGTTCTCTATCTATTCGAACTCCTGCCGCACGGGCTTCTCCCAGCAAACTGGGAGAAGCTACCTTCACAAAATTATATAGATATACAGTCGCATACGTACATACACCTACATACATGCATGCATGCACACCTACACGCATACATACATACAATCATAAGTACACATATATATTCATGCATGCATACATACATGCACACCTACCCACACGAATGTATATATATACATATATATATATATATGTGTGCATGTATACGTACATGCTTACATACATACGTATACATGCATGCATACATATGTACATGGATGCATACGTAAACACATACATACATGCATACATACAGACATACATACATACATACATACATGCATGCATGCATGCATGCATACACACATACACGCATACATGCATGCATACACGCATGCATCCATACATACTTCCATACACACATACGTGCATGCGTTCATGGTAGCATACATGTATGCATGCATGCATGCATGCGCACGTACATGCATACATACAAACACGTACATGCATGCATACACACATGCACACGTACTAATACCTACAGCACCTATATATATATATATATATATATATGTATATATATGTGTGTAAATACACATACGTGCATACATACAGACATGCATGCATATATACACACATCCTCGTACGCATATGCATACAGACATACAGACAGACAGAGACAGGCAGACACGCCGACAAACAGACTTGCATACATGCATACATGAATATGAGCATACGTGCATACATGCAGACACGCATACATGCATACATACATACACATACACATACGCATACACATACCCACATGCACATACACATACACATACTCATATACATACACATAGCAGATACACACAAGCACATACACATTCACATCCACATACACATACACATACATAAATACACACATACATATACATTCACAAGAGCATAAGCGCATAAACACATGTACATATACATACGACTATACAAACACTGTGGCGAAACACTACAAGTATGCACACATCTATACCTGTGCATTGGCTCAAGTAAACGTTTGGGCTCAAGTAAACGTTGGCAAGGCAAGTTTCTTCTGACCATTCTGTCTTGGAAAAGGCGGGCACGGGGCAGAAGGATAACGAGAAGCGGAATCCCATGAACAGTCCAAACAATCACAAAGGCCGTAAATTGGACAACGATGATTTCCAGATCGCCCGGGTGAAGGGCATGCCGGAATGGGCTGAGGCAATGCAGAAGGCTCTCATGCAGCATACCGCGGACCAAATCGGCACTTTGACGAAGGAGGTTGATGAGGCGAAGGTGATGGCGATGAAGGCGCAGGAGGAGATCAGGGAGGTGCACAAGGAGGTGGGAGAGATGAGGGTGAAGATGAAGAACCTGGAGGAGTTGCAGGAGGAGTTCAGGAGGTCAAAGACGGCGCCAGGACACGCAGGAGGAGGAGGAGGGGGGTCAGCACGAGGGTCACATTTTCGAGCCAAGTCTCAGGGGAAGGACAAGCAGGAAGACGACAAGGAGGCGTGCACTATCAACTTTGGGACCTTCCCGGAGGACACCAAATCAAAGGAGATTGTAGAATTCATGGAGGGGATCTTGGCAGAGGTGAAAGAGGAGGTGGAGGAG
This sequence comes from Prorocentrum cordatum, assembly GCA_963575745.1. Lineage (NCBI taxonomy): Eukaryota > Dinophyceae > Prorocentrales > Prorocentraceae > Prorocentrum > Prorocentrum cordatum. The sequence continues at coordinate 174,279 of CAUYUJ010014473.1, forward strand.
GTGTTCGCCTATGTGAAAAAAATCGCGGAGAGAGGGGGAGCAAAGTTTAGGTCCAGCGAGGGCATGTGGAACTACATGACGAAGAATGCGGGCAAGCACATCCACCAGTTTCAGGGTAAGACGATATATTGTAACGTCGATTCGAGATCAAGGGACCCAGAATCGGAAGAGGCACGCAGGGAGACGGCTGTGCGGAAGGTGGTGCGGGCCATCATTGAAGCAAATGGGGGGGATGGGAAAAAAACAAAACAAGAGGTCGACACCAACTACAAAAAGGGTATCGTGTGGTGGAAAGACAAACGAGTAGCAGTATGGAAGGATGGGAAAATGGAGCTCCTCGGTACCGCGGCCCAGTGGCACGGCATATTTCGAGGGCTATTCCCACAGTAAGGGTGCGGAGGCAAACGCACCCAGTACCATTACAAGATCAAGTACAATTCAGATGTTCAATTTTGAATCCATCATGCCTCGCCGCAGCGGTGGCGGCACCGGTGCTTACAAACACGTGGACGGCGACGTCCCAGCGTGCTTTAGAGGACCTGCCAACTCTGTCACTTTGGGACCACAGGCTGAAGACGTCGTTTGTGAGAATGGGGAGCTGCGAGAATGTGAGAAGAGCAGGGGTGGGCCGGAGGACGGTGAAGAGAGTCATCAGAGTGTTGTCGTGGAATGCTTGTGGCATGGGGGGCGATGCAATCGACAACTTGTTGTATATGTTACGTGCTGAGTGCAATGACTGGGATGTGATGTTGTTGCAGGAGGGCCCCAAACTGACAACAAATACATTGAGCGAGTTGCAAGGAGGGCACTTGTTCTACAATGCTGCTGCCAGAGATTGCTACAGAGGGACATCGATTTTGCTGCACGGCCGGTGGGCGGGAAACGAACCAAAGTTTTCCTCTCCGAGCGGTCGCGCCACGATCCTCGACGTCCACATGCATGGAAGAAGCTGCAGATTCATAGCATCACATTGTCCACATAGCGCGGACGAGGAAGAGAAATATTTAGCATGCTTAAAAGATCTTTAAGGCCATGTGCGGGCAGACCACACGCATCGTAAATGTGTCTTCGTTGGTATTGATGCGAATGCTGTTCTGGGTGCACAGCATGAGTTGGACGACCCCAAAGTGATTGGCAAATGGGGCTTGGGAGAGAGATGTCAAAGAGGGGAGTTGTTTGCAGAGTGGCTGCATGTGAATCGACTGGTAGCTTCCAACACACACATGCAGAAACGCGATCACTTGTGGTGGACCCACCAGAGGTGGGAGACTGGAGAAAGAAGACAGATCGATTATGTGTTGTGCGACAAACCCATGTTGCCAGCTCTTAAAGATTTCAACATATGCGACGGCGTCGATTTTTCATCTGATCACCGTTGCCTGTGTGCAGAGTTCCGGATAGATTCTGCCAAACGCCCGAGAGGGAGGAACCGAACAAGGAATGCAGCAACTTTGATAGGGTGGACACCAAGACTGGACGAATCCAGTGCTCCATCTGCATATCATGCCGCATTGTCACACAATCTTGCAGTGACGATTCCCAGATCTTTAGATGTTTTGGAGAAAACGATTGTGGAAGCTGCTCGCGACGCCGGCCTGGATGTGCGGCCCCTCCCCGGAGAGCAGACCACGGAGAAACAGACAGAGCTTCGCGGTTTGATTAAGATGCGTAAGCAAAGCACTACTCCAGAGGAGCGCAAACGCTTATCAAGACAGATCTGGAGTTGCTTATCTGCTATCCGCGATGAGAGAAGAGAAACCAGACTAGAGCAGTTACTGCAGCGAAATGGTGCCACCAAGGACCTAGGCAAGATCTTGGGGGGCCCGACAAAACGAAAGAAGATTGTGGCAGCGAAAGGGGTCGACGGGGAAATCCGTTCGTCGCCAGAAGAGATTGCCAATGTCTTCGCGGAGTTTTACACGAACCTGTATGCTGCGGAGCCCGGAACACCCAACCTGGGCCGAGATGATGCCGGGGATGCTGCTGAGCCAATCACAGTGCAGGAGTTGGAGGCCGTCCTGAAGCGCATGAAGAAGGGCAAAACATGCGCTGCGGATGGTGTGGTCGCTGAGATGCTACAAACCGGGCACCAGAAGCTATTAGAAGTAATGGCTAATCTGTTCACGAGAATCCTTCAGGGGACAGACGTCTTGCCAAACGGGTGGCTGACCAGCAAAATCATCGTCCTGTACAAGAAGGGCGACGCGATGCTTCCTAAGAATTACAGACCCATCAGCATCTTACCGGTTATGTATAAGGCGTTTTCAACAGTGCTTGTGGCCAGAACCAAGACACTTTTGGAATCGAAGCTCCAGCCCGAGCAGGCCGGGTTCCGTTCTGGTTACAGTTGTTCAGACGTGGTACACACTCTACGGGCAGTCGCAGAAAAGGCGGATGAGTGGGGAGAGGAAGTTTGGATGGCATCGCTAGATTTGGAAAAAGCGTTCGACAAGGTGCTGCACTCTGCTGTGTTCGAGGCGCTGGAGGAGGCAGGGGCGGACCCAGCCACGGTTCGCACGCTCAGGCAACTGTATTGCAATCTCAAAGCGCATGTCCAGCTGGACGGATCCACAACGAGCGCAGAATTTGGAATTCAACGTGGAGTCCGGCAGGGAGATCCGATCTCGCCACTGTTGTTCAACAGTGCCACAAGAACCATCTTCCAGAAATTACGCGAGGCCTGGGACGCAAAGAATTTGGGAACGATCATCGGCTCGCAGGAGGACGGAAGCAGAAGGCTGAGCCACGTGATGTTTGCAGATGACACGACTCTGGTGGCGCGATCAGCAGACGCGCTGCAGCAGATGATTGGAGACGCGATGACGGAGCTGGCAAAGAGAGGTCTGTCGCTGAATGTAGATAAGTGTTTCATCCAGCACAACAGCGCCGATGACCGAGTACATCTTGAAGTGCATGGGCATGAATTTCCCGTCGTATCAGCTACAACCGGCTTTAAAATTCTCGGCACGCAGTTCACCCTTGCTGGCCGCACTAGCAAGGAGATCTCCTCGCGCATCAAGGCTGGGTGGGCAAAATTTCATCAGCTGTGGCCGCTTCTGAACCCAAGGCGCGGCCTGTTGAGAAAGCGCCTTCGGCTGTTCGATGCCTGCGTATCGAAAAGCGTCCTCTGGTGTTGCGAATCGTGGTTGCCTACCGAGGAGGAGAAAAGACGTCTGCAGTCAACTCAGAACGATATGCTTCGAAGAATTGTGGGCATCAAGCGCCGGCCTCAAGAGCAGTGGGTTTCTTGGATTATTCGCGCCACGCACGTTGCGCGCGATGCTGCTAGTAAATGCGGGGTGCAATCTTGGGTACACACGTTCTTAGCTACAAAATGGCGATGGGCGGGGCACATTGCGAGAATGCCGGCAGACAGGTGGTGCAAAAGGGCAGTGGAGTGGCGCGACGCTGAGTGGTGCGCCACGCGAAGCTTGGCGGGAGGGAGGCCACGGAGACCGTGGCGCACACGCTGGTTCCGCTGGGAGGACGATTTGCGAGAATATTCGCTGTTCTGGAAGGACGAAGCCCAGAACAGGGACAGGTGGAAGCAGCGCACATCATCATTTACCGCACGCCGTCAGCTGCACGGTCGCGATTAATAAGGCGGTTTCAAGAAGGTGGTTCAAGAATAGTGGTTTCTTTTAAGAAGGTGGTTTAAGAAGGTGGTTTAAGAAGGGATGGGAGGAGGACCGGGAAGGCGGGCGCTCTCCCACGCGCCACGGCGCACTTTTCCCCAGCCCCCCGCAGGGGCCGCACCGCGTTCGGGGATCCGTATCCGTACACCTGTGCATTATGCATATACATGTACACTGAAAAGACAACATGTGTATATATATATATATATATATATATATATGTGTGTGTGTATGTATCTATGTACGTATTAGGCCCAACGACCTGCCAGCGACTCAGCAATATCCGCCACCATGCCTCTGGGCACAGAATGGGCGTGTCCTCAGGTCCTTTCAGCCTTCACTCCGGGGGAAGTCTTTAACGGACCCGGAGCCCACATTGCCACATCTTCTTGGGCTTCTCGCGTGCCCCCCGGGGTTCCCGGCATCTTCTCGCGTGAATTGTTCGGGCCCGAGCGGGCCCCAGGATGGGCCAAGAGGGCCTCAAGCAGCAATGAAGACGGCCCAAGACGGCCCTTAGACGTCCAAAGACCGCCCAGAGACGCCCAAGATTGCCCCGAGATGGCCCAAGAGGCCTCCAAGACGCCACAAGAGGCCTCCAAGAGGCCTCCCAAGATGGCCTCAAGAGACCACAAGCATTGATTCCCCAGGTGTTTGGAGGATTTGGGCGTTCTCGCCTTTTCGGCTTCCCGACGCTCCAAGACTGCCCGGGAGGCCCCTACGATCGCCCCAAGACGGCCCCGGATGCCCCCAAGAATAGGCCCCAGCAGGGCGGGCCAGGCGTTTCGCTTGAAACTGCCTCACCATCTGTGAACCTTAAGCTGACAACTTGCAACAGCTTCACGGATGGAGGGCGGGTCGTTTCCACAATGTTGAAGGGGCCCAGGGACACACAAATAAATACACACAAATAAAATGATTCCGCATATTTTCTCATATTTTCTGGATTTTTGTCTTCCCCCCCACTTCCCATATTTTCCCATATTTTCCTGGGACTCGACGATTAATTGTGTCTGTGTGTTTCTTTTTCCTCCCGAAATGTGGCTTTCGCCTTGGCGCCGCGCGCAGCCGTCTTCAATAATAGGCTTTGCAAGAGCTTCACGGGTGGAGGGCGGGTCGTGTTCAGAGCGTCGCTCTCGCCTGCGCGCCGCACGCAGTCGTCTCTGAAGATGTGCAAGAGCTTCACGGATGGATGGCGAGCCCTTCTCAGAATCAAGCTCTCCCCAAAAGCGCCGCGCACATTCGCCCGAAGATTTTTCAGCAGTTCTGGGATTCTCACGGTTAACGTCACAGAAGTCGTGTTTGAGCACAGGGTGCAACAGTCACGTCGGTTCGCGGTGCTGAAGTCCCAAGAGCGATAGGTTGGCACGATTCAGGACCGTCAGGATTCACCAGTAACGTTGATGCACGGTTCAGGATCCCCAAACGGTTGCAAAATTTCTTGCAACATCGTTGGTGAGTTCAGGGATTACACGGGTCTTCGTCGTCATCCTCCACCTTCTCCCACTCCCCCGACTCCCCTCCCCACATCATCCGCATCTTCGTCTTTCCTGGCCCACGCATCTGCCATTTCTTCCTCGCCGCCAGGCCGCTGCCGGTAACCTCGGCGAGCATGGCCTTCGGATCGCCAGCTTTGCCATTGATGCTCACAATCCTGCTGGCGGGGAAGCTCCCAATGCGAACGCAGTCTCCCAGCAGGAGATGGATAGATGGTGGACAGGGGGGACCAGCTCGGGGGGGGCCGAGTCTGAATCAGCGATACGTCGCCGATAGATCGGCGATAGGCCCCCGATAGCGAATCCGCCAGGTCCTGGGCGGGTGGGGCCGTCGGGCCCGTACCGGCGATGACTGGGCGATTGGGGCTCGAGGCATCCCCCCCTCAGCCTTTCCCCCCGAACGTTGCACCCGATGGATGGGAGGGAGGAAACGAAGGATTGCAAAATCCTTCGTCGAAGGATTGCAAAATCCTTCGTCGGGTTGTTTTGCAATCCTTCGTTCAAGGTGAGGGAGAGCAGCCTCCCGCAGGGGCAAGAGGCAAGGGAAACGGGCGGGCGGGGCGGACGGGCGGACAGACGGGCAGTGCGGGAAAGCAGCGCACAGGAAGGGAACGCAGCAGGGGCAGCGGCGGGGAAAGGGGAGGGGAGTGAATGACTGAGCGAGTGAGCTCGTGGAGTCCTCTGAAATCCGGCCAGACAAGCAGCGCTGGTCTTGCGACTACGATTCGGACTCTGAAGAGGTTCCCTCCGAAACCCGCGGAAGTGAAAAAGTTATCCACCGCGCCATGCACGAGCGAGCCAGCGCCGATCCCAGCCACACGGCTGGTCGGGCCACACCCGCCGGGGGGCAGCAGCCAACGGAGGGGAAACAAAAACAGGAAAAGAAGAGGAGGAGACGGGGGTGCGGGTAAGCAGAGGAGGGGGGAACAGGAGGTGGACCGCGGGGATAGGAGGGGAGGGAGGCGAAGGGAAGGAGGCATGGAGGGCAGGGGGGGCAGGGCTGGAGGAAACGAAAACAAGGAAGGGCATCCGAGGCGACGCAAGCGCAGTCGCCAAAGCACGACCCGAGGTGAAGAAATAGTCCTGGGAAATAAATCAAAAACTTCGGGAAGGGGGGCAGGGGGAGCCCGATGGCAAGACCATGGTTTAGTTGCAGCACGGGGTACATACAATGCAATAGAAGATACGAGAAGGAAAATCAGAAAGAGAGAAGACAAGTAAAGAAAACAGAGGACGAGAGGTTGACAAAAAGGAAAGGCAAAAGGGCAAACGAAGCTGGGCAAGCGGAGGTACGAGAAACCGATATTGCGGCAAACGGTACGACGAGGAACGTGAGGTGGAAAAGCAACAGGAAAGGGATACACGCTGAAGATAAGATGGCATCCCACGATACGCGGAGATGGTCTATATGAGAAAGTCGGGCGTGGCTTAACGGGGGGGTCACACACGGGGGGGTCAGAAGAGGTCCCCTCTCGTGCCCCTCTTCGGGCCCCTCCAGAGCCCCGGGGGGCTCGCTGAGGTACCGTTTGGGTACCTCTTCGGACCACGCTCGCCGCCCCCCCATTTATGACCCCCCCATCACGCGGCGCCCAGGAAAGGCGAGGTCGGGCGCAGCCGGGAACGAGCCCGGACCCCGCGCGCGTCGGGGTCCTGTCGCCGGCCCGCACCGCTTCTCGCTCGCTGCTCCTCCCAACACGGGGGCAGGCAAGAGGGGGCGCAGGGTGGCGGAGGGAGGGAGGCGCACACGCGGGTCGGAACATGAGCACGGTGAGGGCATGTGATAAGAAACCGTTGGATGAAGAATCCTGTTCCTCCCAACCGGGGCAGGCAAGAGGGGGCGCAGGGTGGCAGAGGGAGGGAGGCGCACACCCGGGTCGGAACACGAGCACGGTGAGGGCGTTTGATAAGAAACCGCTGGATGAAGAATCCTGGGTCCGGAAGCCGGTGGAGCACCAACTAAAGCATGCCATGGATATCACCGCCACCCTCGTCTGATAAGGAATCATCCGGGGCCTGAAGCCTCCTTTCTTTTGCGAGCGCCCTAATCGCACGTAGGAGCAGCAAATAGGAAGGCGTTTGAAAGTAGATTGCGTTTCGAACCGCGACCCCCTCATGTCTTCGAGGTCGAGACTGGTCAGACACTGGCACAGGAAGGCACTCAGAATGGATTGCAAAAAGTAGGCATCCTGGCGAAGGGTCCGCCCATATGGCTATTCCCGAAACCCTGAATCCAAGATGTTGTCATCATTCGGGAGCAAGTTTTTAATTTATTCCGCTGGCTGCAACCAGCCTTCCCTGTTTTTTTTCGCTGGCGCTACTCCCCAATCGCTCTTTGGAGTTTCGCGGCAGGCTTCGGCCCCTACCCATACCGGGCGCAATCAAGAAACTACATCGGATGCCCCGCGGCGAGGGCGCGCGGAGAGGCAAGACCCAGGATTGCACCGCGGCCCCGCCCCGCGCGCACCCCAATTTCCGCGGGGGCAGCGCTGCGAGGGGCAGCGGCGGCCCCAACCTTTATCGGCCCCCCTGGGCCGCACCCAACGAACCGATAAAGGAATCAAACTTCAAGACTGGGCCCCGAAAGGCCCACGAGGGCAAGGGGGGGGGCCATGGGTACGCCAAGGGCAGGGAGCCTCAAGCCTGAAAGAGCCCTCCTGACGTCCTCTGCCTACCGACTGCTCTAGTCCTCACTTGCCCGACTTGTTCGCTCTCTCGCTTCCCCCGGGGCCGCTGGCACCCGGCCCCCGCCCGAGCGCCAGCTCCCCAACGAGCGTGGCCGGTCGGCTGCGGGGGGCTACTTCCTACATCAGGCTGACGCCACGCGCCGCCAGGCCCCCATTGCTCCTCAACTGGAGCAGCGCCTGCTCGAGGGTGGGGCGGCCGTTCGCCGCCATGATCCACCGCTGCCCTCTGCGCCTTCCGCTATCACCATGAAACGCCTCGTCATTTTGCACTTCGCGCCCGCCTGCTTCGCCATGGCCGCGCACTGCGCCCGGAGCTTGGCCGCTTCTACCGTTTCGTTGGTTGCTTGGCCCTGCTGGAATGGTTTTCACTACTGGCTCCTGGTTCGGCCCAATCGCTCCGCAGACCCTGGAACGGCCTCGGCGAGTCGTCGCGTTGGAGCACCAGCTTGGACAGCACCTGCCCCAGCAAGCTGCCCACCTCGCTCTCGTCACCCCCGCCGTTGGACCCTGCCCCCGCCACTGCCGCACCCCTCTCGGGCGCCTGCTTCACCTCGTTCAGCGGCGCTAACAGCGACATCGAGAGCAGCGCCGTGAGGCCGGGGCACGGGGGGGATCGGCTCCGAGACGCCAAGTAGCCCTGCTGGTTGCGGATCATGAGCCTGAGCAGCCGCGAGCTTGCGACGCCCCTGAACGCGTTCTAAGACGGCTATCTTTCACGGCGAACTGCGACTGGCCGAATGCGCGCGCGAGACTGGCGGCAGCTTCCAGCGATACCCCGGTCGAGTTCGGGATAGCAGTGCGGGCCGAGGGCCAGCGGTTGGCCGACACTTTTCCCCCGTGACATCGTTTCCCACACTCCGGGCACGACGCCCACTGGATCTCTGGTCGCTCAGCGAACGGCTCGAGGCGATCAGCCGCATGCTCGCGCGCGCGCGCCTGCATTCGCACTTCGTCGCGCGACTCAGCCAACGAAGCCGCGGTCGTACGAGCCGAGGATCTCCATGCAATACATGTTCGCGGCGAGCCGCCCGATCGCCCCCGGCTGGGGCGGCGCCCCAGGGCGCGAGCAGGTCGGTCTTCAGCATGTTCAGTCTCCAGTCTCCAGTCTCGAAAGATCGCAGAGCCCCCCGCCAGCTACCTTGGACGCCGGCCGAAGAACGCGGGCCCACCAACGAAGTCTGCGCGCAAAAATTGAGGTTCGGATCGTCGGCGCCCTCGCTTCCGCCCGCATCTGCTGGTCGAGAGTCTCAGTCGCATGCGCGAGCGAGCTGGCAAGAGCCTGTCGACGTCACGATGGGGGAGCATCTGCACCTCCATCCATGCAAGAGAGCAGCGATGATTTCAACATTTCCCACGTCTCGATTCGAAGCCTCACACTGAAGAAGGCTCCGAAGATCTCCTCGCGCAACCTGGCGCGCGCGGCATTGGCGCGCGGGGCCGGCGAGCCACCCCCTCGCCGCCGTCGCCGCCCGCTCTTAGCTCGTGCCCAAGTGCTTGGCAGACGGGGCCACGCACGCTGCCGATGCTTCATCGCCCGCCGAGGTTTTGACGCTCATGCTCTCGGCGCTGACGCGGCGCCTGCGAAGGCGAGCCCCCCTACCAGCTAAAATCAACTGCACCTCAGTCTCGCTGGCGTTGACCTTCATCTCGCCTGCCTCGATCTCGTGGATAATCAATTCAAGGAACCTGGCCGCCTGCTCGAAGTCCTCGACCACTCGGACCACGGGCAGGTCGTCAAGGACCTTCACCTGAGTCACGTCGACAGCCGCGTGGTTCTCGCCCTCGTTGCAGCGCAGCGCCGCCAGCTTCGGGTCGAACCTGACGCGAGGCATCTCGGAACTCCCACACTGCTTGGAATCGACCTCGACGGGGATGGCGTCGAAGACCATGATGAAAAGCATCGCGCTTTCAACCGCTCCTACGCGCGCCCCCTTCTTCGCCTGGATCTTGTAGACTGGGCCACGCGCGCGAACATCGCGCAGGACGCAGCATGTTCCGCCGGGCAACTCTCCCATAGTCAGCTGCGTGTCACGGCGCGCCCCGATGCTCGCGGGGCGCCCCGAAATGCGCCGGCGCCCCGCGAGGCCGAAGGCCTTCTCTAAGTCGAGCAGGGCCGTCATCGGCATCGGTTTCGAAGCGGACTTCCCCGCGCGGGAAGTCGAACAAGCGTGGCGACATCTTCGGGCGATGCCATTAGCGATCGCCACTGCGTCGCGCGCGCTTCTGCCCTGCATGCAACCTACATGCGCGCGCGATATCTCGCGGAAGAGGCTGCGCTGCGCGCCGAGGGAAGTGACTTCGGCGCAAGCCCCCCCTCTGTTTCGGATCAAGCTCAACGTCCTGCAATGAGAAGCGGCGCAGCTCCTGCCCCCCGTCGGCCCCCTCACAAAGAAGACTCCGGCGCCCTGGAAACGCCGGGCCGCCCGCCCATGTCCTGCGAGGCCCAGGGCGTCTGCATGATGGGGCCCGCGATGCTGCGCAGGCAAGCTTCCCGATCTCCGCCACCGCGCCGTCGGCTGGCCCATGGTCGGGCCGCTTCAACTTGGGCGCCCCCTCGAGGTTCGGTAGATCCCCGATTGCTTCCTTAACCTCCTCGAGGCCGCACGGCTCACTCCCCTCGTCGTCTTCGGCCCTCGTGCTGCCGTAGCCCGGCAAGCCCGCCAGCTCGATGGCCTCTGCATCGAATATATCGCGCAGGGCTCTCGCTCTCACCATCGCGTCCTTCGCTCTATCGAAACACTCTATGCCAAAGGAGGGTTTGCGCACGGTGACGCTCGGCGGCGTGCCCTCCTTGGGCGCGAGCCTCGTGATGACGGCGCGTCTCGAGCGGGTCGCCACTGCCCGCGGCGGTCTCGGCTTCCTCCGCGGTCAACGCCAGCGTGCGCCTGCGTTCAAAGCGACCGCCGCCAGGGCCGCTCGGCTCGCTCTAGTGATCTCCGCTAGCATCACCTTGCGCATCAAAGAGCCAGCTTCGGGCACCTGGGCCAACCTCCGCTGGGATCTGTCCTTCTCTTCCATGAGTCCCCATGTCTCAGCCTCGAAGGTGGGCTTGATGAAGGTAGACTACTTTCTCACACTGATCGGGGCTGCAGCGTCGATGACGGCACCGTCCAGCTCGTTTAAGAAGTCACCAGGCGCGGGGCACCGGCGCCCCTGTCCGCAAATGTCCTGTTAGTCGTCATTCGTGTCCTTAGTGCCTAATGCTTCTCGCAACGCGGCTCTGAACCTCTGGACTCTTTCGTGGACAGTTGGACCTTCATTGGCTTGGATCAATCACTGGGTCATGTTGTATTTCATACTGGCGGAAAAACCCTCACATCTCTCAACATCTCGAATCTATTGACGTTGGGTCCAACGTATACTCGGCGAATGAGAATGCGGCTGTGTTTATATATTTGAAGTTTAACTGGCAAGGATCACATCGGTCACGAATATCGCGCTTCGCGCGCGCTCAGGTTCTAGTTGAGGTCACCGATCAGGTGCGATGCCCGCGACGATTCTTACCACGAAAACGGCGGCGTGCACTGCAAGCCACGTGTTCTGGAAGCGCCATGTTCCGGAGGAGTGTTCCCGGAGCATGAGGCGCCAGAGGCTCCCCCAGTCTTCCCCCCTCCCAGACTATGCTGCCGAGGAACTTTTGGTTGCGTAGGGCCGGTCGTGCGGGTTCCCTGGGGCTCTCTGGGCCCACCTAGGGCTGTTTGGGAGCGGACCTGGAGGCGCGCTGGGCCCTATTGGAGCGTCGGAAAGCCGAAAAGACAAGAAGGCCAAGATCCTCCAATTCCTATGTAAAATGAACGATGCTAGCCTGCTGGGACCCTCTTGGGGGTGCTCCTGGAGGCGTCTTGAGCCATGTGTGAAGCCTCTTAGGAGCTACCTGGGGCCTCCTGAGGCTCTCTTGAGGCGGAAGCCCTGGGTTTTCCGGACGCGGTCCGTCTCTTGGACACCTCTCGGGCCTGTTTTGGGGCACTCGTGGGCTGCCCTGGGCGCTTCTTGGGCCAGCTTTGGGCTCTCCGGGACCGCCTCGGGGCGGCGTTGGGCGCTTCTGGAACTGTTTGGGGGCGGTTTCGGAGGCCTCCTGGGCCGCCTAGGAGCGTCGGACAGCCGCAAAGATCAGAAGGCCAAAACCCTTCCAAAACGATTGTGAAACCATCAATTTTTGGCCTGCTGGGGCCCTCGTGGGAATGCTCTTGGAAGCGTTTGGAGCCATGTTGGAGGACTCTTGGGGGCTGCCTGGGGCCTCCAGGGTCATTGTTGAGGCGGGAGCCCTGGGTGTTCGATACGCGGTCCCTCTCTTGGGCCCTTCTTGGGGTTGTTTTGGAGCCTTCTTGGGCTGTCGTGGGCGCTTCTTGGGCCAGCCTTGGGCTCTCCGGGGCAGCCTTGGGCTTGTCTTGGGGGCCTCTGGGGCTGCTTGGGGGCGGACCTGGAGACCTCCTGGGCCGTCTTGGAGCGTCGAGCAAACGAAAAAAACAGAAAGCCTAAATCCTTCCAAAACCATTGGAAAACCATCAATTTTGGCCACCCAGGGCTCTCTTGGGAGTGCTCCTGGAAGCGTCTGGAGCCATGTTGGAGGCCTCCCGAAACCTCTACCACGTGCTTCGGCGACATGGGTCGAAGATGGGAACCATTCCTGGTGCTGAAACAGCACCAGGGTCCGTCCGGAGCCGCTCGGGAGACGCCCCGAAGCGGCTCTGGAGAGGCCGGGGGGGGGTCCCCCCATGGCGAGTCGAGGCAGCTGGCCAGAGGCCCCCGGCCTCGTACCCCGACAGATATATACATACCTATATATATATATATATATATATATATATAGATGTATGGATATGCATACATGCATACATGCATACATGCATGCATGCATGTATACATGCATACATGCATACATGCACACATTCATACATACATACATACATACATACATGCATACCTACATGCATGCATACATACATACATGCGTACATACATACATACAGACAGACATACATACATACATACATACATACATGCATAAATACATACATACAAACATGCATACATACAGACATACATACGTGCATACATACATACATACGTATACATATAACTATACATATACATATACATATGCAAATACGTATACATATACCTATACCTATACATATACATAAACATATGCATATACATGTACATATACATATATAAACATATACATACATACATATATATATGTGTGTATATGTCAGACCCCCTTTCCCGCCGAACTAGAACGAAGTCTATGGTATTCCATCCTACGCCGGGTCTCTTCCACGTGCCGCTGAACCTGTCCCTACCCCCGAAAGTGTTCAGCGCCTGTAGCTCGAACTCCTCCATGATCTGCATCAGGCTGTGCCCGTTGGCGTTGGTGGTGTCTCATGCGCTTGATGCCCGCACCCCCCACCCACGGCAAGAACGGCGCTACCTGAGCGTTCGCGTCTCGCGTGTAGATCAACGAAGTGCGGGAAGGGATCTGACTAAGTGCCCTGCGGCACTGTTCCCAAAATTCGATCCTCAGTTTCTTTTCGTACTTGTCCCTGTGCTCCGCCTCGTTGACTCCCTCTCCTGGTCTACTGGCCTCGTTGGTCGGAGCGCACCCGCTCTGGACGAACACGTTGCGCTCGTGTTGGTGGTCTCGCTCCAGCCGCAACCCTTGAAGCCTCCCTCCCATCCAAATGTGAGTGCACCTCAGTTCCTTGTCCTGGTAAACATTCGTTTTGTAGGCGATGGTGCAGCCATCTCTTCGCGGTGGGGTCCTCGGCGCGGGCTGGATGCTGAAGCACTCGCAGCTTCATGGTCTGCTCATGTCCCTTTGGGCCTCATGAGTACAGACCAGCGCAACTCCAGCATCCCTGGCCATGATCATGAACTCCTGCGTGCGCCCAATCACGTTCAGGGACTCGGCGTTAAAATTTCATACTTGCAAGTCGGCACTCCTCATGCGCTTCCTCTTCTCCCCTTCCGTCTCCTCGGCGAGGTGCATGGCACGAAGGACGGACTGCACCGACTGCTGCCTCGTCTCGACGCCCTGAAACACGGCGCTGGACGCGAGCGCGCCGGCCGTGGTCTTCGTGTCGCGCTTGCCGAGAAACCAGCATACGCCATTGGCCAGCGCCAGCTGCACCGCTCGCCGCAGGGTCCCCTTCCCCTTGCCCTTACACTCTGGCTCGCGCATCGGAATGTCGCACACGGCGTCTGCACTGCGCTCCAGCGGGGCCGAGCCCTCCCCGCAGGGCTCGCCTCACCAGCCGCCGCCGCCGCCGCGCGGCGCCATTGCACGGGCTGGGCGGGGACTTGCGACCCCGCACGGCTTCGAACGCCTCGCGTCTTGAGCCGTCGAGGCTTCCAGCCGGCATTCCGCCTGCCTCCGCCGGCGGAGCCGCCCCCATCTTACTTCAGCCGCCGTCCGCTAGCCTTCCGCCGGGAATGAGATGCCAACTCTTTCGATCCCTCGAAGACGAGGCCCTGTCTGGAACGCCTGGTCTGCAGCTGCGTACGCCGCAGGATGTTGCCCCCCTCCTCCTATACTGCGCGCCACGAGACTGGTAGTAGAGCTCGGGGCAGTGCGGGCAGGGGTCTGCGGACCAGGCCCCAGCCGCACACGTCGTCGCTCGGGGTGGAGCTGGGGCACCCCCTAGGGGGCGAATGCGGGCGAGAGGGGGCGTACCGACGTCTGAAGGAACATGAGCAGGAGGAGTAGCAGCAAGAGCAAGACCTGCGGCAACCGAGCTCCGCGCCCGCTGCATACGGCCAGACCTAGGACAGAATAACATCCTTCAAGAACATGAGAACCTCCACCGGCAAAAACACACACACAGAACATTCGAGGGTGCCCTCCCACAGGAAGCACGAGAACATCAGACAAACACGAAGAACCTTGGGGTACCCTCCCCGTACCGACCTCGATCTGAGACCTCGGTCAGACTGTAGCAGAGGGGGCGCCCAGCGAAGCCGACTGAGGAATACCTCCGCCGCATGCTGGTGATCCCGAAGGAGTTCCGACAATGTTACCCGGCAACTCATGAGAGCGTCCCATACACTCTTCTTGGCTCTTGCGAATCGACGCTGCTCGACGATAATCGGCGCCGACCGGCGCTAATCGGAGCTAGATCAACGCGAATCGACGCTAAATCGGCGCTCCCACATTGATCACCAAACGCTAATCAACGCTAGTGCGCTTCAAGACCGACTTACGAGAGTATACACGGCCCCTGTGATTTCCTAACAAATGACTATGCGAGAGGGCACGATCATCGCGAAGGGTATGCCAGAAATGGGCGCGGTGCCGCCAAGCGGACCCCCCCACTGGGGCCGCAGGTGGAGCTACCTGTGTCCAGCTTCCTCTAGGAGTGCTGGTCAAGCCACCGAAGCAGGAGGCAAGGAGGGGGGGGTGGGAAGAAGCGCAACGCTGCCTCTATGATGCAAACGCCGCAGATCAGAAGCTGCACCGCACTTCTGACACCATTCCTTCAGGCGGCGCACCTCCTCCGACCTCACAACACATTCGCGACGCGGCCCCCCAGGGCTCTCGAACCCTCCTTCTTCCGGGCCGACGGATCCGCCAGAGCAGCTGTTTGAAAGCGACGGTGCCCGAAATGGGCCTCCAGAGCCCAAACCGAAAAGTCGAAGAAGAGGAGGAGGAGGAGGAGGAGGAGCAGGAGCAGGAGCAGGAGCAGGACGAGGACGAGGACGAGGAGGAGGGCGAGGAGGAGGAGGAGGAGGAGGAGGAGTCGAGCGTGCTCGCGAAGAGGAGGAGGAGGAGGAGGAGGAGGAGGAGGAGGAGAAGGAGCAGGAGGAGCGGGAACCAGAGAGTCGGCGCTGGCTCGTGCCGCGACGCCAGGTCTGAGGGCGGGGGCGTGTCAGCCGCCGCGGCCGAAGCGCTCGCGCCGCAGGGCTTCTGCGGCACGCCAGCCGCCGGGCGCTCCCCTTCGTGGAGGCCGCGGGCAAGAAGCAGCGGCGCCACGCGCGACGTTCGAGACGCGTGCCTGCCCCGCACGCACGGGCGCCCAGCCTCGAGACCGCGGGGGACAAATGGCGGCTTCCCCACCGGCAAACACCTCGGCAAGTGCGCAAGTCCGTCGCGCCCGCATGGCCACCTCGGTGTTAGGCCGTTCGGCTCCCCCCCGCATGCACATCGGGCAGGCCGGCGAGCTGCGCACGCAGCGAGGGCCGACCCTCTGGTTGTTCTGGAAGACGGGGAGCCACGGGGCGGCCGATCCATGATGCCAGCTCGGCTGGTCACGCGGTCACGGGCGGCAGCCTCGATCACGAGAAGCTCCGACTGCGAGGCCCAAGGAAGTACTCCAGATTTCGTAATAAAAGGAGGGGGGTCTCATTTCGGGGGGGGTCTCTTCCAGGCTATCTTGGAGGGCCTGGGGGGGTCTGGGGACGGTGTTTTGGAGGGTTCTCCCACGGGGGGGGGTCTGAAATGGCTTGTCTTGGAGGGTCCAGACCCCCTCCCTTTTATTACGAAATCTGGAGTACACCTGAGGTTGTTGTCAGATGTGCTGGCGGGCTCCGGTTCTTCGACCGTGGTCGAGGGCAACCGCCTGCTGATGGTGTCGCTGCTTGGAGGTACGCCTGTGCTCTACGAAGGCCCTCCTAATTTCTTGCAGCGCTGTCCACCACACATCATCGAAACTCCGATCGTATGTGCCCCCGTTGATGACACCCAGATGTGGTTCGGATTCCGACCAGAAGGTTTGCCACAACCTGGGCCATTCATGCTGTAGGCGCATTCTAGATCTATTATAGATGCCCCGCCTCCCTCCTTGCCAACGACTGAACCAGCTTCCTTTGTCCGCCTGACTCGCACATAGTGTCAACTTCAACAGACGGAGAAGTCCAAGTATAGACTCATCCAACGTATTTCTCTTAGGAGCGACATGGTCCGCTGCCAATGCTCGCCTTGCTGGCACGCGCTGATCGCAGCGTTGCAGGTGAGTCGCGTGCACAGGTGGATGAAGTCCACGGCTGGCAAATCGATGCTGAGCTTCTTGAGCATGTCCTGCCGACCGTGGCTAAAAGCCGCAGGCGACGTGCTCGCCTGGCATGGCTGCTAAAGCGCGTGCCGGCTTCGTGTCAGCATCCTGTCGGGAGTTTGGGCTCGACGCGCTTGCGGCCAGAGCTAAAAGCGCGCGTGCCAGATCCCAGCGAAACCTAAAACTAAATCTTCCTTCGATTCCGCCGCCGCGATTTCCAGCCAACGTCCTGTCAGGGATGTCCACTCGTCGGCACGCGCGCAGTCGGCAAGAGCTGAAAGCACGCGTGCCAGACTCCAGCCAAACATCCCAACTGCACTTTTCTTGAATCCAGCACTGCGGCTTGGGGCTAGTATACTGCCAGGGAGTTAGGCTCGAATCTTGCACTTTCGGCAAGAGCCTTCTGTGGTTCACTCGTCCGTCCTCCTTCTCAGCATCCTCTGGTTGCCCATTACTCTGGTCCCTTCCCAAGACGGGGAGGGTGCAAAAAGGCGCCTCTTGTTCCAATCGGGGATTGCGCCCTCCGGCTTCACCGCCTTGATGAATAACGTCTTGCCGTCGGCCCAGTCCACATCAAGGCCTGGGCAATATGCACAATCCTACAATCAAAACGTTGGAACAAGGACCACTGTAGTCGCAGAAAGGGTTGGCCTTTCCTCGAGTGTTTCCTGAGGCGATCCTCGCAATCTATGCGCAGCGGGTGCAGAAACGGCGCTTCGTTCCTTCTCCAACGTTTCTGACGGAATAACCTTCGCTGCAAAAGTCTAACACACGCAGACCACGCTCTAGAAGAGCCCCATAATTCTCTCGTCTGGCCCCTTCCCCCCCTCCTCCCTCATCTCTCCTCCACACTGCCTCCTCCCCGAAAGTTGAAACATCGCGGAAAATCACAACCGGAGCCCCGGACCCCATATTTCTGCGCCACTTTGGTCGAGAGGATCGATCTGAGAGGACCCCTGGCCGGCGCTGCGGCCACGGCCCAGGCGCTATTCCCACGGCGCCCTCCCTCCGCCTGCCGCCCTGCTCCGCCGGAGAGGCCGCTGTTTGTCCACGTCTTCTCCTCCTGCTCCTCCTCCTCGTCTCCTCTTTCTCTTCCTTCTTCTCTCCTCCTGCTCCTCCTCTTCATCCTCCTCGTCCTGGTCCTCCTCCTCCTCGTCCTCCTCCTCCTCCTCCTCAAGCTCGTCCTGCTCCTTTTCCAGCTTGTCCTGCTGCTCCTACTCCTTCTGCTGCTCCTCCTCGTCCTCCTCCTCCTCGTCACCATCATCATCATCATCATCATCATCATCATCATCATCATCATCATCAGCAGCAGCAGCAGCAGCACCAGCATCAGCATCAGCATCATCATCATCATCAGCAGCATCATCATCATCGGCAGCAGCAGCAGCAACATAATCATCATCATCATAATCATCATCATCATCATCATCATCATCATCATCATCATCGTCATCATCATCAGCAGCAGCAGCAGCATCATCAGTATCATCATCAGAATCAGCATCATCCTCACCATCATCATGACCAGTATCATCAACAGCATCACCATCATAATCAGCATCGTCGTCATCATCATCAGCATCATCATCATCGCCATCAGCAGCAGCATCAGAATCATCGTCATCACCATCATCACCATAATATTATCACCGATATCATCACAACCATCTCATCATCAGCATCACCATCGCCATCATATCATCAGCAGCAGCATCACCAGCATCATCACCATCATCATACATCATCGGCAGCATCGACATCATCAACATCATCAGCATCATCAGTCGTCGTTGTTACCGTCACCGTCATCATCATCAGCAGCATCACCACCACCAGCACCATCATCATCTTAATAATCATCACCATCATCATCAGCATCATCATAATAACCATGAGCATCAGAATCATCATCATCGTCGTCATCATCATCATCACCGTCTGAATGATCATCATCGTCATCAGCATCATGATCAGCATCATCATCGTCATCGACTTAGTCATCGTTTCCGTCATCGTCGTCGTCGTCGACGTAGTTGTCGTCATCGTCGTCGTCATCACCATCCTAGTTCTCGTCCTCTTCATCCGCAGCAGCATAATCATCATCATGCTCACCGTCGCCATCCCGAAAACATGGCCAGCTCAGCATCGTTATCAACACCCTAATGCTCAGCTTCTCCTCACCTCACAGCAAGGCCAGCGGCATTGTCATCGACACAGTTGTCATTGTAAACATCGCCATCATCATGATGGAGCTGTTTACAATCCAGCAGACCTCAGCAGACCTCAACGGGCACCTGGATCACCATGATCAGCATCAACAGTATCAACATTACCATAATCGAAGTCATTACCATCATCACCCCTCTGCCGCGGCATGCTTCCAGCCTCTCCCCTCTCGCCCCCTCCATCCCCCTCCCCTGCCCCTCCTTCTCCTCGTTCTCCTCCTCTTCCCCCTCCTCCGCCTCCTCCTCCTCCTCCGTCTCTTCCTCCCCGTCCTCCTCCACATCCTCCTCGTCCCCTGCTCCTCCTCCTCCTCCTCCCACATCCCTCTTCGTTACAAAGCCGCTACCGTGCCGTAACCACGAAGCGGTGGACT
Organism: Prorocentrum cordatum; assembly: GCA_963575745.1. NCBI lineage: Eukaryota > Dinophyceae > Prorocentrales > Prorocentraceae > Prorocentrum > Prorocentrum cordatum. The sequence goes on from CAUYUJ010014473.1 coordinate 193,677, forward strand.
GTCCTCAGGTTCCCTCTCCTCCGTCTCTTCCTCCCCGTCATCCTCTTTCTCCTCCTCCTCCTTCCGCACCCCTCTTCCTGGCAAAGCCGACACCGTGACGTAGGCACGAAGCGGAGTGTCCTCAGGTCCCGTCGAGCTTCCTATGGAATCGGAGGTTGGCGGGTGAAACCGAAGTGAAACAGAGTCGCCCAAACGGACACTCGATGTCGATGCCGATTTGTGTTCCGCGTCCTCTCTCCCTACTTATCCTCCTGCTCCGCAGTCCCCTTCTCCTCCTCATCAACATGTTCCTCTTCCCCCACCTCCTCGTTATCGCCATCAGCATCATCAACAGCAACAGCATCAACAGCAACATCATCACCATCAGCAGCAGCATAATCAGCAGCAGTATTACCGTCATCAACATCATTAGCATCGTCATCATCATCATCATCATCATCACCATCATCATCATCATCATCATCCTCATCCTCATCATCATCATCATCATCATCATCATCATCCTCATCCTCATCCTCATCCTCATCATCATCATCATCATCATCATCATCATCGTCATCATCATCATCATCATCGGCATCATCATCATCATCATCATCATCCTCACCATCATCATCATGATCAGCATCGTCATCACCATCATCCGCACCATCATCAGCATCATCAGCAGCAGCAGCATCATTACCATCATCACCATCACCAGCATCATCACTACAGTCATCAGAATCATCAAAGTCATCACCTCATTACAATCATCTTGACCATGCACATCATCATATGGATAAACAAGCATCCTCATCTGCATCAACACCAGTATCATCCTCATCATCACCAGCAGCAGCAACATCAGCATCAGCATCACCTGCAGAACCAGCATCACAACCATAGTCTCATTCAGAATAGCACTCATCATCGTCATCAGCAGCGACCTCATCATTAGCAGCATCAGCAGCATCATCATCATCTGCATCACCATCAGCAGCATCATCCTCATCAACAGCAGTATCACCACAACCACCATCATCCTCATCACCATCACCATCACCGTCACCGTCATCAGCATCAGCATCATCACCATCACCACCATGCTCAGTCTCTCCTCACCTCACAACCAGGCCAGCGTCATTGTCATCAACACTGTTGTCATTGTAAACATCGCCCCCATCATCGCGAAGGAACTGTTTACAACCCAGCAGACCTCAACATGCACCTGGACCATCATGATCAGCATCACCAGGAACACCAACAATACCAGAATCGACGTCATCATTACCATGCTTCTGCCGCGGCATCCTGCCCATCCTCTCCCCTCTCGCCCCCTCCATCCCCCTTCCCACACCTCGTCCCTGCACCTCCCCCTGCCCCTGCCCCTCCTCCTCCTCGTCCTCCTCCTCCTCGTCCTCCTCCTGAGTCTCTTCCTCCCCGTCCTCCTCCACGTCCTCCTCGTCCCCTGCTCCTCCTCCTCCTCCTCCCACATCCCTCTTCGTCACAGAGCCGCCACCGTGCCGTAGGCACGAACCGGCGGAGTGTCCTCAGGTTCCTTCAAGTTCCGTGTAGAATCGGAAGCTGGCGGGTGAGACCGAAACGAAACAGAGTCGCCCAAACGGAAAATCGATGTCTCGGTATGTGTGGCTCGCGTCTTTTTCTCCTTGTTCCACTCCTCCTCCCCAATTATCCTTCTCCTCCTCCTCCTCCTCCTCGTCATCATCATCACCATCGTCATCCTCCTCCTCATCATCACCAAACGGAAAATCGATATCGGTGTCGGTTGGTGTCTCGCGTGCGAGGGAAGCGAGGCAGCCGCATTCCTGCACCGGCTGGGCCCAGGTCGCGCCAAAAGGAATCGCTTCCCTGAGAAAGCGTGCGCGGGGGTATCCCGCTCTTGTGCCGCGGTCGTCCCGATGGTTGTCCCGATGGTTGTCCTGCTCGCTGTCCCGACGGGTGTCCCGATGGCTGCCCTGATGATTGTACCGATGGTTGATCCGATAGTTGTCCTTATGGTAGCCCCGATGGTTGGTCCGATGGTTGTCCCGATGGTTGTCCGGTGTGTCCCGCACTTGTCCCGTGGTTGTCGGGCACTTGTTTCCCGGTTGCTCCTCGGTTGTCCCGTGGTTGTTCTGTGGTTGATCCATGGTTGCCCCGTGGTTGCTCTGTGATTCTCCCGTGATTGTCCTGCGGTTGTCCCATGGTTGTCACGTGGCTGTCCCGTGGTTGCCCCTTCCCCGAATGTCCCGCGGTTGTCCTGTGGTTGTCCTGTGGTTGCCCCGTGATTGTCCCGTGGTTGTTCTGCGGTTATCCCGTGGATGTCCCGTGGCTGTCCCGCGGCTGTCCCGTGGCTGCCCCGCAGCTGTCCCGTGGTAGTCCCGCGGTTGCCGATCAATGCATCGTGAGACCGGTCGGTAGTGAGACCAATACAGTGGTAGTGATATCGGTAGCCAAAAAAGCGTGGGATCGATAGATACGTCGCGAGACCGACACATCGAAAAATTTGCGAGTGAGATCGCTAGTTCGTGAGACCAACAGGTACTGGGAGCTATCGGTAGACAGTGAAATCGATAGATAGATCGCGACATCGTCAGCTATGAATGCGAACCCAGTCTGGCGCCAATCTCAAACCGAAAGCTGCACTCCTTCACCACTGGCCTCCTTATCACCCGAAGGGCTGTCCTGTAAGCATCGCAACTCTTACTTAAGGGGCCCAGGGCCGGGAGTCACGCACGCTCTTGGGCGCTCTCGGGCGCTCTCGGGGCGGCCCCCGTGGCTTTTTCAGGGGCCTCGGGGGCGTGGCCCGGAAGCGATGCTCCCGACACGGCCGAAGAGGGGTCTCAGGGCCCGTCCGGGAGAACTTCCTGGGCGCATCTTGGACCGTTTGGGAGGCCCTGGGGGCCGGCCCAAGAGGCCGCATGCGTGGAACGCTTGCGCGATTTGGCACACTCGGCTTGTTCAATCCTGGCAGCGCCCAAGACGGCCCAAGAGGCCCCAGAGATCGCTCCAAGAGGGTCCAAGGGGCCCCCAAGACGGCCCAAAAAGGGCACAAGTGGGGAACTCGAACTCACTTTGAGTCCTTTCCCCCAAGATGGCCCCCGAGAACGCCGAGAGGCCCCAAAGAGGCCTTCCTCTCACGGTGGCATCGCGCACATGTCTCTTAAACTTTTGCAGACGGCACACGGATGGATGGCAGCTTCTTTTCAAACGAGGACCCTCGATTCAAAAATCCTCTGGCTCTATGGCCAGAAACTTATACATGTGCAAACGCTACACGGAAGGAAGGGAGCGCAATTCAAAACTGAGCTTTCGCTGGGCACCTCCTTCATCTCTACGACTCTACATATCTAAATTTCGGTTCGCCAATTCGGGTAGAGGCGACTGCGTTTCAGACCGTCTCTCGTATGGATGGTAGGACTTTCAAGTGGACGCTTCCCTTATGTACAGGGTATGATGAAAGGGCGTATAAAGGAGAGCCCTCACGACAGGACGTGTATTGCAGCATCGCTGATGCACCATTAGGCTTAATTGGTCCTCCTCTTCCTCCTCATCCTGACCCTCCACTTCCTCGTTCTCATCATCAACTCCTCCTCCTCCTCCTCCTCCTCCTCCTCCTCCTCCTCCTCCTCCTCCTCCGCCTCCTCCTCCTCCTCCTACAGGTTCTCCTCACCCTTATCCACCCGCTTCTGTGGGACAGCCCAGGCGTTGCAGGCTGGCCTGGACCCCTGGCCTGCCCCAGGGCGACGGGGAGGGGAAGGCGGGCGCGGCCGAGCCCGGGCTTCTTGTCCAGGTCCAGCTCGACGTCGTACTCCAGGAGCCTGCTGACGCGGGCGGCAGCGGAAGTGGGCTGGGGCAGGAGAGAAGGCAGAAGAAAGAGGGGGGGAGGGAGGCGGGTGGAGGCAGGAGGAGCAGGAGAGGGAGAGAGGAGAGGAGAGTGGAAGGAGAGATAGAGAGAGATAGAGGGAGGCGAAGAGAGAGAGAGAAAGAGAAAGAGAGACAACAAGGGAAAGAGGTAGAGAGAAACATAAACAGATGTAGAGAGAGAAGAGAGAAAGAGGGAGGTAGAGAGAGAGAGAGAGAGAAAGAGACACCACTGCGGCCCTCGGGCCGGTCCAATGCTAGACGGCGCGATGGCGACTCGGCGCCGAAATTGCTCGGATCGTTGCTCGAAATGCTCGATGTCGCACCTGTACGCTTGCACTCCATATTTTCCGCGGCCCTTCTGCTGTTCGGGTGCAGGCAACGGAATGGAAGCAAGAGGAGCACGGGCACGCACAAACTCCCACGCCCGTCCGGCTCCCGTGCGCGCCCCCGTGTGGCAGCGCACCGGTTTCAGGGCGTGTGGAAGTTCGCCCACACGCCGCCGAACGGGATGGGTACGGGTGGGCTGCCGGCAGAGGTGGTGGTCGGAGCGGCATGGACAACGCTTCGGCGCGGACTTGACCGTGCTGGACTTCTTGAAGCTGGTGGAGTCGGAGAGCAGCCAGCAGCTGTGGGCGAGTGAGGGGCAAGTTGAGGAAGAAGACTGTGGGAGGCATGCGTGACGGCGAAGACGGCGGGGTCGACGTAAAGTCAAAGCAACGAAGCCAACACACATTGCTTCACCCCCCCCAGCAACCGTCCGGCTGAAAAAAAGTATGTGGCAGGATTACCGTGTGGGCGTACCCATGGTGTTGATAACATAACGGCGCGTAGCGGCGTCGTTTTCACTTGGTGGTGACTCGGTATGTTAGGGAAGAAGTTGGCGTATGCCTGTCCACCATGCTACGCGCTGAGGCTGGGAACGGCGCAATTGCATGCCTGACTGTCTGTTGTCAAGGCCAGCGTCGCGCCGAGAAACCAATGAAACTCGTGGCGGCCTGCGCCCCAAGGCCCTCTTGCACTTTGAAGATACCTGACAGCGGGAAGAATGCGATGAGCTGCTCAAGTAAGTCACTGCAGTCAGAATCGTCGGCGCTGTCGGTCGCAGTGCGGTTCCGTGCAAGGCCGAGGCTGTCCTTGAGGGCCAACGCGGTTGTTTGGCACATCTGCAGCGCTCCTTAGGTGCTACCCGCCGTTGGCTTGTGACTGGGTCTGTGCCGCTGAGCGTGGCGTGAGCACAGGGTCCGTGGTTGCCATCGACCTCGGTGACCTACGTTCATAAGCTGTATGCACAGCGTCGGCATGCGCACTTCTAGCAGGCTCCTAACAACAGAGGCATAATGGCCACACGCGCCCTGACCGAAGGAAGTTAGGGTGACAACTGGGCTGCACTGGAGGGCGCGGCCGTCAATGCTGTGCCAGGAGCTTACCACACGTGGTTCCCAGCGGTCCTGCTCAGGGTGCTCCAATAGTCCCAAACCGTCAACTTGGAATGTGGGCAGTATGGGGTAGCATGCGGCTTGTGACAATGGGACCCTGCCACTGAGCCAGGTAACAACTGAGCACACTCGCCCGCCCTGACCATCTTTCGTGTAAGGGTGAAGGGCAAGGATTTCGGGATGCAGTTCATGCTCGCCTCCCTCGTCGTTGGGAGGCAACTCCTGGGAGGTCTGAGCAAGAACGACTAAAGGGTCTTCAGCCCGATTAAAGGGCCACTAGGCCAGGTCAGGCCCAATCTTGCGCCTGATAAAACGGGATGAAGCAGGATTAAGCGGGAGTGTGCCGACTTAGGCCAGTTGTCGATTACGGATGTACCAGCGGTGAAGCTGAATTCAGCTTCCCATGGGGTGCATCCTAGCCGTCGTGGACAACGCCCGCCTGGACCTGTTTTTGGTCGAGGTCGGCGAGCGGGTCGCACCTGAGTTGCTTCTGCACGCGCATGGCGCCAGACACGCACGGCCACGCCCACATTCTGACACCTTCTCGTGCAACGGCCGTGGCGACGACGATGGCAGCGCTGCAGATGGCACCTCGGCGGGAGGGGGGTCGCTCAGGCGTGCGCGCAGCACGGCAAGACCATGGCCGGCCCCGCTGCCGCCATGGCGCGAGGCGGCTGTGAAGGCTCTAATGAGCAGGCAACTGGGCCTTCTGCGGGCATGACCCGACCCCCGCGAGGGCGGCCCGATCCCCGCGAGCCACCCGCGGCCAAGGACGGTTCGTCCGCGCGGGCCGCGCGGGCACTTCGAAGAACATTTGCGATTTCGCAATCGCTCTTCGCTCTTCGCACGAGAGAGGCACGAAAAGGTACGAAAAAGGTACGAAACGGCAAGAAAAAGGCACGACAAAGCACGAACAAGGCACGAAAAGACAGGAGAAGGCACGAGAAAAAACGAAAAAGCACGAAAAGGCAAAACAAATTACACGAAAAGGCATGGAAAAGGCACGAAAAGGCACGAAAAGGCACGAAAAAGGCACGAAAGCCATGACAAGGCACGAAAAAGGCACGAGAAAACACAAACAAATGCACGATAAGGCACGAACGGGCACGAAAAAGGCACGAAACGGCACGAGAAGGCACGAGAAAGGCACGAAAAGGCACGACAAATCACAAAAAGGCGCGAAAAAGCCACGAAAAGGCACGAAAAGGCACCGAAAAGGCACGGAAAAGGCACGAAAAGGCACGAAAAGGCACGAGAAAAGCACGACAGGGCACGAAAAAAAACGACAAGGCGCGAAAAAGGTACAAAAAGGCACGAAAAGGCACGAAAAAGGCACGAAAAAGGCACGAAAAGAGACGAAAAAGGCAAGAAAAGGCACGAAAAGGCACGAAAAAGGCACGAAAAGGCACGAGAAAAGCGCGAAAAAGGCGCGAAAAGGCATGAGCAATCGGGAAAAAAAAGGCACGAAAAGGCACGAGAAGGCGCGAAAAAAACACGAGCAGGCACGAAGAGGAGAAAACAGCACGAAAAGGCACGAAAAAGGCACGAAAAAGGCACGAAACGGCACAAAAAAAGACACAGAAAAGGCACGAAAAGGCGCGAAAAAGGCACCAAAAAGGCACGAAGAAGGCACGAAAAAGGCACGAAAAAGGCACGAAAAGGCAAGACAAAGGCACGAGAAAGAAACGAAAAAGGCACGAAAAGGCACGAAAAGGCACCGAAAAGGCACCGAAAAGGCACGAAAAGGCACGAAAAGGCACGAAAAGACACGAAAAGGCACGAAAAAAGCACGACACGGCGCGAAAAATGCACAAAAAGGCACGAAAAGGCACGAAAAAAACACGAAAAAGACCGAAAAGATACGAAAAAGGCAAGAAAAGGCACGAAAAGGCACGAAAAAGGCACGAAAAGGCACGAAAAGGCACGAAAAGGCACGAAAAGGCACGAAAAAGGCACGAAAAAGGCACGAAAATGCATGAAAAGGCACGGAAAAGGCAAGAAAAGGCACGAAAAAGTCGGAAAAGGCACGACAAGGCGCGAACAAAGCAAGCAAAAGTACGAAACGCAAGCGGGAGGCGCATAAGTGGGAACGGCTGGAAAAATGGCCAGTCGCCCGCGTGCCCTACCAGCTCGGGCACATGCCCGGAACGCGTCCGCGCCCCAAACGAACCTCCCGGGCCGTCCCCGGAGGCTTTCCGAGTTCCCCGGCAACTGCCCGACGTGCGCCCGGCCTCGGCGCCAGCGACAACGCGAGTGCCCGGCGCGGGATGGGAGCGTCCGGGTCGACGATGAGCGGCGGCCGCCATACCCCGAAGCCACCGGGATGCCCCAGAGTGCACCCCGCCACGTCTCGCTGCCTCGCCTCGGGTGAAGCGCGCGCGCGCTGGCGGACAGGACGAACGCCCAGCTCGCGCCAACGCCCCGCCAAAACGCACCCACCCGAGGCGCCATCAACACGCACCAAAACACCCTCATCAAGACGCACCAAAATACTGCCAACACACCCTAAAACGGAACGAAGAAACACCGACGGGGACCAAAACGCGTCATTAAGAGACCTACCACATGGAAGATGCTCCAGCTCGCACCAAAACTACACGAAAACAACACCAAAGCGCAGGATACATGAACGGCAACGCAATCTGGCAACGCCACAATCGGGCGAAGTCCGTTCCATTGCGATCGGGAACGCAGCAGAACGCACCAATACTGCGCCCACGTGTCCCGAAACAACTTTAAAGGCCATGCCGCCAGCAAACGCCCTCCCGCTATGCGGGAACAACGCTAGCAAGCGCCCCCCCCCCCCCCTCCCCCGCACTGGAGATTGTTGCAATATACACAAACAGGTCTTCGCATCACGCGGAAGACCCGGGGGCCCTCCTAAGACTGTTTGAAAGAGCCCTGCGCATCACCGTCGTCGTCGTCATCACCGCTAGCATCGCCCCATCCCTCCCCATTGCCCGACCCCCCTTCCTCCATGATCCCTCCTCGTCCTCCTCCGCCCCCTCCGCCAACCTTAGCCATGTTTTCCTCAATCTGGTCCGATCATCCTCCGACGGCGGGCTTGACGGGAAGGCTACTAGGCATATGATGGCCATGGCGGACCCCGAATCTCGGCATGATGCCTACCTAGCGTTTTCCACACTGAATACGCCAACGCGTCGACAAAAAAGGAAATTCGCCCAGCGATTGCTTCTCGGCGGGGTTGCGATGGTGCAAGAGGCGCCACGACGAGCCGATCGGGACGAGCCCAGACCGACATCAAGTGCCATGGCCGCCGCTCGGAAGTCAATGCGATGAAAATTCGCCAGCGCCAATAGCGCCACACGACGCAGATGATGGTTCCCCTTCCCCCGACCCAATGATAATAAAATGAAAGCGCCGGAAAATGACGAAACGGCTTACCCGCAGTCTCGTCGAAATGCTGAAATTGAATAGTCTGGCCTGCATGGCGCAAACATTCTGACGACTTGCTACGCATTACAATTGTAAACCGCACGCAATATTACTGATGTGCACACCTAGCCCTGCGACGTCGGCAAATTGCCCCAGCTACCTGCCCAAAGCAACGGAAACCCTTTCACGTTGCATGAACTCTCGTGCGACCTGCGCCGCGCACATCGAAGCGCCGACGTTCACTCCCCCCGCGGCGGAATCAAAATCCCCGCAGCTGTTTTTCGCCGCGGGCGCCCTACGGATTTCCAGGGATGGGCGCGGGGACTCTTTCAAAGACACAAAGGGTGCTCATTGGAGCCTTTACAGAGGCGGCGCCCCCAGCTCCGAAGCCGGCTCTGGAAGCGACCTGGACGACGGCTGCGACTCCGACTAGGACAACACGGCCACCAATCCGCTCCCTCGTGCGCGTGTCCCGTAGGTGTGCGTGAGGCCCCGAATCCGCACAAGCCGAGGCCGAAGGCCACCCTGCGAAGAGGATTGAGCGCTCGGTAGAGGGCAGCTCGTCGCCAAGCCTGCGTGCGCTGCGGCGGGCAAGTGTGCCTGGACCACGGTGCGCCGTAGGAAGAAGGTCAGGTACGAGAAAGCGGAGACCGAGACTTTCTCCAAGGACTGCTCCACGAGCAAGGACGGCGTGTCCCTGGGCGTCGGGGACGAGGTGAAGCCTAGCCTTGTGCCCCGCCAACACAACCGAGAAGGCCGCTCAGTGGGCTGTTGAGACCGCGACGGCGATCGGCACCTTCGCCCTCGAGACCGCGGTCAAGGAATGCCCGCTCCAGAGCCTGGACATGCAGCAGGCGCCGAGCTTCCCCGACATGGTCCCTGTCGTCAGCTCCCACGAGGTGGCCCGCGAGGGTAAGGCAACGGTCGCTCAGGTGAACAGCACCATCATCGTCAATGGCTGGACGGGCAGCGTCGCGACGGTCGTCGAGAACGACTCGGCCGAGAAAGACAAGAAGAACAACAAGAAGGTCCACAAGGTGAGGGTTCACAAGTCACCACGGAGAAGGAGAAGGAAGAGCCGCTCGACAACGTGAGCGCCGAGGAGTTGGGCGAGCGGCCGGCAGTGCTCGCGAAGCCCCCAGGCTCCACGCGTGCAAGAGGCAGCGCAATGCCTGGCGAGTGGATCCAGCGTCAGACGGCCTGGGCACCGCGTTGGTCGACGCAGATGACGTCGAATCCCCACCAACTGCAGCAACGTGGGCCGACCTCACCAGGAAGGAGTTCGGCGACAGCTCAGCGTGGTGGTGGGGCTGCTTCTTATCGTCGGGCAGTTTCCTGGACTACGGCTTCGCCATCGTCCTGGGCTCGTAACGCTCCTCGTGCATCTCCGTTATACGACTCGTCGTGGGAAACTCCTGCGAGTCAGATTTAGAAGTCCAGTACCTCCATGGCGGAACGAACTCGACGCGTCGCTTGTAGTTTTTGTTCGACGCCACGTAACTCCACGGCGGGGCGAACAGACCGCTACCACGGTTTGAAGTGCTTCTTTCCGGTACGTCGTCGACAAGGTGCACTTGTCTGCACCATCTTTGCCGGCTGGGGTTTAAATGCGCATGTATTAGACGTTGCCTGCGGCGAATGCTGCAGGAGATAGTCTGTGAGAGGCAGCGCGGTGGAGTAGATTGGGTACCTCCCTTCGCTCCTCGTTCTCCTCCTGCTCCTCCTCCTCCTCCTTCTCCTCCTCCTCCTTCTCCTGCCCCCTGCTCGTCCCTCCTCGTCCTTCTCCCCCCTCCTCCTCCTCCTACTCCTCCTCCTCCTTCTCCTCCTGATCCACCTCCTCCTCCTCCTCCTGCTGCTCCTGCTCCAACTCCTCCTCCTCCTCCCCCTCCTCCTCCTCCTCCTCCCCCTCCTCCTCCTGCTCCTCCTCCTCCTCCTCCTCCTCCTCCTCCTCCTCCTCCTCCTCCTCCTCCTCCTCCTCCTCCTCCTCCTCAAACCAACAATGTATCCAGCACGTGTGGAGGAAGGTGGCTGGCGTCCCCAATCCACGCGGACTGGCAGTACTACTGAATAAGGGACTCAGCGGGAGTGTCCCGAGAGCGGCTACGCCTCCGACGACGAGTGGCATCACAGGACGGAATGGCATGATTAAAGTTAGTATGAGCACAATAGACTTGGCATCGATCCCCATCTTCATACCACCGAAGGGCATGGCCGTCAACCAGAGCGAGCTAGACAAGTGGGGTCACAACAGCCTCCCCATCATTTCTGGCGACTACAACTGCGCTTTTGGAATACGCCGACACACAACAGGGAAGAAGTACATCGAGGCCACCGAGACTAGCGGTACAGAAGAGCCCGCCCTAGAGAACACCACCAGCTGGCAGAGGAACGACCTCAAGGATGACAACCACTTGGCGATCGGAGACACCGTCATGGGGACAGGGAGCGCCTACTACAGAAGCGCCTAGACAAGCAACTTAGACCACGTTGCTTTGCCTGCGATAGCAATGTGCAGGGTTTGCCGACATTACCCCGCGGCTGGCCTGGCGCGACGTCTCCAGTTACACGATCCCGCGCATTTGGCCGACCACATGCCAATATACATGAAACTGGATGGGCACAGCGCCAAGACCCACAACAGCAAGCGCACGCCACATGCCAACGGCGACATGATGATGATCGCCTTCACACGGGACTACAAACGCCTGGAGCTTTCAAAACAAGAAGAGGAGAAGACCCAGCAGACAGACGAGATGGAGTGGCGCAAAGCATGGGATCAAGGCAACGTTCAAAAGTGGTGGGATATACTTTCTAACAATATTCGTGAATCCAGGCTGGAAGCGTTCCCCAAGCAGGAACAGGACAACATTGGATACGATGAGATTGGGACGTTGGAAATCGATCGACACCTCGAGCGCCCGAGACTTACGAGTGAAGGGGAGCTCACAGCACACAGTACCCATCGAGACCCTCTCAGCCCCGATGGCGCCCGACGAGCAGCCCGACCTCAGAGCGGTGATGGAGAAGCCGACGACGACAGCAGCCTCACGAACGAGTACGTATGCACGTACGAGATGGGGGAGGAGGGCGAGGGCAGAATGCAGTACGAGAACATTGATTGGCAGGAGTGGATCGCCGACCGCGCCTCTATGCAGCACACCCATGACTCCTTGCACGCAGACGATTTGGGAGATCTGACTCGCCAGGAACGTGCAGGCCAGGATGGATACCTACGCAGAGCCCCCAAACGACGTGCAGGACTAGCACGAGGAGTGCTAGCGCAGGAACCATGCATGTGCAGCGGCAGGCGATATCACGACAACGAGCACGAACGGAAGTACAACCCAGAGAACTTCAGTAGACGGCACGATGATTTACACGAGTTGATTTGCATAGAAGGACCAGCCCCACAGAGAAACACTCGGTTGCAGTCGTTCACCCAGGACAAGGGCAATGCGAAGTTCGTGAACCAAGGGCAACAAATCCCTCATCGATTCGAAGTGCCACGTGAGTATGGACGAACAGAAGCAACCTCTTCCAGATCCATGATCGTCAGCACGAACATGGGTACATGGTGCCGTACAGCAGTTGCGAGCCGAGCACAATGTTTGCGCTACAGGCTCAGGCGACTACAACGACGAAGAGAAACTGCTGAAGCAGAAGACGCCGCCCAACAACGCGCAGATGGTCAGGCAGCTGTCAGGCAGCCAATGGGACCGCTTCCTGATCTACGGCGAGTACTCAGCAGTGACCGCCGCGGAAGCAGCAGACACAACCTATGCGGAGAAGGCCCAGGAGAAGGACAGCAAGGACTTGGAGACAACCCACCTCCACATCGGCGTAGACTACCACCTGGAGACGGGGCTCAACGACAGGTCCGACGAAACCAACAAGACGATCCTGAAGGAGTATTGCTCGTTGACCTACGCGACGGGCATGCAGGGACTAGGGGGGCATCGCCTCGTACATCAAAGTCAAGAAGGCCTACAGCGAAGGGGGACAGTCATAGAGATGGAAGCTCTAGTCGCCGCTCAACAGCCTCGAATGCAGCCCTCGGACACCCACATGGGAGGACCCGATCAACGCCACTCGCGAAGGAAGTCAGGAGCCGCCCGTCAAGATCAGCCGCACCAAGCAGAAAGGGGACCTCAGGAAAGCCATCGAGGACAAACTACGAGCGGCAGAGGCAGTGCAGATATTTGGAGTACCGCCGTTATCAGGTTTCGTGGGGAAAGTACAGGCAACATTGCGAGCACGTCAGCTGGCGATGGAGGGATAGAGATGACGGAAAGTAGAGAGCTAGCCAGGGATAGCAGTCGCAAGGCGATGGGCGGCTGCGGCGCACCACCACCCGCGATGGTTCCTCTTGCTATCTGTTACGAGAAGTCGTTACGCACCTGCATCGGGGACTTAGGCGCCAACGGGGGCCCCTTGTTTTCTTCTCTCCCTGGTCCCCGAGGCGTCCGCCCATTTCGGTGTGTTCTCTCGCGGGCCTCATGGTCCGACGAATCACGGGAACCTGGACCTGGGGACCAGACACGTGCACAACGACGGAGCGCGCAGCAGCTTTAGATAGAGGAACTTGGGAGGGGGGGGGTGGGAGCGGGGGAGGCGGTGGCGGGAATACTGCTACACTGGGACACGTCCCGAGCCAGGGGCGATTGGCCAGACGGCCATAAGTCCCTGCCGTTTCCATAACAATGTTGTTTTCGGGAAGGCCCCGCGCTGCAGCGGGCCGAGAGGCTAAAAAGCCAGGGTCCCGGAGGCGACCCGTCGATCCGCCGATCTGACGTGCCAGGAGCAATTAGGTTCGTATGCAGTCGAACCCCAGACAGCTGCCAAGGCTTCCGACTCCGACTCCGACTCCCCCTCCTCCTCCTCCTCTTCCTCCTCTTCCTCCCTCGTATTCAGCTCTCTCTCGACTCTCCCCTCCTCTCTCCTCCTCTTCCTCCTCTCCTCCTCCTCCTCCCTCTCCTCCTCCCTCCTCCTCCTCTCTTCTCCTCCTCCTCCTCCCTCTGCTCCTCCTCCTCCTCCTCCTCCTACTCCTCCTCCTCTCCTCCTCTTCCTCCTCCTCCTCCTCTCCTCCTACTCCTCCTCCTTCCTCCTCATCCTCCTCCTCCTCCTCCTCCTCCTCTCCTCCTCCTGTCCTCCCTTCCTCCTCCTCCTCCTCTTCCATCCTCCATCCTCCTCCCCCTCTCCCTCCTCCTCCTCTCCCTCCTCCTCGTCCTCGTCTTCCTCCTCCTCTGCTGCTCCTCCTCCTCCTGCTCCTCCTCCTCCTGCTCCTCCTGCTCCAACTCCTCCTCCTCCGCCTCCTCCCCCTCCTCCCTCCTCCTCTCCTCCTCCTCGTCCTCCTCCTCCTCCTCATCCTCCGCCTCCTACTCCTCCTCCTGTCTTTTCCTCCCCTCCTCCCTCCTCTCCTCCTCCTCCCCCTCCTCCTCCTCCTCCTCCTCCTCCTCCCCCTCCGCATCCAGCTCCGCCTCCGCCTCGCTTCCTCCTTCTCCTCCTCTTTCTCCTCTCACCTTCCTCCTTTTCTCCTCCTCCTCCTCCTCCTCCTTTTCTTCCTCCTCCTCCTCCTCCTTCTCCTCCTCCTCCTTCCTCGTCCTCGTCCTCCTCCTCCTCCTCCCTCCTCCTCCTCCTGCTCCTCTCTCTTCCTCCTCTCCTCCTCTCCTCTCCTCCTCCTCCTCCTCCTCCTCCTCCTCTCCGCCTCTCCTCCTCCTCCTCCTCTCCTCCTCCTCCTCCTCCTCCTCCTCCTCTCCTCCTCTCCTCCTCCTTTTCTCCTCCTCCTCCTCCTCCTCCCATCTACTCCTCCTCCTCCTCCTCTCCTCCTCCTCCGCCTCCTTCCCCCCTCCTCCTTCAACTCCTCCTTCTCCTCCTCCTCCTCTTCCTCCTCCTCCTCCTCCTCCTTCTCCTCCTCCTCCTCCTCTTCCTCCTCCTGCTCCTCCGCATCCTTCTCATCATTATCAGCATCATCATCATCGTCATCATCATCAGCATCATCATCATCATCATCATCATCATCAGCATCAGCATCAACATCAGCATCATCATCATCATCATCATCATCATCAGCAGCAGCAGCAGCAGTACCATCATCATCAGCAGCAGCATTAACATCATCAGCATCGTCGTCATCATCCTCAGCAGCATCATCAGCATCATCACCACCGTCATCGTCAACATCATCAGTACCATCATTAAGATCAGGACCCTCATTATCATCATCATCAGCAGCAGCAGCATCATCATCACCATCATCAGCAGCGGCATCATCAGCATCATCAGCATCAACAGCAGCATCGTCAGCATCAGCATCATAATCATCATCACCAGTATCAGAAGCACCAGCGCCAGCATCATCACCCTTATCATCAGCATCATCATTATATGCATCATCATTAGCATCGTCATCATCATCATCATCATCATCATCATCATCATCATCATCATCAGCAGCAGCAGCAGCAGCAGCCCAATTATCATCAGCAGCAGCAGCAGCCTCACCATCCTCCTAATCCTCCTCATCCGCCTCCTCCTCATCCTCATCAGCATCATTAGCATCGTCATCGACATAATCAGCATGATCATCAGCATCATCTTCTTCCTCATCATCGTCATCATCATCAGCATCATCAGCCGGATCATAATCATAATCATCAGCATCACCACTATCATCGACATAATCAGCATCGTTATCATCGTCGTCAACATCATCACCAACATCACCATCACCATCATCAGAATCATAATCATCAGCAGCAGCATCATCAGCAGGATCATCACCCTCTTCATCAGCAGCAGCATCATCAACATCATCGTCATCAGTACCATCATCATCATCATCATCATCATCATCAGCATCATCATCACCATCATCATCATCCTCATCACCATCGTCATCATCATCAGCATCATCATCGTTGTCAACATCGCCATCACCAGAATCAGCATCATCATCAGCAGCAGCATCATCAGCCTCATACTCATCAGCATCGTCAGCATCATCATCATCATCCTCATCATCATCACCATCATCATGATCATCCATCTTTCTCCTACTCATCATCATCGTCCATCCATCCATCCATCCTTCCCTCTCTCCTCCTACTCCGCCTGACTATCATTAGCAATAGCACCGGCAGCGTCCTCTCTTCCGACATCCACCTCGATCCCATCTCGATCCACGATCGACGACGCGGACCACAATCGCGACCACGACGACGACGACGACGACGACGACGACGACGACCAATACGACCACGACGGACGACGGACGACGACGACGACGACGACGACGACGACGACGACGACGATCACGACGACGACGACCATCACCACCAACCACCACCACCGCCACGACGACGACGACGACGACGACGTTGACGAGGACGACGGACGACGGACGACGGACGACGGACGACGGACGACGGACGACGGACGACGGACGACGGACGACGGACGACGACGACGACGACGACGACGACGAAGACGACATCCACCACCACGACGCGGTCTGATTACAACTCGCGCTCGCGCCGCCGCTGCCCGCGCGCGCCCCCGCGTCGCGGCCCCCGCTGCCGGGCGCCGGCCACCCGCCAGGCCCCTCAGCCTCCAGGGACGAACTCGGGCGCCTCAGCGCGGAGCTTCCTTATCCTCCTCCTCCCTCCTCCTCCTTCTCCTCCTCCCTCCTCCTCCTCCTCCTCCTCCTCCTCCGCCTCCTTCTCCTCCTCCTCCTCCTCCTCCTCCGCCTCCTCCTCCTCGTTGAGGACTCACCAGCTGCCCAGGCTTCCTCCTCCTCCTTCCCCCAGAGCTCTCCTGGCCCACCTGCTGTGGGTGTCAAGCAATTCCGAGGCAATTCCCAGAGCTCTCCAGGAGGCCCTCGCACGCCTCAAGGCGTCTCAGACGAGACCCCAGCGGATGCTCACAAAGAGGCCACGGGACGTCGGCCCGTCGTCACCCAAGCGCTCGGAGCGGATGCCCGTCCGTTCCTCGAAGCTTTTTGTCAGCAGCGACCTGGGTCCAAGACGCGGTCGGGACAGCCGAGGGACACATCGGAGCTAAATTGGGCATCGGGGAATGAAGAAGGGGCGCAGGGGAAGGAAGAAGCCGCGGGCGGTGGAGCACGCTCAGACAGCAAAAGCTCGCGGGGGCCAAAGCGAGGAAGCAGGAAGCTTCGCGGCGTCTCAAGCAAGGATGCATGTCAGGAGCTTCGCTCAGACCACAAGTCCCGCGGGGTCTAAGACCCCTCCCTCGGAGCAAGCAACGAAGCCAAAGCTCGCGGAGCCTCATGGCGTGACGCTCGACTTGAAGCCTCATGCCGCTTCGGACCCTGAGGGGGTGGCAGGCTACCAACTTCGATTCGTGCACCTGGCGGTGGGTTGCACGATCCCCCCCCAAAAAAACAAGCCTGTGCCAGCACCCTCCAGGGCACACTGAGGCCTCCCTCGGGGCCACTTGGGCCTCCCTCGGAGGACGGCGAGGAGGACGACCGAGGTTCCAGGCTTTCGGCGCGTTCTGTTCGAGGCCCAAGGGTCGAGACTCGAGGGATGAGGAGGGAGGAGGGAGGAGGGAGGAGATTGTTCATCAAGCATGCAGAGCAACTCAGAGCGGACGCGGTCATCACGAAAACCGAGGCCTCGAGGCCTCGAAGAGGATCCCCAGGAGGACAAGCAGATGCTGAAATTGCTGATTCCCTTTGGTTGTTGAAAGATATTGGTGTTTGCTCCTCTTCGAGCTCCAGTCGGCCCAAGGCGGCCAAAGAAGTTTCTAAGAGGGCGCCAAGACCGCACAAGAAGCCCCCAAGAGGGCCCCGAGACGGGCCAACCGGACCCCACGACGGCCCACGGGCCCCCAAGACAGCCCAAAGAAAACTCCAACACGGCCGTAGAGACCCCTGGGACGGTCCGAACACGCCCTAAGAGCCCCAAGACGGCCCAGTGAGGCCCCCAAGACGGCCTCTGAAGACCAAGCGATCCCGTATGGGTCCC
Source organism: Prorocentrum cordatum (assembly GCA_963575745.1). Taxonomy (NCBI): domain Eukaryota; class Dinophyceae; order Prorocentrales; family Prorocentraceae; genus Prorocentrum; species Prorocentrum cordatum. Next base: position 211,342 of record CAUYUJ010014473.1, read on the forward strand.
CAGAAGCGCCCAAGAGGCCCCAAAAAGGTTCTCAAAAGCCCCCGAGAAGCTCTCCGGAAGCCCTCAGAAGGCCCAAGAAGACCTCAACATATATCATATTCCTCCACCTCCTCCTCCTCCTCCTCCTCCGCCTCCTCCTCCTAGTATCCGAAGTTGTATGATTGGTATGAATAGTGTTATAACTACTTCTGCGAGTATGAATCATATGTTTGCAATTCGTAGTAGCATTACTTGTATTGTTATTAGTAGTATGACCATTCGTATGCTGATACGTATTCCGAATAATGCTACCGTTCTGAATATTAGCGTTATTATTATATGTCGTTTGGTATTCATTTTCAGTCGGACTATACTCATTATTAGTAGTAGTTTCGCGGTTATCATTATGATGACTATTCGTACCACCAACAGTACTAACGCTATTAGTATTACCAGCACAACGTCCCATCATTACTCCTTCGTGATACGAATATCACAATTATTATGCAGGTTCCTCCTCCTCATCCTCCTCCGCCTCCTCCACCCATCATCATTATCATCACCACCGCCATCATCACCGTCATCATCAGCAACATCATCATCAGCTGCAACAGCAGCATCATCATCGTCATTGTCATCGAAAGTCTCAGAAATACCATCCCCAACAGCAACAACAACATCATCATCACCATCATCATCGACATCATCATTACAATGATCCGCATCACCAGTATCATCGTCATCATCAGCATCAGCATCATCATCTTTATCCTCCTCATCCTCATTATTATGATCACCATCACCCTCACCATCACCATCACCATCACCATCACCATCACCATCACCATCGTCGTCATCATCATAATCTGCATCATCAGCAGCATCATCAATGCTACTACTATTAGTATTCGCATCATCCTCGTCGTCATCATCGACATCAGCATCAGCAGCATAAACACCATCACCAGCATCATAACCATCAGCATCACCGTCGTCTTCATCATCATCAGCAGACTACCATCCTCATCAGCATCATCATCATCGTCGTCAGCATCAGCATCATCATGATCGTCGTCGGCATCAGCATCAACATCAACATCAGCAGCACTCTCACCAGCATCAGCATCAGCATCATCATCAGCAACATCATGATCCTCGTTGTCATCGTCAACAGCATCATCACGTTTATCCCCTCTTGATCACCAAAGTGTTCTCCCAAGGGTTCGCACAACGGTTCGTCGAGCACATTGCCCAACAGTTTGGCAAGACTGTGACCCAACGTTTGGCCACATAGGCGTTTCCAAATGACAGGGGGCGGCGGTGCTTCGCCGTAGGCGTCATCGATATTTTGTCACATCGATTGCACATGAACCCACTGCAGGGATACACGCTGGCTACCATGTGGCCGGCTTCGGAAACCCCCGACACTACAAACAACAACGCACAGAGTGGCGGCGCATTTCTCCTTAGAAGCGACTGCTGCACAGTGCTTCAGCTCTGGTCAGAAGAGATGTCATCCTAAGACCCTGGATCCACAAATGCCGCGCTAGTATGCCGCGCCGCGCCGTGCGATGCCGTGACTGGTTGCAAGAATGCGAATTTGGCTCCGCTTCGTGCCGTGCCGTGCTGTGCCGTCCTGCCGTGCGGTGCCATGCCGCGCCCGGCTTCAAGGATGCGAGACAGCGTCGGGCCGTGCCGCGGCATGCCGTGCCGTGCCGTGCCTGCTCTTCAGGATGCGAGACACTGGGCCGCGCTGTGATGCGCCGTGCCGTGCGTGGCGTGCCGCGACTGGCTCCCAGGACCCCAGAATGTGAGAAGCTTGCCATGCCGCGGCGTGCCGTGCCTGAGTTTCATAAGTGCGGGAGAATGCGGGGCCCAGCGGGGCTTGCGCAGGTTTCAGACAGCGACAAGTAACAATTGCAGTGCCATGCCGCGCCGCCGTGCCTAGGCTCCAGAACGCGAGACTAGCACGTCGAACATGAAACATTGCGGCCGGCGTGCCATGCCGCGTCGTGCCGTGCCGTGCCCACGTGCCGAACCACGCCTTTCTCCTTGATTGCTGAGAACTTGCCGCCCGCGTGCCCGCATGCCACGCCGTGCGCTTACATGCTGTGCCGTGCCGAATGTACCAGATGCGAAAAATCCGCACGCGTGCCGTGCCGTGCCCGCGCACCGTACCGCGTCTGGCTTCTGGAATGGGGAAAAGTTGCCGCCCGCACACAAAGCCGTGCATTGCTCGTGTACCGTGCCGTGCCGTGCCTGATTTCTGGAATGCGGAAAAATGGCACCCGCATGCCGTGCAGTACCGCACTCGCGTGCCATGACGTGCCGCGGTGGTCGCCCGCGCGCCGTGCCGTGCCCAAGCGCCGCACGATGTCCGCATGCCGTGCTGCGCCGCACCGTGCTCGCGAACCGTGCCGCGCCGAACTTGTGGAACGCAGAAACAAAAACGCGTGCCGTGCCGTGAGGTGCCGCGCCGTGCCCGCGTGCCGTGTCGTGCGGTGGTTGTGTTCTTGTATGCGGGGAGACTGCCGCGCTGTGCCACGCCGTGCCCACGTGCCGTGCCGTGCGGGGTTTCTCGAATGCGGAAAATGCCGCGCCTTGCCGCGCCGTGCCCGCGTGCTGGGCCGCGCTTGGTATCGAGAATGCGGAACAATGGCTGTGCCGCGCCGTGCCCGCGTGCCGTGCCGTGCCGCGCTTCGCCTCCAGAGAACAGGTAGGTGCCATGCCGCGCCGTGCCCGCGGCGGCGCCGTGCCGGGCCGTGCCTGGTGTCGAGAACTCGGAGAGAATGCCGTGCCGTGCCGTGCCCGCGTGTCGTACTGTGCCGCTCTTGATCTCAAGCGTGCGAGAAAATGCCGTGCCGTGCCGCGCCGCGCCCGCGTGCCGTGTCGTGCCGGGTTTCTCAAACGCGAAACAGTGGCCCCGCCGTGCCCGCGCGCCGTGGCGCGCTGGGCTTCGTGAGTGCGAAGAAGACGCCCCGCCGTGCCGCGTCGCACCCGCGTGCCATGCCGTGCCGTCGCTGTTTGCTCGAATGCGAAAAAAAGTGCCGCGCCGTGCCTCGCAACGCCCGCGTGCCGTATTGCGTTTGGCCTCCAGAATGCGAGACAATCGCCGTGCCACGTCGTGCCCGCGTGCCGTGCCGTGCCGAGCTTCGCTTCGAGAGAAGCAATTGTCGTGCCGCGTCGTGCCGTGCCCGCGTGCCGCGTAGTTCCCGCGTGCCGCGCCCGCGTCGTGCCCCCAGGAGGTGCCGTACCGTGCCCGCGTCGCGGCGCGCCGTGCGTGGCTTCTCGAGTGCGGAAAAGTTGCCGCACCGCGCCACGCCGTGCCCCGCGTGCAGCGTCGTGCCTGGCTTCTCGAATGCGAAGCAATTGCCCCGCCGTGCCGCGCCGTGCCCCACGTGCCGTGCCGCGCGAGCTTCGACAGTGCAAACATGGCCGCGCCGTGCCATGCGCGCGTGTCGTGCCGCGCCTGGTCTGCAAGAAGCGAGGAAGCTGTCGTACCATGCCGTGCCTGAGAAGATGCCGTACGCTGCCGTACCATAGCTGATTCGGAATGCGAAAAAATGCCGTGCGGTGTCGTGCCGATCGTGTGTCTTGTCATGAGGCGTTGATGTTTAGTGTCTCCATGCCGGTGTCACACACGAAGCATGAATTATGGCCCGCATCCAGAGGATGTTGCGTCTTGGTATGTGTCGTTATACCTTGTATCATGTCCACATCATATAGCCAAAGCCACACATGTATGTGTCTGTGTCTTTCTGACTCGTGTCTTCCATGACGGGTTAGCTTCCGACAGCGGAGCCGCCCTCATTTTGCTTCCGCCAGCGTTCAGCCCCATCGACCCACTCGGAGACGATGGCTTCTTCTTGAGACGCCAACGCGCGACGCGTCAGCACCCTTCGGGCACACAGGCTGCAGCCGAGATCGGATCGCGCCCTCAACAAACAGCCTGGCTGGCGCACGGCGAGGCGGAGGGCAGCGGCGGCGGCAATAGAACGAGGCGCCTCGGCGCGCAGGTTGGGCGCAGCGGCCGGCCCACGAGCCTTCGCCCTGCCAGCCTTCGGGGCCTCATGGGCGCGATCGCCGGGTTCGCCCCTCAGCTCTAGGGATTGCCGTCGTCGGGGGGACAGGAGGAGAGAGGAGCACAAGCACAAGAGAGGAGTAGAAGGAGGAGGAGGAGGAGGAGGACGAGGAGGAGGAGGAGGAGGAGGACGAGGAGAAGGACGAGGAGGAGGAGGATGAGTAGAAGGACGAGGAGGAGGAGGCGCAGGAGGAGCAGGAGGAAGATCGATGTTCGAGGCTTTTGCAAGCGTGTGGCCCACCTGGATACCCCGGAGGCCTCGAGAAACCTTCCAAAGCCTCCGACAACCTCCAGAGTTCTCCTGGGGAGGAAGAGCAGGACATGGAACAAGAACCGGTAAAGCCAAGGATGCACCAACGATGCGAAGGTGCATCAAAAATGCTGAAGCTTACCTTCCCGCCACAAGTCCCCTCCACATAAGTTCCGACAAGTATTCCTTCTCACTGCGGGGAACGCCACCTCAAAAATGCCTGCGAAAGCCCCGTTCGCTGATGTACAAACGCCAACATGTACGGACACTCAAACCCAGGAACTGTCGACCGAGAGCCCCATTTGGAGAAGGGGCCGCCCTCCACCTGTTGACAGTGTTCCTTCTGGGGCATGAAACTATCAGAAACAGCACTTCATTCTCCGAGTATGCAAAGAAACAGCTATCCATCCCGCGTGATCGGGGCAAACTGTGAAGACGACTGTGCGCGGCGCTTACATGATTCCACCTCCCAGCGCCCCCGTGCACCCGTGATCGTACCGCGGTGAGCTGTTGAAGTGCTTTTGGCATGCTGGCAATCGAGGGTGCAGCCGTCGGGATCCTCGGCGCTTCGCCCGAGGTGATGTCGGGCCCTGCGCTCCTAGGCTTGGCCCGTCGGAAGAGCTCGCCGCAGAGGCTGGACGACTGCAGTCCCAGCCTGACCGCAGTCGAAGATATATCGCCCGGCCTGGATGCAAGCCTCAGCAAGCCGCAAACCAAAAACACAAAACAAAACAAACTACAACAAAAAACAAACAAACAAACAAAAGAAAAACAAAAAACGCAAGGCGCCAAGGAATTTGAAAGTCACCTCCCCTCAATGTGTGCAACCATCTGGTCCGCGAACTTCTATGTTCGCGGTTGCAATTGTGCTGTGCTCGACCCTGCCATTTCCTTGATTGACCCCTCTCGGTCGGATTATCCTTGGGCCGTGTCCCGGAGCAAATCCGCTCTCGACGACATGCTCGGATGTGAGATCGAAACCGACCCGAAACAACTGCCAAAACAAAAGTAGACCGGTGTGTAAGGTTGCGCATCCGCCCACGGCTCCCGCTTGATGATATACGTTGCTGCTCCCAAGCTACGAAAGGCCAACCGAGCTTAAATGGCAACGACCGGTGGATGGGGCCTCGTGATGTGCGGTCCTGAGGGGTCCTTGAGGTCAAGTCCTGCCGCAGCCTGTCCATCCCCGGACATTTTCCTGTGAGGTCCTTCACTTGTACCGTAGCCTACAAGCGACACACTGTTGCTCGCATCTTACCTCAGCCTGCGTGCGCCCTGCAATGACAGCCTGCCACACCAGCACATGGGGAGATTCCACACCACGCGGAATACTATTCAGAGGGAGGGGAAAGGGACGGGGAGGAGGGAGGGGTTCGGAGGCGTCCAAATAGAGCTAGCAAGTCGTGGCCCGAGGCATGTGCGCGGTCGAGGGGGGGGGCGGCAGGGACCACTTTGAAAGACGACAGGGCCATACGCTGGCCCAACGGGCCAGAGGCGTGCTAAGATCTCCGGCTACTACTGGTAAACAGCATTTCTAGATCGCGCGCGGGGGGGGGAGGGGGCCCTGGGGGTCCCCGGACGAAAAGTACCCCGGCCGGTACTACCCAGAGATGGGTTTTCCTCCTGGGCGCTGGCTTTCAGGCGGCCCCGAGCGATCCTAGAGGGCCCCAAGAGTCCCCAAGACGATCCAAGAGGACTCCGAGTAGCCGACCGATCGGTCAAAGACGCCCAAGATAGCCTCCAGACGGCCGCAGACGCTCCCAACACGCCCAAGGAGGCCTCGAAGAAGCGCCTCAAGAGGGCTCCAGGAGACAAAACCATAGATTTTCCTCCGGGTTTTGAAAGATTTTGGCGTTCTCATCTGTTCGGCTTCCCCCGGCCCCCGACGCTCCAAGAAGGCCCACATATCGCCCCAAGACGGCCCAAGAGGCCTCCAAGAGAGTTCCAAGAGGGCCCAAGAAGGCTCCAAGATGGCCCAAGAGGCCGCCAGGACGGCCCGAGATAACCCCAGGTCAGCCCCAAGAGGGGCCAGACGGGGAACCCGAACGGACATTTCGAGCCCACGGCCCCAAGAGGCCCCCAAGACGCCCAAAGAGGCCTCGAAGAAGCGTCCCAAGAGGGTTCCAGCAAGCAAAAACCATAGATTGTCCTACAGGTTTTGAAAGATTTTGGCGTTCGCATCTGTTCGGCTTCCCGACGCTCCAAGACGGCCCGAGAGGCCCCCCATATCGCCTCAAGACGGCCCAAGAGGCCTCCAAGAGAGCCCCAAGAGGGCCCAAGAGGGCTCCAAGACGGCCCAAGAGGCCTCCAAGACGGCCAAGATATCCCCAGGACGGCCCCAAGAGGGGGCCAGACGGGGAACCCGAACGGACATTTCGAGCCCTCGGCCCCAAGAGGCTCCCAACACGCCCAGGGAGGCCTCGAAGAAGCGTGTCAAGAGGGCTCCGGAAGGCAGCCCCAGGCCAAGAGGGCTCCAGGACGGCTCAAGAGGCCTCCAAGACGGCCCAAGATATCCCCACGACGGCCCCAAGAGAGGGCCAGACGGGGAACCCGAACAGACATTTCAAGCTCTCGGCCCCAAGAGGCGCCCAAGAGGCCCCAAGAAGTCCAAGAGCCCCCCAAGAGGCTCCAAGAGGCCGCCAAGAGCCCCCAAGTGGCCCCCCGGAGGCCCCAAAGAGGCCCCCAAAAACTAGCGATGGCACAATCGGTCCGAGACACCCAACATGGCTCCCAGACGGCCCACGAAGGCCATCGGGAGGCCTCCTTCTCCTTCTCCTCATCCCCCCCCTCTTTCCTCCTCCACCCCCTCCTCCTCCTCCTCCTCCTCCTCCTCCTCCTCCTCCTCCTCCTTCTCGCTCACCACGATCACACAAACATGTAGCACCAGTGATGCAAGATGGGCCGGCGGAGTGAGCGAAGCGGTTCAATAAGATCAAAGAGATGTCATGGCCCTGGCCATGATATCAATATACACACACACTCACACGCACGCACGCCCGCACGCACACACACACACACACACACACACACACACACGCACACACACACACACAGTCATCACCCCCGTCTTGGACGCCCCCGAGAAGGTCTGGGTCAGCAGCAGCAGCAAGGGGAGAAGGCAGCGATCGTCCCCCGCGCCCCCCACCCACCGCACACAGGTGGCCTGGCGGTCTGGGGCCTTTCGCTGCTGGGCGGACTTCTTGGCCGCCGCCGCCGCCGCCGCTGGCCGGGACGCCTGGGACGCTCCCGCAACGCCGAGCCCCTGCCCCATCCCTGCCACCCTCGCGTTCTTACAAGATCCTGAACGAAGGTTTTTGGCAGTGTTCGACCTTCATTCAGGAGGCCCTTTAACGGGCCCAGGGGCCTTCAACAAACGGCCCAGGATGAAAAGCTAGTCCCAGGGGAGGAAGCCACAGACAATTCGCCTGGCGAAGGACCCAATCGTATACAACTGTGAACATACAAGTGTGAACAACGCAGTTCTAAAATCGTCTTCGGTTGAGCTCCATATCGGGACACGAAGCGTGTAATGGGGTGTGCCAACATGGGTGCGGCGGGCGCATGCGGACGCAGCCACACGGGCCTTCGGTGGAGCTCCCTTGTGGACCACGAAACATGTCAGGGGTGTGCCGAATGGTGCGGCGGGCACATGCGACCGTAGCCACTGGGGCCATAGGCGAAGTTCTCTATAGGGCCACAAACGTGAGGGGTGTGCCGAGATGGGCGCGGCGGGCGCATGCGAACGCAAGCACAAGGGCCTTCGGTGGAGCTCCTGTGGGGCCACGAAACGTGTGAGGGTTGTGCCGACATATCCGCCGGCCCCCTTGTGGGGCCACCAGGCTGTCGGCGCGAGGTTCGCAGTTTCCTGTACCAGTTGTAGCTTGTAGTTTCCAGTGTTACAGTTCTGCTTCTTGCTGGTTACTGTAACTAGTTGATTGACCGCGCGAGGGGGGGGGAGGCCCAAACCAGATTTTTAGCGTCTCCTGGGCGCGTTGTCTGAATTGCTGGGAGGGCTCGAAATCGACACCCCTCACGCAGATCCGCGGGGTCAGGGTCCAAAAACAAAGGAGATTTGCCACATTTCTGAAATTCGGTGCCACCCCTCACGCAGATCCGCGGGGTCAGGGTCCAAAAACACAAGGGATTTGCCACATTTCTGAAATTCGGTGCCGCCCCTCATGCAGATTCAGGGTCCAAAAACACATTTGCTACTGAAATTCGGTGCCACCCCTCACGCAGATCCGCGGGGTCAGGGTCCAAAAACACAGGGGATTTGCCACATTTCTGAAATTCGGTGCCACCCCTCACGCAGATCCGCGGGGTCAGGGTCCAAAAACACAGGATTTGCCACATTTCTGAAATTCGGTGCCACCCCTCACGCAGATCCGCGGGGTCAGGGTCCAAAAACACAAGGGATTTGCCACATTTCTGAAATTCGGTGCCACCCCTCACGCAGATCCGCGGGGTCAGGGTCCAAAAACACAAGGATTTGCCACATTTCTGAAATTCGGTGCCACCCCTCACGCAGATCCGCGGGGTCAGGGTCCAAAAACACAGGGGATTTGCCACATTTCTGAAATTCGGTGCCACCCTTCACGCACATCCATCGCAAGGCGTGGTAACCCAAACTGCGAGAACTCCCTCGGCCCTTTAATCGCAAGGTGTGGTAACCAAGCCCGTAAACCATACACGTCTTACCAATCGCCAGGTGTGGTAACCCCTCTTGTGATCAGTTGGTTTTGCTGATTGCGAATCGGCTTCGCATGAAGTTTCGATACTGCTTCACGACAGCGCCAAGGCCTCATGACTTAGCTCTTCCATGGCCCATTCTCCGAGAGAGGGGGCCGGCGGCAGGGGGCGAAGCCCTTACGGATAAACATGCGGATGGCAGATGCAAGGATGGGAGGAGGGAGGGGGGAGGAGGAGGAGGAGGAGGAGGAGAAGGAGGAGGAGGAGGAGGATTAGGAGGAGGAGGAGGAGGAGGAGGAGGAGGAGGAGGAGGAGGAGGAGGAGGAGAGGAGGGACGGGACGCGGAGCGCTGTCTCTTCGAAACGAGGACCCAACACCAAAGGATAGTTGGGAATTGCGTCTGATGTCTGGGCTTCCTTGCCGAAAGCCAAGAGGGAAGATGGAGAGAAGGTGGGGAGGGGGAGCAGCAGGGACAAGGAGCACGGGAAGAGGAGGGGGGAAGGGGAAGGGGAGAAGGATCGCTGAGGAAGCAGCCAGGACTTCGCTACCAAGGGCTTGCCCTGGCAAGCCAACCCGATGAAAACCCTCACCAAGGCTGGGCAGCTCCGAGAGTCCCATGACCCCCCACGAAGGCAGTGCGCTAGACGTTGCCGCCGACGACGACGACGACGACGACGACGACGACGACGACGACAGTTCTGGAGCAGCAATCCGCTTGCTCCTCTGGTACCTCCTGCGGGTCCTGCTGGCGGGGAGGGGAAGTGGAGGAGACCTGGAGGGGCCAGGGCGTAGAGTGTTATCTCAACATGGCCTTGGGCCAGGGAAGCCTCCCAGCCATCCGCCGTTCCTTCGCCCCCGCGACTCCCCAAACCATCCCCAGGCAGCTGCTCTACGGGCCGCCTCTCCTCGCGAGCGCCAGAGGGAGGAGGGAGGGGATGAGGAGGAAGGGTAGTAGGAGGACAAGGGTGGAGGAGGCACTGAGGGGGCCAGGGCTACGGATGCCAGGCCCTTGGGCACCCAACATGATGCCTTCTGCCCCCGCGCACACAGTTGATACAAGGGTTGGCCCCGACCAACGACCCCCACGCCATGGGAGGGGGAGGAGGAGGATGGAAGAGAGGAATAGGAGGCAAGCTAGGCGCGCTCGCGCCATGTCTGACATCCGATCCGACCACGCCCACCTGTCCTTTCCCATCGTGCTGATGTATGCATCCGCCAGCGGGTATTCTAGCGGACCTGGACCACCCAAAAGAACACCATTGTGCTATGCCCAGTAGGGAAAGGGTAGCTGTGTACATTGGGGGGGAGGCGGAGAAGGAGGAGGAGGAGAAGGAGGAGGAGGCGGAGAAGGAAGAGCAGGAGGAGGAGGGGGGGAGGAGGAGGAGGAGGAGGAGGAGGAGAAGGAGGAGGAGGAGGAGGAGGAAGAGGAGGAGAAGGAAGAAGAGGAGGAGAAGGAGGAGGAGGAGGAGGAAGCGGCGGTTCAGCTGGAGGAGGAGGAGGAGGAAGGGGATGAGGAGGAGGAGGTGGAGGAAGGAGGACGAGGAAGAGCAGCAGCAGCAGGAGCGGGAACGGGAGGAACGAGAGGAGCAGGGGGGCCAAATAAAAAACAAAGGGGGGGAACGGAGCGGGGAGACAACGATGAGGAAGGATTCGGACCAAGAAATTTAGCCCGCGCTGTGGCGAGCGCGCAAATGGAGAAACCCACAAAAGATATGGAATGAAGCCTTGCCTCTCAACAAAACCAGTACACGGGGAATGGGGGGGGATCTGCTGGGCACGTAGCCAGGGAGATTGGGGAATCACGTTCATATTGACGAAGTGCAGACAGGACGAGACTGGGCGGAAGGAAGAGCGGCGGATGGGGCAAGCTAGGCTTGTGGATGCCACGACTATGGACACCCGAACAGTCCTATCATGTAAGTTACATGTGTTTAGAATATAGGAAAATGTTCTAAATCTGTTTTAGACATCTGGAAATGATTTGGCAACACGCTGCCTCTCCATTGATCGTCCTCCACAAAGTTAGGTGCGCTCGAGCCAAATCCTTCCTCCTCGTTTGTATGTGCCACTACTCTGCCGCCCAGCCGGCCGCTAGAGGTCCTATCCAGGGGGTCCCAGTCCTGCCTGTGAGAAGGGTCAAAGTCTGCGTTGTCGCCGTCAGTGTGGACATTCTGGCGTCGACGTCGCACGTCCCGCGCGTAATGGCGAAATGTCGCTCTCGCCTCGGCGCCGCGCCAACGCTGCCTCGCGGGACCCTCACGCCAGGTCTTTGGTTGTCCAGCTATTCGGCGCCACTCCAGAGTACGTTTCCTATGTGAGCATGGCTGGCCGTCACGGGCAAGCTTGTGAGAAGACTCCATTTCCTAGCATAAACCGCGCTGAAGGATGGCAACCGCGTCCCTGGGCTACGTAATCCCCCCCCGAAGTTGCAGGTGCGAGTGGTGG
>CAUYUJ010014473.1:230285-235285 GCA_963575745.1 Prorocentrum cordatum
CCCCAACCCAACCCGAAGACCCGAATTTCGGGTTGGGGGGGGGTAAGGGTTCCATATGTGTTTTCTCAACACTCCCCGACCCCCCCCCCACTGGAAATGGAGGGCAATTTGGAGCCTTCGGGTTGGGTTGGGGTGGTTTGGTGGGTGGTGACGTCCTGGGCATTCCCAGGTGCCGCCGGCGCGAGATGTGACTTTCATCGGCCCCCCGTCCCCCGCCCCCCCGCCACGATGACGGCCGTCATCGGCCCAGAATAACAAAAACAGGCTCCAGCCGCGTCCGCGCGCGCGACGACGACGAGCGACGAGCGACGAGCGACGAACGACAACGACGACGACGACGACGACGACGACGACGACGACGACGACGACGACGACGACGACGACGACGACGACGACGACGACGACTGCGGACCAGACCCCTATGCGGATTCCCATGCGGACGCCTATGCGGATCCCGATGCGCACGGCGGCAGCGCCTGGGGCGCACTGGGGGGGGGGGGGGGGGGGGCGTTACGTTATAGGGGGGATGGGCCGTGGGCCAAAACACCCGTTATGCCCCAAGCACGAAAGAAACACGCTCCTATGAGTCGGTTAGGCCGTTCCTGAGGTCAGCCCCGCCAGAGGCGTGGGCACCGATCCGTGGGGTCGCGCGCGCCCTCCCAGCTCCCGGCTCCCGGCTCCTGGGCCCGGGCCCTCCGGAGTGCTGACAACATGGCCCGGTGGCCCGTCATGGCCTGTACGACAAGCGTGACAGACGCAGCCGTCCTGGTGCGTAACACGCATCCCCTGGCGTGTTGACACGGAGCTCAACACGCAGACTGAAAGCGTACGCCTGGCGCGGCACGTTCGCCAAAACATGGGCCCACACGCGGAGCCAGCACGCCACGTGTTGACACGGACGTTTCGAGCTGGGTACCTGTTGCGTCTCAAAACGGGCGTACCGAGGCAGCTAAGGTGACAGCAGATCACCCAAAGCCCACAACAAAGCCTGGCACGACACCCCGAAACCTCGACTGGAGGTCAGGCGTTCGGGTCCTGCCGCTACCGTTGAGCCCTCCTGGAAGGTCAGGGACCGAGGATGCGTGCGCGTAGATCCCATTAGTTTCCCGCGACATGCGTTCCCTGCACGTCGGCTCGCTTAGGCTGCGTTCCACCTGGGAGCCCACGACAACTCCTGCCACTTCGAACGAAACGTCATGGCAAGTAATGGCCTGCCATGTCTGCCGCCGTACAGCACGCCAGCGCCTCCTCACCTAGTTGTCGGAAGAAAGCGCGTACATGTCGGATTCCGCCAACCCCTCTCCATCCCCACCTTCCCTGCTCCACTTCCTCCTCCTCATCCTCCTCATCCTCGGTATCATCCTCCTCGTCAGCATCATCATCATCATCATCATCATCATCATCATCATCATCATCATCAGCATCATCATCATCACCATCAGCATCAACATCATCGCCATCGTCACAAGCAGCAACAGCAGCATCATTACCATCATCAAAAACGTCATCATCAGCATCATCATCCTCCCCATGATGAGAAGTATCATCAGCATCAAGAGCAGCAGCATCATCATCACCATCATCAACATCATCATTATCAAGATCGCCATCGTCGTGGTCACCATCAGCAGCCGCAACAGCATCATCAACACAATGATTGTCATAAGTATCACCAAGACCATCACCGTTACCATAATCAGCAGCAACAGCATCATCATCAGCATCACCACCATCATCATCATCATCATCATCAGCATCGTCACCATCAGCATCAACATCGTCATCACCATCATGACCATTACTAGCACCTGAATCATCACCAGCAGCAGCATCATCGTTTTCATCATCGTGAGCATCATCATTAGTAGCATCATAATCATCAGCATCATCGTCATCATCGTCATCGCCATCGTCATCATCACCAACACCGTCGCAGATCATCATAATCATCATCATCATCATCATCATCATCATCATCATCATCATCACAACCACCAACAACTGTATCATCAGGACCACCACCACCAACACTACCACCGTCATTATCATAATAATCAGCATCACCATCATCAGTATCGTCATCATCACCATCAGCAGCATCATCATCAGAATCAGCATCATCAGCAGCAGCATCATCACCATCATCATCATCATCATCATCATCAGCATCATCATCGTTATCGTCATCGTCATTATCATCGCCATCGTCGTCGTCATCATCGTCATCGTCATCGTTGTCGTCATCATCGTAATCATCATCGGCATCGTCATCACCATCAACATCCCCCCCCTCCTTCCTCCTGCTCCCTCTCCCCCAGTTTTCCCTCCACCATCGCGTCGCTCCAACGTAGCGGCAGCGCAGGCCGTGCTGAGTAGCGCCATGCGACTCCAGCTACCACACTTGCCCCGCCTCATTGGACAGGTAGGCCCTCTCACAATCCGAAATCACGTCGCCAGCTGAGGCATTCCAAAGCAACGCTGCCTCTATCTCACCAATGCGTCGGCCCGGCACGGTTGCAGAAGCGGCCAAGATGAGCGGCTAAGGCCCCCGCTGAGCGCCGCAAGATCACTGTGCCCTGGGCTGCAGCGCTGTGGCATTGACGCGCGCTTGAGCGCAATGCCCACAATTCGTGACGGGACTCCTGGCCTCTAATCCCCCCATCCTCCCATACATTCCTCTGAACCAAACTGCCACAAGCGACCCAGAATTTGGGCGACTAATCTCGTCCGACCAGCCCACTCTTTCGGCTAATCCGGCAAGCACCCCCAGAGTGCTAAACGCAGCTACTCTCGTGTCAGTCTCAATGCCTGGCTATCCCTTCTCGACATTGGCGCGCCGCGCCCGTGGAGCACGCCAGGCTAGACTGTACCGGCTGTACCTTCTTGTGCTCCACGGGCCTCCCACCAGGGGACCTCCCGCCAGAGAACCCACTGCCGCCCGTGATCCGAGGTGGCGAGAACCCTCGTAGGGCCTCTTCCGCCAGCTCGCGAAGAACGCTCATCCCATCCCAAGAATATGAGAGAGAAAGTCTAGCTTACGTGTCGTCCCGCACCCTTGTTGCATGCGCATGCCACGTCTCAACTTTGCACCAGTGCTCATTGTCCGCCCATGGAGTGACACCTTTCACGCTGCATCACGTGCTGCATCACTGTGTCTTGCCGCTGCTGTCTTCTGCTAGCAGCCGTACCAGGATCCGCGCCGTTGCCCCACTTCGTTGTCTGTCGCAGCCATGCTCGGGCACACCGAGACCCATCGCACCCTCACGGCGTACAAGTACATCAACTTCGCCATTCGGGGCAGGCACCGCGAGGGCGTACTCTGGCACAACAATGCATTCACCGAGGTCCAGAGGCAGGTGGTCTTATCGGCGACTCGGCGACTAGCTGGCGCGGTTCTGTCCAACAAAACCAACTCATCGTGTCCTTCGACACCCTGGCCAATGCTCGCGGAGAAGGCGGGCCAAGGCCCAAGGCTTCTATCACCTTGGCCGCGGGCAACGACACCTGATACGGACACGACTATATATATATATATATTACGCATGGCCCACATGATTCCCCCCTAACCCAGTGGGAGTCCGTACCGCGCATCCATACACGGCGCTTGCACACCAAGTGGATCGAGGCGGTTGTTGCACAACCTAATCGTAACAGCAAGCTAACACAGAATTCCTACGCTTTCATGTCTTCTCGGGCCGCAGCTCAGTCGCCCGCCAGCTTGCTCTCATCTGCTTAGGGAGCGACGCATGCGCACACTTGGAAGTGCCCGCGCTCAGCTCACCACCAAGGTCGATCTACGATTCACTGTATCATGCTCGCATCTCAGGTGTCGGCTTGCCATGATTGTCCTGCCCCGCGCCCGTCTCTACCCGCATGCACACGGTTCAGTTGCCCTGGATGCCCGTAGCCATTACGCCCCAGGCCTCTCTTTGTTTGTTGTTTTGTCTCCCTATATATATATATACATATATATATATTTATATACATCAAAACAGCATATAGTCAGCTCTGCCTCGACATGTCAGGCCACAGCCAGCCCATGCCCGAGACCGCTCCACTCCGCGCCATGTCTCCACTCGCAATACGACCTGCTGCAGCCAGCTGGGCGGATGGGCATACAACCACCACACGCGCAACTACACCTAAAAGTGGTCAGCGGGCTACCAGGCGTCGTGGACCCTCCCAGACGGCAAGGTCCACCAAGCATAGCGGACTTGCCACATGGTCGCGCCTGACAATTTTCAAGGCAGGGGTCTGTACAGACAGAGTTGGACCCAAGACTTAATACAGTTGCCTGGAGCCCCTAACCCACAATGCGGGTGCGGACCTGACATGCCAGGCACGCCAATGCGACCGCCGCCTGGGGCAGCACCACGCTCGGATGGCACGGGCAGGCCGGTCACAGCCTTCGTTGAAGAGGCAGGTGCTCCAAGCACCGATCCCTCCACCGAACACCGCCTACAGCAGGCAGTGGCTGACATTTCGTTTTAAACAGCGCTTCGCGCTAAATGCTAGCCCTGACAGTCTAGGCGGGACGTCGAGAGCGGATGTCCCTCGGCACGACGTCTCGCATGTCATGCAACCGTGCAGGCGAACGCTAAGATAAACAGCCAGGCCGACTGGCATAGCAACGCAGTCGGGAAGTGCCTCTCGCGCAGTGTCCCCGAGCGACATGTCTCTGCGGAGCGGCCCTTCCACCAGGGGAACGGCTCCCACCTGGGGCGCTAGCGCAGCCTTCTACCACCAGACTTTGCCGCGTGAGCTAGCCGCTGCACGATGTCCCCTAGCGGCAAGTCTCTGCGGAGCGGCTCTCCAAACTGGCAACCCGCTCTCACGCGACGGTCCTGCAAGGCCTTCCCTGGGTCTGCCCAGTTCTCACGCAGCTTGCGCCTGGCAAGCCCTCAGCCCTCACCGGACAGAGAGAGACTACTAGCCCGAGGCAAAGTCTACTTAGGCAACTCTTTCTGGGCTAGCGCGCGTCTTCCTCATGCTAGCTGGGC
>CAUYUJ010014473.1:240285-242785 GCA_963575745.1 Prorocentrum cordatum
AAAAAATGACGAGGCCGAGCCTGCATTTTGACGAGGTCTCCCGCTGCAGACATTTCACAAAACTCCTCCTCGTCAAAATCCGAATCGCGGTCGTCAAAAAACGATGGCAAACCCGAGTCCCGGCAAACCCGGGTCTTACGCTCCCCCGATCCACCCCCCCCGCCCCCCACCGCACCCATGTCCTGGCTCGCGGAGCACGCTGCTGGCGGTCTCGCCAGATGCGCCGCCCCGGGTGGTGGGAAGGGGGGTACAGCGCCGACACAAGAAACCCACGCGGACGTGTAAGGTCGTGTGGTTTGCTTGCTCTGCTCACGCGGACAACCCCACACGCAGCTGCCACGACTACGACAGCTCACCGAGGGTGCGCTGGCCATTCGGAGTGGCCAGGCTGACCATGCTGGCGGCCCGCGTGGACAACGCGCGGCAAATCGATGGCACAGCAACGGCGGCGAACACAAGGCAGCGGGGCCTGGGTGTGTGGGGGGGGGTAAGGGGGAGGGGGAGCGGCGGCCCTCTGATGGGTGGCACAAGGGAGAGAGGGGGGGGGGGGGGGGGGCTTTTGGGGGCGGGGCCCTGCCCCTCCTGAGAGGCTTCCGTGAGGGCGTCTCAGAGGGCGGGAGGGCTTCGGACGGGCGAGGCGCCGCCCCAGAAGGCCGCAGGAGGTGGGCGAGGTGGGCGGGGGGAAGGCGAGGGAGAGGGAGGGAGGGAGGGAGGGAGGGGGAGGATCGCTCCACGCGCTCCTCCAGCTCTCGATTGGAGGGGCAAAGGGGACAGCCCCGTCGCCCGCCTGCACCCCGGCTGGAGGTGCTGTTGCGTGCCCTCTCGCTATCCTTGCCATCTCTCCCGTGCAGGGTGCCCGTGGGGGGAGCGCGCGGGCCCGGCTGCCCGCTCACTGACGCCTCGCGCGCTTGCTCCCGCGGCTTGCCCAGGAGAAGGGAGGGGGAGAGGGGGAGCAGGAGTGGGGAGGGGCCGATCGCGTCCTTGTGGTGCTTCAGGAGGTCGGCGTTGTGGTTGTGCGCCTGGATCGTCTGCCACAGCTCGTGCTTCAGCGCCTCGCACTCGGAGTTCCACACCTGCAAAAGGGGGGGGGAATGACTGGCGGCGCGCACGGGGAGGGCAGGGCGAGAGTGGGAAGGGGCGCAGGAAGACGCACAGAAATATACACCAGTTCCCAGAGCCCCCTTTTGTTTTCACAGTGTCTGAACATTCGTCTCCCCCTCCCACTTCCCATACGTTCCCCCCCGAAGCACGGCGTAAGTATACCGTAAAGTCTAGAAGGTCCGCGCGGATTTCTTGGGTCGACGCTGGACCACCCTCCCTGGCGCGAGGGGAGCGCCAGGGGCGGCGCCAGAAGCAACGCCAGGGGGGCCCAACGCCGATCCAAGAAATCCGCGCGGACCTCCTAGAAACCAGGTTCATATGCCTTTTATATGATTCGGCTCGAAGAACGGTTGGGTTCTCGGAGAGGGCTGGCCCGCTCTTATGGAGGCTTCCAAGGAAGGGCCCTCCCTCTTTGGAAAAACAGCGTGCAGCATCGATCTCCGAAGAGCACGCTGCCCCTGTGAGACGATCCCACCGCCAGGGTCCCTGCTGTGCACGCTATCCCCTATGCCAGGGCTTCTTCGGCGAACGCTATCCCAACGGTGGGGATAGCGTGTAATGAGTGCATCAGCGTCGTCGTCATCGCCGTCATCGTCCTCGTGGTCGCCGTCGTCGCCGTGGTCGTGGTCGTGGTCTTAGCCGTGGTCGTGGTCGTGGTCGTGGTCGTCGTGGTCGTGGTCGTGGTCATCGTCGCCGTCGTCGTCGTCGTCGCCGTCGTCGTCGTCATCGTCGTCATTTTCGTCGTCGTTTTCGTCGTGTTCGTCGTATTCGTCGTCGTCGTGGTCGTGGTCGTGGTCGTCGTCGCCGTCGCCGTCGCCGTCGTCGCCGTCGTCGCCGTCGTCGTCGTCGTTTTCGTCGTGTTCGTCGTCGTCGTCGTCGTTGTCGTCGTCTTCGTCGTCGTCGTATCGTCGTCGTCGTCGTCGTCGTCGTCGTCGTCGTCGTCCCCCTTCGAGGTCGGCGGGAACGGCCGCAAGGCCTTCGCGAGAAGCGGGCTGTCTGTTCAGCGGGAACCGTAGAGGGCGGGGAGGGCTTCTGCCAGGCGGGGCGCCCTCGCAGGCGGCCGCCCACCCCCCCCGCCATCGCCCATGCTCCCGTGCTGCGCGCCGCCAGGAAGAGAAGAGGAAGGACAGGGAGGGGCAGGAGCGGGGGCAGCGGGAGGAGGAGGAGGAGGAGGAGGAGGAGTGAGGAGTGAGGAGGAGGAGGAGGAGGAGGAGTGAGGAGTGAGGAGGGAGGAGTGAGGAGTGAGGAGGGAGAAGACAGGAGTGAGTAGTGAGGAGAAAGGCGCGAGGAGCGAGGGGGAGGAGGAGGAGGAGAGGGATGAGGAGGAGGAGGAGGAGGAGGAGGAGGAGTATGGAGGAGGATCGCACGCCACAGAGGGGAACAGAACGAGAAAGAGAGA
>CAUYUJ010014473.1:247785-260695 GCA_963575745.1 Prorocentrum cordatum
ATCGAGCTGAGTCCCGACTGGGTCGGCTCAGCCCTGCCTACATGGTCTGATCAGAGCTGAAGCGTGACTGCCAGACCGAACCACAGCCAGGGGCCCCCGAAGAAGCACCGCACAGCGGGGCCGCCCTGCATGCCGAGCCAAGCCAAGGCCAGGCCAAGCTGAGCCGTGAGACGTCCGAGGGCTCAGCCACACAGACTTTGCTCACCCAGGGCATCCCGAAGCGGCGACACTCGTGGGGGAGACCCGCTGCCCAACTATGACGACCACGGCGACTTTCAGCTCGGCGGGGCCGACGGGGCCGAGGAAGCGGAAAACGAAGTGCCCAGAGGCAGTTTTCAGGCGCGCCTGATCACCTAGAAGCAGCAGCATTAAAAGCTGCGACCACCCATGCGTACCTAGATGCTCTAAGCACCTCCCGCATGCCTTTATCAGCGTCCGCCGTCAAATCTCCGAATCACCTCTCAGCATTCCCTCCCCCCCCCAACTCAGCCCACAACAAATCGAAGATATCAGATACACCCTGCTGTCTCTGAACTGCTCCTGGCGCAACAGCACTCGTGGTCTTGCGTTACTAGCGCATGTGGCTTCCCCAATCTTGCCTTCCCCGCAGGATCGAATTGCACAATTAGTTTGTGCTTTGTGGATCTGCAAATTCGGGCATCGCTTGCGCCAATGCCACTAAAAACAGCCATGTGGTAAGATGGTCGCTTTCCCATTCGATTGTTTCCTGGAAGCCTCTGAGGCCCCATGGTCACAGCGTGACCATGTTCCCCGGAAGAAAAACAAGAGAAGGCTCGCAGCCAAGCACCCCACCGAAAGTATGAATCACGCCTTCGGTCGAGCTCTGGCTCGCTACAGCCCAGAAGCCAAAGCACACGGAATGCGGAAATGCCTCAGACTGCCCAAACTGCCCGAGGCTGGAGGTTTGCTCCGAGTCTGCCAACACAGACCGCTTCGAACAAGGTCCCGTCGCCTACAAGACAGGAGTGCAAACCAGAAGATACTCGATTCTGTGTTCTCCTTCAACGAGACGCATCGCGAAAGCCGCTCTGGGTGAAAAGCTCGTCCCGTGACCAAAACTCCGCCGCTCGATTGCGCCTACGCGCTCCTGGCGTGAACAAACCTCGATACGAGTTCGGTCTGGAAACGTGTCGGCGCTATGCGGTGGAGAAAAGGAGGGCGAGGCAGGGGATGCTCGATCCTGTTGGGGCGGTCAAGCATGTAGACAACATGCGCGCGGGAGCAATCGCGCCCCTGCGGGCTCGGCCCCGGAGGTGCCTCCCAGCCCACGCGTCTCCCTTCGGCGGCGGCTCTCGTGGCGTCCTGGTGGGCTGCTCCCGCTGTCCCGGCTGAGCCACCCCCACCCTGCTCGGTTACCCTCCCGTCCCGTCTCTCCCTCCTGCTCCCCCTCCCTCCCGCCGAGAGGCGTGCACAAACAGAAGAGAAGCTAGATGCACGACCTGCTCGACGGCTCGTGGCGCACGCGACGATGTCGAAACTCGAGAAGGCAAGATCCACCCCCCTCGCTCCGCTTCCCCCCCCTGCTGCCCTTGTGTGTTCCCCTCGCCCCCGCCTCCCTCCCCCCCCTCCCTGCTCCCCTCCCGTGCCCCTCCCCCCTCGCTGCCGTCGTGGCGCACCCCCTCTGCCGGGGGGACAAGGGGGCAGGAGGCAGAGGGGCGGCGAGTCGAATGACTACTGGCGCCAGCAGTAGCCCGACATGGATGTGTGTGGTGCCGCCAGACCGAACGAGTAGACACACGAGTTCGTCGCACGCGCGAATGCGTACTATACAGTGGCACGCCTCGCACGGGCAATTCGCACGCACTACAACACGTGCGCGGCAGCAGATCAGGCGAGCAGGCTGCGCTACACATGTACAGAACTCCTATCGGATATGGAAAACACTGCGCGTGCCGACATGCACATATGCATGCATACCCGAACGTGTCATATGTAAGTTGTGTGAATACACTTGAGTACCACATGCCAATCATGCAGTTAGTAGTTTGCCGAAGAGAGCGGGAACCGCACGCTTGCAAACAGTACACGCGTGCTCCTTGAATGATGCACACACGTATGATCACATGCTGTACTACACATGCGCATGGTACTACATGTCATAACAGCGCATTGCAGCGCATGGCATGTCATGGTTTCGAAAAGCGTGCATAGCATAATGTGACGGAATGCCTAGATCAAGACAACAAAACATCGTGGCATGAAGTAGCAATGAATGGCATAGCATAGTGTTGCGTGGCATAACGTGGAATGGAATGGTGCAGCGTGCAAGGCAGTGCATACAGTAGCATTGTGTCGTCCACAGTTCATTGCATAGTCCATCACAACTGCACGTTGCGTAGCATGCCAGACCACAGTTGTCATGTGGGCAGCATGGTCAAGCGTGGCATAGCACGGCGTACCACGGTGCCACCTGGCATACTACTGGATGACGTTGCAGAACAACACACAGCAGCGCGGAGCACATAACTTAATGATACCAGAGAAACACCCAATCATAATCGTTTTAGGGCTATAGGGTTCTGGGGCTATAGGGCTATAGGGCTATTAGGCTCTGGGGCTATAGGGCTATCGGGCAATAGGGCTATGGGGCTATAAGGCTATAGGCCCTAGGGCTATAGGGATATAGGGCTATAGGGCTATGAGGCTATAGGTCTATTAGGCTGTAGGGCTATGAGGCTATAGGGCCATACGGCTATAGGGCTATAGGGCTAGTGGGCTATAGGGCTATAGGGCTATTAGGGTTATAAGGCTATAGGGCTCTAGGCTCTAGGCTATAGGGCTATAAGGCTATAAGGCTATAAGGCTATAAGGCTATAAGGCTATAAGGCTATAAGGCTATAGGGCTATAGGGCTACCAGGCACCCGGGGACCCGGGCCGGCCACCGAAATCGGCGACGAACCTCATCTAACCATATGAATCCGCTAGGACCCCTACAGAGGCAAGCTCGGATTGGGGAACTGCAAGGCACCGCATAATATCGTTGCAACACGTTGCGCTGCGTAGCAAGGTCTGGCGTTGCGCAGGACAGCATTGCACGGCACGGCACAGCATTTTAACATACTGCATAGTATCAAAAGACTGGGCACCCAGGGCGACCCCAGGGGGCATCCATCGTGGCCACCAGCCCTTTTGCAACGAACAAGTAGGGACACCTAAAGCAAATCCATCAAGAGGTGCAAATGTGTTGTTTGTGTGTGTCCCCAGTGGACCGATGACGATGAAGAAGCCAATAGAAGAAAGGCACCGTGCAGCTGCGAACCCGAAGGTGCACAAAGAGTAGACCACTCCGCGCCTACGGGTGCCCAACGGACGAGGGGTCTCATCGGGATCCGAGCATGACGCCGCTCCGCTGGCTTCCTCCGGTGGTGCAGAAACTGGCGGCGTGTTCCACGTTTCGGGGCACCCAGGGAGGCAAGGCCCTCTTCGGATCCGCATGGCCTGAACCTCACCGAGCCCATCCTCATCACCCTCGTCGTCATGAGCATCACCACCACCATCGTCATCATCATCATCATCAGCAGCAGCATCATCAGCGTCTTCATCATCATCACCACCATCATCATCATCAGCAGCAGCATCATCAGCAGCATCATCGTCATCATCAGCAGTAGCATCATCATCTTCGTCGTCATCACACTCAGCATCATCACCAGCAGCAGCATCATCATCAGCATCATCATCAACATCCTCTTCCTCCTCCTCCTTATCATCGTCATCGTCCGCTTCCTCCTCCCCCTCCATCCACCCATCCGCTTCCTCAGCGTACCCGTCGTTTGCGTCCTCCCTCTTTGCGTCCTCCTCTCTCGTTTTCTCCCCCGTACCATCCTCAGATTTCTCCTTCCTCCTCCTCCTCCTCCTCCTCCACCTCCTCCTCCTCCTCCTCCTCGCCATCATCATTCCTCCTTCTCCTCCTCCTCCTCCTCCACCTCCTCCTCGCCACCATCATTCCTCCTCCTCCTCCTGCTCCTCCTCCTCGTCCTCCTCCTCCTCTTCCTCCTCCTCCTCCTCCTCCATGTCCTCCTTCTGCTCCTCCTTATTGACTTCCGTATCCGCCTTCTTGACCTCCTCCTCCTTCTCCGCCTTCCCCTCCTTCTCCTCCTCCTCCTCATCATCAGCATCATCAGGAGCATAGGCATCAGCATCATCAGCTTCATCAGCGTCATCACTAGTATCAGCGTCATTATCATCAGCAGCAGCATCATCATCGTCATCATCATCAACATCAGCATCATCATCATCATCATCAACATCAACATCAACATCATTACCATCATCAATATCATCACCACCATCATCGATCTCCTTACAATCATAAGCAGCAGCATCAGCAGCGGTAATAACAACAACAACAACAATATCATCATCAGACTCATCATCATCATCACCATCCTCATCATCATCATCAGCAGCAGCATCATCAGCATCATGATTAGCCTCATCATCAGCAGCAGCAGCATCGTCATCATCGTCAGCATCAGTATCAGCAGCAGCATCATCGTCATCGTCGTCAGCAGCAGCAGCCTCATGATCATCATCAGCAGCATCATTAGCGTCATCATCATCAGCAGCAGCAACAGCATCGTCACCATCATCATCAGCACCATCATCCTCATCATCATCATCATCATCAGCAGCAGCATCATCAGCATCATGATTAGCCTCATCATCAGCAGCAGCAGCATCGTCATCATCATCATCAGCATCAGTATCAGCAGCAGCATCATCGTCATCGTCGTCAGCAGCAGCAGCCTCATGATCATCATCAGCAGCATCATTAGCGTCATCATCATCAGCAGCAGCAACAGCATCGTCACCATCATCATCAGCACCATCATCATCAGCAGCATCATAATCGTAATCATCATCCTAATCCTGGTCATCGTCCTCAGCATCAGCATCACATATCATCGCCATCATCATCACCATCATCAGCAGCATCATCAGCATCATCATCATCATCATCACCACCACCACCACCATCGTCATCCTCATCCTCATCCTCCCCCTCCTCCTTGTAAGCAGCGAACAACTACACGTTGCTCCGTCACTCTGTCCATCCGCTGTCCGCGAATGATGAAGGGGGGTGGGGGGGGAACAAGAGTGGACAAGAAAAGGAAGAGGGGGGAAGAGGGACGGGCGGAGAGGGAGAGGAGAGGGAGGAATGTAGGGGCGGAGGGAGAGCGGGAAGCGGGAGTTAAAGAGAAGGGATGGGGGGAGAGGAAGGCGGGGGGAGAGCAGGGAGGGGGGGAGCAGAGAGGAGATGGGGGCAGAGGGAGCGGAGCGGCAGGACACAGGGAGGCGAGAGAGGTGGGGGGAGCTTGGGGGGGAAGGAAGAGGGAACGGCGCGAGGAGCGAGAAAGCAGGGGGAAGGCGGAGGAGAGGGGAGAGGGAGGCCGGATCGCGGTGTACGAAGACAGACATGCACACACACACACACACTCACACACACACACTCACACACACACACGCACACACACTTTGGGCGATCGCGGCCCCGCGCGCAGCGACGAGGCGGAGCAAGTGAAGCACAGCCGACGGGACCCCGCGCGCGCTGGCCTCAGAAGAGTGCCGCACCATATGCCATCCTGGCGTGGATGGCAAAGAGAGAAAGAGAGGACGAGCGACGAGGCCGACAATCGGGGGAAGGAATCCACACAGCTACCAGCGGCGGAGAGGACGAGGGAGTACCAGACGCTCAGACAGCGGATTACTGCTGCGGGTTAAACGAGATAAAGCGAGCGGAAAGTGGCAGACAGGCGGACGAAAGAAGACCAGAAGCTCAGCGCCGTGGGTCGGGAGCCCCGTGAGGTCGGGAAAGGGGGAAAGGTCGCGGGAGGGGTGCCGCTCCTGGTAAGAGTCAGCGTCGCTGCTCCCAGCCTGCGCTGGAGGGTTCGCCGCCCCACCCTGGGCGGCGTCGCGGAGAACGGAGGGGGGAGCGAGCGGATTAAAGAGGCTGAGCTGCGGAGCAGTGAAGGTGTGAGGGTCGAAGTTGGGACAGACGTCGTCTGCGTCGGCAGATTGCCTGCTGGCCTACTCAAACCAGAGAGCGGACGTGCAGTCGACGACGGGGCTGCTAGGGTCGAGTAAGTCCGAGACACGACTGGCGAAAGCATGCTGTGCAGCTGCCGACGACGCCGGCGCCGGCGTCCCCGGCGCCGGCGTCTCCGCCGCCGGGCCGGCCACAGCCCATTGCTTGGAGGGTGGAGCGCCCGCCGGAGCGGACGCGGCTGTCAGACCGCGGTTGGGATTTAGCCGTCGTAGCCGCGGGACGAGAGGCCTCCGCTGCTGCCGGAGGAGGCAGGGCAGCGGGCTGGGAGTAGTGGGCGGAGGCAGGTCTTGGGCCGGCGGCTTCGCGGGCGTCCCCTGGCATCGGATGCGTGACCCGCGAGACCTGCAGCCCTGGGCAGGGACGGAATCCACCTAGACCCAGGTGCCCTAGAGCCAGCGTTGGGAGGGGAGGGAGACCTATCGGCGCGGGGCCCACTGCGGCTAAGGTCGCGTCCGATGGCTGCACGCGCCGGTCGTCCAGAGGGGCTACGGTCTGGCCTTGCCCCCCCGCCTGCGCGCGCTCCCTGGGACTGGGGCCTCGCTGCCATCGCTCGGGCGAGCGGGCAGGGGCGGGGGGGGACAGGGTCGTCAGGCGACACACTTGCGTTCTTGGGTTCGCTGTTGGGTTCGGCCACATGCGCCGGGTGAGCGTGACGGCCTCGTCCAGGGAGGCGCCCGCAGACTCGGCACGCGGCCGAGGCCGGCTCTCCCGCGACAGTGGAGCGCTGATGGCGTTGGGGAAGCGCTGGTGGCGTTGGAGAGTGGCTCGGGATCGCCCCGCCAGGCTACGCACCGCTCCGGCACGGTAGGGCTACCCGCAGCCGCACCGTTGGCGGGGCTGGGGAGGCAGAGGCCGAGGTTGCGGGAGCGGCACCCCGCAAGGGCCCTTGGGGGTGGCCGCCAGGTTGGTCGCTGACCAGGCGCTGGGCAAGGTCGCGCCGCTGGTCGAGGGACAGCTGCCGCCAGTCGGCAAAGCCCCCGGATTCCCGGCCCTGCACCATGGCCCTTGCAAACCTGGGGTCGATGAGACGAGGGTGGGAGTGCCGGGGGGGGGAGCGCTCCTAACGGCGAAGAGGCGCAGGAACTCAGAGCACAATTCTGGCATCCCAGCTGCGTGTCTGGCGCCTGCCAAGCGTTCGAACTGGTCTGGACTAGGGAGGGCCGTGTCGGGGTCGCACCCGCGGGGCCGCCTGGAGGCGGGGATAAGCGTGCGCAGGCCGCGCAGGACCCCTTGCTGGTTTGTAGACGCTCGCGCGCCGCACGAAGACGTCGAGCGAGCTGGTCGTCTGAGCAGCGAACGGGATCTGCCTGTGGGACCTTCAGCCTTTGGAGGTAGTCCGGCCAGAAACTCGCCTGTTGGAAGCCGGGCTGGATGTAGGCATGCACGACGTTGACATTGACTTGCTGAAGGGGTTCTTCAAAGGACGCAATGACGCGCAATGTGTGCAAAGGGGGCGGGTGGTGGCGGGTCGGCGTCAGTGGCGGCGGCTGGGGAGCGAGGCCTCCACCCGCGGCAGGAGGTGCCGCGCGTTTCTGCGGGGCTGCCCGGGCGCGGCTGGCTTTGCAGGACCTGCCGGCGACGCTGGCGCGGAGGCCGGCGCGCGTCGTGCGGTGCCGCGGCCCTGGCCCCGCCGTCTGGCCTGGGGGGTGGAGAGCGAGATCTGCGAGCAGCCTGGTCGGGTCCCGGGGGGGGGGGCGCGCGGGGACCGTCCCGTGAGGAGGGGCCGTCCTCGTCAGACCCGAACTCAAGCTCAAGGGCCGGAGGCGCCACTGGGACGTGGTCCCCGCGAAGGGTTGCGAGATAGCCGATGAGGACGATACGGTCAAGGAAGAGGACGCCGCTGGGCTTGAGGGAGTGGTTTGGAAACCGCTCCCGTGTGAAACGCCTCCACTTTTGCAGGAAAGGTAGGCAGCGGTCCCCGTCGCCGTTAGGCTTATAGGGGCAGTGATTCTGGCCTCGCCGACCTCTGTAGTGAAGCTGACCCTACACCAGGTGGTGGAGCTGAGTGTCGGTAAAGGCTCCAAATTCAGCTGGAGGAAGGTCGTCATCCGGTGGACCTTCTTCGGCCTGACTGGGTGGGGGCTGGCGGTGAGGCCCGTTGGGACCACCAAGGCCAGAGTCGTTGGCGGCGTCGCCCCTCCCGCGGGACGACCCCCTCTCGCTGGCCTCCGCGTCGGCCTGCGCTCGGATAGCGGCTGCACCGTCCTCGCCCTGGGGGCCGGCATGGGACTGGGTACCAACGAGGGCCCCCTGGCGCTGGGGCGCTGGAGCCACTCGGGGCCTGCGGCTGGGAGCCCTGGGGCGACCCGCGGGCGCCGCTGCTGGCAGGAGCTGGCCTGGATACCGGCTTGGCTTCCGGAGCAAGGGCGGGCAGGGCGCGCCCCTTCGAGCCGCTGCTGCCGGCCAGGGCTGCTCCGGAGGTCGCGGCAACCGGCGGAGCCCGACCTGGTGGCGGCCGCCGCCTCAGGGGCGGGTGCAGGCGCGCCTGCGCCATCGCTGCCACCGGAGGGGTGCGTCTGGGGCCGGCCTTCGCTTTGGGGCCTGGACGTGAATAACCGGTAGGCCTGGGAGAGGAGCTGCGCCAGAGGCGAATCTGGCACGCAGGGCCGGCGCCGAGGGGAGGGAATTCTGCATCTTCCCAAGCGCGAGGCAAGCGCTGCTTGGAAAGCGCTGGGCACCCGAGATCGCACCACCACTCCGCCAGGAAAATGCTCAGCTGGCACTTCGAGTAGGCGCTCGGCACCGTCGTGACCGTGCCTGGGCAGTCATTTCCGATGTAGGAGCGAGCGCAATACGCTGGCCAGGCCGTGCTGCCGGTCCGATCAGCGACGTGACAGGCACGGCCAGACTTTGGGCGCTGCGAGCTGCCAGCGTATGCCGCAGCGCGCCGGGAGACATGGCCTTAGCCCGCAGGGATGGGTGCGGACGCGCCGTCGGAGTCGCCCGGCGCCGGAGGGGCACGGGGGCTGGCGGGAAGGGAGGTGGGGTCCGCCCGCGGCCGCGCCTGTCTGTCCGCGGGAGGAGTATCCACACCCACGCCCTCGAGTGCGGGGCACACCTGACAGCAGTGCGCCGGCACCTGCGTTGCCGGTCTGGCGGGGAGAGCTGGGAGCAGGTGTTCGGCGAGGGCGGCCAGGGCCCGCTCGTCAGGGCTGCCCTGCTCCCAAGCGTCGGTCGTGCTGCTGCGGAGCGCAGCAGTGTCAGAGGCCGCAGACCGGGCGAACGACCGCCTTGAGGGTAGTCTCCATGGCGGTCCGGATGTCGGCAAGCTCGTCGATGGAGATGTTGAACTTCGCCAGCACGGTGTCCCGAATCTCCCGTCACTTGGAAAAGCAGGGAGCAGCGAGGCCCAAGAGGGACTCGAGGTAAGCGCCGACGTTGCCGAGGTCCCCAAAGGGAAGGGCGAAATCGTCTATCTCCCGCATCGCGGCGAGGGCCAGCACGAGGCGAGCAAGGCACGGTGGGGAGGGCTTGCCAGGTAGGATGCGGTGCGCGCCGGGATCCCCTGGCGGCTCCCGCAGCTGGTGGATGAGGTCGGCAAGCGATTCAGCAGGAGGGTGGAACGGCGCGAGGAACGAGGAAGCAGGGGTAGGGCAGAGGAGGGGGGAAAGGGGGGCCGGATCGCAGTGCACAATGACAGACGGACACACACACACACACACACACACTTGTTGGTGCATCGCGGCCCTGCGCGCAGCGACAGGGCGGAGAAAGTCCGGAGCAGCAATCGCGCGCGTTTAGCACGGTCGAGCCCTCTAGGCCACATGGGAGCCAGCGGCAGCTGGGCTATGAGCCATCAGGGCATGGATGACATGGGGGTCAGACGACGGGGGGGCGGACGAACGACCAACGCGCCGATTAGGAGAGCCGAGGACCGACGGCGGCGAGCGTGGGCAGGAGGAATCATCCGAAGCAACGTGGCTGGATGAAAACGGCATGGCAGGCACGAGCGTGAGAGAACTACAGCAAGTGCCAGGGCCAGCAGAAGCTGGTGGAAAGGCACGGCACAAGGCCGAGGGGGCCAGAAGGCCAGCGGTGACGGCTGGGACTTCGCAAAAGCCGCAGCGCCAGGGCTGCAGCGCCCGCAAGCCGGCCAGGGCGCCGGAGACGACGGCGAATGGGAGGGCTGGCCAGAGAGAAGCAACCAGCGCCACAGACAGGGACCCTGGACGGGGAGAGCAGACGAGAGCGACAGCGACGAGGCGCATGTCACCCGACGGGAGGGGGGCCAGGGGGAGACAGAGGCCTGGCCAGGGGGGCAGGAGGGCGGCACGAATGCACGCGGGTGCCTGCCGAAGGCAGGCTGTCCGCGCTGTGAGGAAACAGCCCGGAACTACTGAAACCACGCGAGGAACTCAGCACCCCGAGAGGTTGGGAACAGCCCGTTCACCGACTCCTCGCCACTCGAAGGGGACATGCGGGGGGGGAGGCCAGACCACGGTAGGCTGCGGCAGGGGCCCTTCAGAAAAGGGCCCATCAGAACCGACGGGGCGAGGCAGGACAGGCGGGGTGATAGTGGAATGGACGAACTGGCGGAAGAGGCGGGTGGGGAAGCCGTTGGCGGCCGAGGGTCCGCTCGGAGCGGCGAGAGGCGCGGCCTGGCACCGCTGCTCAGCGACGCGGAGTCTCCAAAGCTCAGGGCTCCATCCGTCGCGGCGGCCCCGGGGGCAGCCCACAGCGCGAGCACCCCGCGCGCGCGCGGGGAGGAGTGGGAGCCGCGGGCGCCGCTCGGGCTGCCGCAGGGCGTCGCTGGGGCATCCGACGACAGCTCCGGCAAGCGGCCCCGTCAGCGCGGGAGCGAGTCCGCAGGCCGCCGGGTGCGGACAAAGGCCTGCGCGATCAGCGGAGACGGCGGGCGCGGAGTCATCATCAGACAGCTCGAGGGGGCAGGAGTCGCGCCACCACGGGCGAGGTGGACAGCCAGGAGGGGCGCGGGGTAGGGCGTAGTGAGGACCGCCAGGAGGGCAGCCATGGAGGGCAGCGGGGAGGGCGTCGGGGAGGGCGTCGAGGTGAGCGTCGTCGGGTGGGCGTGGCGCAGGAGACAAGGCGTCGGAGTCGGCGCCGGGGTCGACGTCGGGGTCGGGGTCGGGGTCGGCACGGGCGTTCAACAGCATCGGGGTTGGCGTCGGGGTGGGCGTCGGGGCGTCGACTCCATCCGCGCGAGGACGTGGAGCGGGGAGGCCGTCGGCGAGGCAGTCGGGGATGATGGCATCGGCGACCCTGGTTGTATCGACAAGGATACTCTCATCAAAGCTCCTGGCTGCGCTGGCGAGGATGGTGACATCGGCGGTCCAGGCTGTGCTGCCGAGGATGCTGTCATCGAAGCTATCGGCTGCGCTGGCGAGGATGGTGGCGCTGGTGATCACGGCTGTGCTGACGAGGATGCCGCCATCGAAGCTCTCGGCTGCGATGTCGAGGATACTGGCCTCGGCGATCCAGGCCGTGCTGGCGAGACGTCGTCATCGAAGCTCTCGGCTGCGCTGGCGAGGGCGGTGGCGCCGGTGGCCCCAGCGCTGCGGCGGCGAGGATACTGGCGTCGAAGCTCCCGGCTGCGCTGGCGTCGACGATCCAGGCTGTGCTGATGAGGATGATGGCAAGGCTCGCGGCCGCGCTGGGGAGGGAGATGGCGCCGATGATCTGGGCTGTGCTGAGGAGGATGCTGGCCCCGATGTTCCCGACTCGGCTGGCAAGGATGATGGCGTTGGCGGTCCTGGCAGTGGTGGCGAGGATACGCGGCTGTTTATGCTCTCGATAGCACTGGCGAGGATGCTGGACACGGCGATCCAGCCGACGAGGATGCTGGCACCGATGCGCTCGACTGCGCTGGCGGGGTTGGTGGCGCCGGCGACCCAAACGGTGCTGTCGAGGATGCTGGCGCCGATGCTCTCGGCGGTGCTGGCGAGGATTGCGGCGCTCGCGATCCTCACTGCAGAGGAAGGAGGCTGGAGAGGCTCAGCGCCAGCCCCTGGCAGCACGCCGGGGCCGCGGAGAGCGCGAGGGAGGGCGGGGCAGCAGCAGCGGAGAACGGGGCGCTGAGGCAGGCCGCGCCTGCTGGGCGGAAGGGTGGCTGGTGAAAGGGAGTCGGGCCAGCAAGATGCGCCTCGCGAGAGGGGGCAGCAGAGGGGACCGCGCGGGACGGCCCCAAAGCAGGGGAGAGTGACCGCTCAGGCAGCCCCAGCACGCTCGTAGCCATGCCAGCGAGCCCTCCCCCTGCGCGGGACGGCCCCGCAGCAGACGAAGGTGATCTGGCCGTCAACCCCGCCTCCCTCCGGAAGCCGCCCTCGCCCACGGCGGCCTGCAACTGCGCTGACGACGATGCTGGCGAACCTCTCGGCTGCACCGGCGAGCATGAGGGCGCCGGTGATCCAGATTGTGCTGGCGAGAATGCTGGCGTCGGAGCACTCGACTGCGCTGGCGAGGATGATGGCATCGGAGGTCCATGCTGTGCTGCCGAGGATGCTGTCATCGAAGCACTTGGCTGCGCTGGCGAAGACGGTGGGTGGCAGGCTGAGCTGACGAGAATGCTGTCATCGAAGCTCGCGGCTGCGCTGGTGATGATGGCGCTGGTGATCCAGGCTGTGTTGACGTCGATATCGGCGTCGATGATTTCGGATGCTCGCGTCAGTGCTCCCCGCTGACAAGGCAGTGGCGCCCGCAGCGCCCGCGCCCGCGGCACTATCCTCGTGCCCGCAACCTCCAGCGCTGTAGCCCGCGGCGCAGGCGGCGGCCGCGGCACCGGCAGCGCCAGCGGCGCTCCCGGCGGCGCCCGAGGCGCCAGCGCCGACGCCGGCGACGCCGTCCGCCGCCGCCATCGCCAGCGAGGCCTGCAGCGGAAGAGC
>CAUYUJ010014473.1:260795-393295 GCA_963575745.1 Prorocentrum cordatum
TGATAAGGAGGTTGTGGGAGGGTGGGGGGAGGGGGGCGGCTCATGACGACAACTGTGTTGAACGTGGTGATGATGGGCGATGATGGTGTGGATGACGTGGCAGATTTGTTTTTGTTCCTTCGCTTGGGCCAACGCGGATGATGTGGAGGAGCTGGAGGAGGTGCAGGAAGTGTGGATGACGTGGAGGAGGGTCACCACAGTTGTCGTCATGAGCCACCCCCCCGCAACCATGATGAGCAACCGGCGGGACAATGATGAGCAACCATGATGAGCAACCGGCGGGACAATGATGAGCAACCATGATGGGCAACCATGATGAGCAACCAAGATGAGCAACAGGCGGGGCAATGATGAGCAACCATGATGAGCAACCGGCGGGACAATGATGAGCAACCATGATGAGCAATCATTATGAGCAACCATGACGAGCAACCGGCGGGCAACCGACGCAACAATGCGGGCCACCGCTTGACAACACCGGGGGGGGGGAAAACATTTGCGTTGGCGGACCCCTAGCGACAGCAGAGTGAATTCCTCTCGCTGGCCCACGCAGCTTCGCCTCGCCCGCACGCACGGCACGAGCACGAACTCGAAACTCGATTTCCCGGTGGGGGAACTCCGTTACACTGCGATCTCACCCCCCAACCTCCGA
Organism: Prorocentrum cordatum; assembly: GCA_963575745.1. Classification (NCBI taxonomy): domain Eukaryota; class Dinophyceae; order Prorocentrales; family Prorocentraceae; genus Prorocentrum; species Prorocentrum cordatum. The sequence continues at coordinate 261,448 of CAUYUJ010014473.1, forward strand.
TATTAATGAAGGGTTTGGATAGAGAGGCGAGGCGAGGCGAGCGCCAATCCCGCTCCGAGCGCGCACCTGGAGCGCCTACGAAGGTGGTAGGCGGGGGGGGCCGTAGCCACTCAGAGCGCATTGGCCCATCGTTTTCGAGGTCCGTGAGGACGTCGCGCTGCGAATTGACAGACTTGTGGGTCCCAGGTGACGAGCCTTGTAACTCCATCGGTCCGGTAGAAGAGGGGCGAGGGGCACGAGGCTGCACGCCTGGGCTGCAGGGGTGCGGCCGAAGGGCTGGACACCAAGGGCGGCGTGGGGCGACGCGCCGATGCTGAGCATACGGGGCCAGCTTTCCTGTTTGAGCCGCCCCTGTGACGGGCCTCCTCCTCCTCCTCTTCCTCCTCCCCCTCCTCCCCCTCCTCCCCCCTCCTCCCCCTTCTCCTCCTCCTCCTCCTCCTCCTCCTCCTCCTCCTCCTCCTCCTCCTCCTCCTCCTCCTTTTCCTCCTCCTCTTCCTCCGTCGGGAACGAGGCCGTGCGTCTCCAAGCAACGCCCATCACCCCAGGAGGCATCCGATGCGTTCGGGGGGTTCAGCCCCAAGGCCTGGCCACGACAACATATGTCCAGAGGCCTGAAATAGATGCGTAAGCATACGGCGGCTCCGGATGTGCGCACGCATTCACATGTAGCACAAGCAGCCACACACGCACAAACACACACACACACACACACATGTTCTCTCTCATACACAAGCACACACAAGCACACACACACACACACACACACACAAACACACTCTTGGGGGTAGCGGCCTCGCGCCCAGCGACGCGGCGGAGTCAGTAGAGGTACTAAGGACACACATTATCCTGGCGATGGGCCCAGCCATATGCAGTTGTGAGTACGGCAGTTTGAATATCTTCTTCGGTGGCGATGCCTGTGGGGCCTCGAAGCGAGTGAGTGGTGTGCCGAAATGGGTGGCGCGGACGCATGTGGACACTGCCACTGGGGCCTCCGATGGAGCTCCATATGGGGCCTCGAAGCGTGTGAAGGGTGTGCCGACATGGGTGGCGCGGACGCATGTGGACACCGCCACTGTGGTCTTCGGTGGAGCTCCCTATGGGGCCACGAAACGTGTGAGGGGGTGTCCCGAAATGGGTGGCGCGGACGCATGTGGACACACCCACTGGGGCTTCGGCGGAGCTCCCTATGGGGCCACGAAGCGTGTGAGGGGTGTGCCGACATGGGCGGCGCTGACGCATGCTGCCACAGCCACAGGGGTCTTCGGTGGAGCTCCCTATGGGGCCACGAAAGGTGTGAGGGGGTGTCCCGAAATGGGTGGCGCGGACGCATGTGGACACCGCCACTTGGGCCTTCGGTGGAGCTCCCTATGGGGCCTCGAAGCGTGTGAGGGGTGTGCCGACATGGGTGGAACGGACGCATGTGGACACCGCCACTGGGGCCTCCAGTGGAGCTTCCTATGGGGCCACGAAACGTGCGAACGGTGCGCCGAAATTGGTAGCGCGAACGCATGTGGACACCACCACTGGGGCCCTTCGGTGGAGCCCCCTATGGGGCCAGGAAACGTGCGAGGGGTGTGAGCAAGAAAGCTTTGGCAGCATCTCCAGAGATGCTACAACCACGCGAGAAGGAGTACCATGTGCACTTGTACATACACATCTTCGCATATGCGCCGCGAGATCACGCGGCCAACCACGAGAGGTACCTAGAGCGAGCAAAGAAGTGCCTCATGGAGGCTAAGACGGCAGCGGAGGAGGCCAGGATCACCCTTGCTCGTGCAGCCTCGTCCAGAGCGGCATACCAGCGAGATGCCGAGCATGCGCAAGTGCTCCTCGCCCACCTTAAACAGTTACAGTATCAGGAGGATCACGCAGCAGAGCTAGCAGCGGCCGCGGCAGCAGCAGCAGCTCAGAAGTTGACACCTGGACCTCCATCCTCACCAGGTTCTCCTCGCAGCGTTCGCTTCAAGGGTACCGCTTCGCCATCAGCAGCAGCAGCAGCAGCGCCGGCAGCCATGCAGATCGACCAAGACTCAACTGCTGCATCTTCTGCTGGCAGCGACCAGTCCAAAGCCAGCTCAGTACCAGCCATGCCGCAAGTGATTGCGGAGTTACAAACGGGACATATTCAGTTAACTTCGCAGTTGGCACAGCTGACCCAAGGTGTGGCAAGCATCCAGTATTCGTTGTCTACAAATTCGGCAGCTACTCCAGCAACTACAGCGACTGCGGCCAGATCAGCGACCGCAGCAGCACAGTGCGCGCCATCCTCTCAGCAGCAGGCAGCGAGGGCCACCAGAGCGAGCTTACTCAGTCCCGATCAATTACCAGACTTGACGGCCGCCGAGCTCAGCGCCTGCCGCGCTTTGTCGGGGGCGGGGCCACATCGGAGCCCTCCGCCTGATTGGCAGGCATCGGCGGGAGCTGCGCCAGGCCAGACCACATTGCTCGACGCCTTCGGCAAGCAACGGGGCACTACACGGCCGGCAGCAGAGGAGCCAGCGACAGAGGACCAGCCGCACAAGCCCAACATGATAGACGACTCGGAGACGCAAGCGGCCCCAGCCGCCGCAGCTTCGGCGGGGCCCCCTTCGCCGACTGCTGCAACATGAGCCCACAACAGGACTCAAGGGAAGGGAATCATACACCCTCGCAGCAGTCTGCTCCAGGTACCCCCCGCATGGATGACACAGCCCCCATGAGAGGCTGCAGAAGGAGCCCCATCACTAATACCCAGGATGTCACCTCGATCCTTCTCAGGTACTGGGGTGCGCCTTTGTGCCAGGATATCCTTGGCATCAGAAAGTACTTGTATTCCTCCACTGTTCAGGCTTTACCGACACTGGTCTCTGCTTAGGAGCTGGGGGATCGTCAGCATTGATGGGTCAGGAAGTAGCCAGTCGGCTTTTGTACCTGGTCGGCCTCTAAACCACGACAAAGGGTTACCTGGTTGGGCATTCGTGGTCTCAGGTACGGACGTATTGGGCAAGTGCGCCTCGTTGGGTTTATCGGCCAGCACAGTACCTAATGATGTCTTGGAACTCTGCAACCAGGCTCAGTACTCTTGCATTTGGGAACTATTCGCGGCCCAAGGGGCCATGGCTTGGTTACTTCAACTAGGCAAGGATTACCTGCAGCCCCTGGAGGTCCACTTCAGAGGAGACAGCATGGAGGTCTTGGCTTGCATGCATGGAGGTTCCCCCCATCTTATCAAGTACGATAGCGCATGTCTCTAGACGCCTTGTCCCGCATCGCGCGGAGAAAGGTCAGGAGATCCGACGTTGCCCACGTCGCTAGACATTGCGCTGAGCCATGGAATGAATTAGCATACACAATGGCCACGATCGTCAGTATGAATAGTTGTTATCTGCGTACTTTTTTGCCCGAGCATTGGCGTGATTGTCTGCCCGATGTCGCCAGCTTGGCGCGCGGCGTTGGGTAGACCAGGCATACTCGTTCGGTTCGAGTTCCCACGGCCAACTCTCTCACGATGGGCCCGAGGTCCTACCGTCGCAAAAATAAAAATCAGGCCTGCACTTACCAGGGCGCATTGCTCATCTCGGGCAGATGTTTAAACGTCACTATCTCTTTCTTGCCGGGACTATTGAAAGCAGGTTTCCCCGAGACGGCACCGCAATAGTGGGAGACTACTTGGTCATGCATGCAGGCGCGGACCGATTCAGAAGGTCTGGGCGCCCTCTATGGGTCAATCTCAAAGCCGCGAATTTAGACGCTCTGAGGCTCACAGCGAAAAATTGCCGCGTCACTCATGCCTGTCCTCGTCTTTTACTGGTCACGATGCGCTAGCGCTTTTTCCCCTTGAAGGCGGCGGCAGGGCACGCGCCTCACAGCGCGGCCGGAGCTCAGGTGATCCAGGACTGGTGGATTCAATTCCGAGAGTGGCTTCGCCAGCACTGTACTTCCGACGTCCCCGAAATCCACCTGATCGACGCCAACGCTCGCATGGGCTATAGACCAGAAGCACGCTGAGGTTCAAAATGTTCCAGGGGCCGCTCCTCACGAAATGCCCCTGGAAAGGGCGCCCCGGTTACCTGCCGCTCTCCTGGACATCAACCGTTCTGGGGCCACGCGGTTTGCACCACCAAGTGAAGGCAACTCTGAGGGCAAGAGATTGGACTACGTAGCTCGTTCAAGGGGTGTAGTTGTTCAGGAAGCATCGACCTAGGACGACATCGATCTAGCAGTTGCTACCGCTGCCCGCAAAGCTGTCGGCGCGCCAGCGCCGTTCCCGTGCTCAGCGACGCACTCGCGTCAGATTGCGAATTATCCGAACATCAAGTGTGACCCGCAGGCTTTCGATGACCCGGGAGCGCTTGCTGCTTTTTCCCATCGTGTCGCTCGCAGCGCCCCGCGCCCTGATTTGGCTACTCACCCGAAAGATCACTGTCAAGCCATCATTGATTTCTTGCACCAGTCTATCCCGGCATTCCCCCCTTCCGAAGTCTAGCACGCGCGGACGCACGCAGCGACAAGCACGGCTTTCGCAAGCACCGTTCGACAGAATGGATACCCGCACAACGCTGCTCAGACACTACCTGAGAGTGTCTTCAGAGTGGGCTCGCTGTGGCCTGGCTATGTGCTTTCGGGTGTGTGCTACTCCCACTGGTGGCTCTTGGTGGCCCCATCGGGGACGCTGTTATACTATCAGCGCCCGCTCAGACACGCAGTCGACAGCGCACTCCTGGGCCCCCTTGCTCCTCAAAGCTTCCAGTGCGGCCCGCTGGGCCTGGCTCCAACTGCAGGACATCTTCCAGGTTCTCACTGCGGCTCCTTTGGGATCCCGACACAAAGAATCCAATATCCTCGGGTGCAAGTGGTGCTCTATTTGGGCTCGCGTGGGCTCCACACTGGCGCCCCCACGTGGTGCATCTTGGATTCTCGCAGGCATTCGGAGGCGTCATGAAATATCTGAGCGGCCGATTCATCTACGACGCGTTACAGGCATTACTTCTACGCACAGAGAGATTGCCCTGAAAGCTACCACGCGATTCGTCAATTTGCAGGCGCGCATGGACGCCAGCACGCATTATTCTCACATCGCGCAGAGCATCAGCGGCGCACGGTCAGCGCACGACCACGCGCACGCTTTTGCCAGGTTGAAGCGCATGGGAGCTTGCTCGCGCAAGAACATCCGCAACAACCCCCATACCTATCCTACGCGGCTTTGATCAGGAGGCGTTGGTTTCTGAGCGCGATGTGGTGAATACTTGGACCCGTCATGTTGCTTCGATTGAGGCCAGTACTGTGGCTCCCGTTGAAGATCTGCCATGACACAGTGATCACACGCCTGCTCTGCCAGATCGCGAATCTAGATTGCACCATAGCGGATACCCCCAGCATTGCACAAGTGGAGCGATCATGCAAACTTACACGAAACGCAGCAGCAGGACCTGATGGCATCACTGGGCGCATGGTCACCAAGCTTTTTAAACCCACTGCCCAGGTACTTCACCATTTGATCACGAAGATTTTCTTACGTACGATCGAACCTATACAGTGGAAAGGGGGGCACGAATGGGCTCGATTCAAGCGCGGGGGCCCCGGGGGCAGGAATTGCGACAGGTCTATCTGGGGACCTTCTCAGCTTGGCAAGGGACCTCGGGCCTTGCTTAGATCACAAGTAACACCGTACCTTTCCCCGCTTGCTGGACCTAGACAGCACGGCGGTATTCGATGTATAGGGGCAGATTATGCTGCGCTCGCACTCCGCGCTGTCCGACAGCTCGCTGCTGCATGCAAGATGTCTGCTTTACTGTTGCCACTGAATGCTGCACAGGCTGTTTACAAGAGTCTGCGCGAGCTGATCTTTCGCACGCACTGCTCTCAACGTGGAGGCCGTCGCCCACATTCACCGCATGGGAGGATCACCTGCCGACGCAGCCAAGGACCTCGCAGAGCACGCGCATCAAGAGAGCACCCTCTTTGAGTCTCTCGGCCCCCGACCCAGGCTGCATACTCTTGTAGCCGACGCCGGCCATCAACGTTGGTTCGTGGTCCCGTGGAGGCTCTCACGTGGCCGTTCCTGCCATAGGCTCGGGCCCTGGTCAACAAGTGGGGGATCTGGTACTCCATTTCGTGATGGGGTCCATGATGGAGTCGGTCCAGCGTCGCATCTTGGAGTTCGGGGTCGAGCTACGATATCCCGCGCGTGCTAACGGCAGTGTTTCCGAAGCAGCTCATCCAGAACCAGTATATACTGAGCACTCCCTAGATATGGCCTTATTCGGTGATTCGCTGTTCATGTTCATGGGTCGAGCCCAGACATTACTCACTATCGCGCCGATGCTGATCAGCATCATATTTGACTCTTCTGCTGAGCGAGGCATGCGACTACACTCTGGCAAGGGTAAGTCTGCCGCGGTCAACCAGTTCCGAGATGTAGACTCGGACAAGGCTAAGCTCGCACTATGGAGAGACGCGGGTGTCCTCGTGGGGATCAATCGCTTGGTATACGGCCAGGTAGGCAGTGTTGCCCAGAGCTTGCCCACAGAGCCCAGAGCTGCTAGGGGCCCTGGAAGACCATTCGGAAGGTTCTCAGAGAGCCAGACCTCAGCGCATCCATTGGGACTGATGTCGTGGTGGATTCATTGCTTATCTCAGGAATGTTGCATAACTCCAGTACGTGACCTCCGCTCTCCTCGGCGCAGTAAGCTAGTCTGTATGATGATCTGGTTCGCATGTACCGTGCTGTACCCCGCGCGCCAAGGACAGATGCCACCGCTTCACGCAACATTTACATTCTAGCGCAGGTCTCCAAAGCCAACGTCGACACATACATACGTGCGCACAGGCTCCGCAATTCGGCCGCCTCTTGTTTAATGGGCCCGTGCACTTACTTGGGCTCTTGGGTGTTTTGTTTCGTGAAGCAAAGGGGTCATGGATGACTCATATTAGTCCAGATCCTGCCTGGTTTCGAGGTCTATCGCCGAAAACCCAGAACCTCCCTGATCCGCATGATGACCTTCTTCCTTGGGAAATGTACGTTCGGAGTCTCGGGGCCTCTTGGAAAGCTATCATCGCCGAAGCTGTACACAAACAGGCACATTGTGAGCGTCGAATGTCATTGGCACAAGTTGCTGAGGACAGCATCTTTCTGGAGCTGTATGCCGCAGGCGTTCCCAAGGCTATCTCGGACCCTCCCCCATCCACTTCGACAGCAGGATTCCCGTCCAGTGTCCTACAATTGTATGCGGTGTGAGTTTGCGTTCCAGCAGGCCCGAGGTCGAAGGCAGCACAGCATCAGGAATCACACTATTTACACACACGATCCGCAGCATCCTTGGGGACACCACAGTATGTGAGCATTGCAGTATGCGTTTTGCAGGTCGTGCCTCACTCATGGAGCAGTTGGCGAAGGACTCGCCGCGATGCGCCATACCCTGCATTCTGCACAGCCAGGACAGCAGTCACGATCAGGGGGCAGCAGACAGGAAGCAGCAGATGACAGAGAGACTCAACACAGCCGCAGCAGCCAGGCTTGCCAGTCAGCGCGAAGCAGGTCTTGGCAGGTGGAGGCCCGCTTTCCCTGCTCATCGCGTTCCCCCCCGCTCGCCCCAAGACGGAGTTCGAGACTCCGTTCATTGACCATCTGAGCGGCAGAGAGGCCCGTCAGGTTCTGATAGAGTCGGATTATGGTTTTCATCCCGGGGCCGCCGCCGATTTTCACGAGGCCCCAGTCGGACCGCGATTGGAGCCTCAGCCTGGATCGGACGCTTGGGACTTTGAGGACCGATGTTGGCCCTTTCGGGCCCAGGATTACGAAAGAGAGGCTGCCTCGCCCATCCCAGCTCGCATCAAGCGACCTGAAGGATTTGTGCTGCATCTTCTCTCAGGCATGAGACGTACAGGAGACATACAGTGGAATCTTGAACGTGAGGCTCTTGATTCCAGATGTTCCTTGTATTGCTTGTCTATAGACATCGCCATTGACTCTACCAGAGGCGACCTGACCCGACAAGAAGCTTGAAACACAAGGGCTGACCACATCCGCCCTAAGCGTCTTTTCAACACTGGGGGGAGCCCTGCGAGACGTGGTCCGCGGCCCGATGGTACAAGGGTGGCCCCCCGCCCGCTCCGCACAAATCAGCATGTTTGGGGTGTGCCGCACTGTACCAGGAGACAAGCGCAGCAATTGGAAGTCGGCTCGCAGTTGCTACGTGCCATAGTATGTCTTCTGGTCGGACATCTGAAGGTTGGAACATCCGGATGGCTTGAGCACCCTCCTCCCGCCGCTTGGATCCCCTCCGCTCCCACCTCCTTTCGCTGGCGCCCTCTTATTGCTCTCGCCTCCTCCCCGCTCGCCACAGTCACGGACATTGATCAGTGCGAACATTGGCCAGCGGGGACTGACCCAGCTACCATAGGACGTGCGCCAACCAGGATTCTCGGGATCCGCATGCCAGATCTCCCCAGCCATCTCTGTAATACCCCAGAAGGTGGTCGATGCAGTCATGACAGAGGTTCTCACATGACCCTGCGTGGCAAACGCCAAAAGGATCAGAAGTTTCGCACGGCTGGCAAGAAGGTTTACCCGACGGGCCTCTGTGAGGCTCTTCCTAGGTCGATTTGCTCTTCGGTGGCTCAGTTTGTGTCGTCGGACGTCGCCGACTCTGGTTTCGAGTCTGACCAGCGAGGATGACATCAGACGTTCGATTCCCTCGGACTTTGGTGCCCGCCCCAGTCGTGGCAAGCGCAGAGTTGATCCTGAAAGGCACAGGTTTCAGTCAGAACATGCGCCAGACCCCCTTGGGGAACAAGAGCCCTCTGCGGACGCAGAGGAAGAGCAACAATACACAGCATCCCAGAGTGCCACTGCGGACGCAGCAGACAAGGACGAGGCGGCTGCCCATCTTGGCATTGGCTGTTTTGGCCCTCCGTCTCCCTCCTCGCCTCCTGTCCCTCCGACGTCGTCGACGTCGCCGTCTGTTGTCCCCCCTCCTCCTCCTCCTCCTCCCTCCGGCCTTGAGCGAGGCCCAGAGAGCCCGCATCGAGGCCGACATAGCGGTAGCCAAGGCTCGCCGCGCCAGGCGAGCCAGAGCTGAGCACGCTCGAAGAGCGCCGTGGAGTGCGAGGGCGTTCGCCGTGGCTCGTTTGTCAGCGGCATGCCCGTGGGGGAACGGGCTCCCGACGTGTTGACCTTTGGGAGTTCGTCTTGTGGTGGCGAAAGTGGCGGACTGTGGTGCCCAAGCGCCACCCACAAGGCTAGCTGCACTGTACGGGCACGCCCACAGCGAAGCCGCGCGTCGCATCAACCTCCTTCCTCCCTCCCTCCCTCCTCCTTCCTCCCCCCTCCTTCCTCCTCCTCCTTCCTCCTCCCTCCTCCCCCCTCCTCGCTCCTCCTCCTGCGCCCTCACTTAGCAGGCACTCGCCGCGCCACGGGCGGCCAGGGACGCTGGGAGGGACAGCGGCGTGGGCAGGGGGCTGCGGGTGGAGGGGGAGGTGGGGGCGCAGGGGGCCCCGGGAGGCACGGGGACGGGCAGGGCAGAGGGGCGAAGCGGGAGGACGGGGAGGGGGAGGGAAATGGGAGAGGGTCATCCTCCTCCTCCTCCTCCTCCTCCTCCTCCTCCTCCTCCTCCTCCTCCTCCTCCTCCTCCTCCTCGAGTAAGAAACGAAAGCTTAAGATGGGTACCAGGGGGGGGAGGGACGGGAGGGGCGATGGGGGAAAGGGAGGGGAGTAGGATGAGGACCAGGACAGGGAGGAGGATGAGGAGAAGGGAGGACGGGGAAAGTGGGGAGAGGAAGGCAAGGGGGAGAGAGCAGGAAGGCGAGAGACAGAGAGAGAGAGAGAGGAAGCGAACAGATAACAAAATGCCTGCCAGCAGCGGGAGAGATAGAGAGAGAGAGAGAAAGAACGAAAGAAGAGAGAGAGAGAGAGAGATAACGATGAGGGGAGAAGAGGGTGGGAGAGAGAGCCAACTGCAATCCTGAAGGTCCTGATTGATCGGTCCATGTCTTTGTCTCCCGCGCATGCAGGCGAAGCGCAGGGGGAAGCACGGTCGGCACCTGGAAACAATACTAGAACATGATGTCTTTAATGATTGTGTTTGGTTCCCCTTCCTGCCAGTGTTTCGAATCTTCGTTTGACTTACATCCCCCCATCGGCCTGACTGTCACGGGGAGCACTCCATTCCTCGTTGCTGGCGTTGCCTTCCAGGGATGATGTGGCAAGTACTTCGGTTCCGAGACTGGCACCACGTGCGCTGGTTGATCGCCGAGTGGGCCAGGAATGCAAGCCGCTAAAGTTGCCCACGCAAAAAAGGGGGTCCTCTTTCTTCAGCGCCTTGATGAGCAGGGTCTTCCCGTCGGCCCAATCCACGTCCAAGCCCAGACCTCTGATTCACATTTGCGCTAAACGACGTTAGCCCTGGCAAAGAGTGGCCAGCGCCATGTTTTGACATACGCATATATATATATATACATATACATAACTATATATGTGTGTATATATTATGTATGTACATAAACATATATACATATATATGTAGATCCGCCGGCCCCCTTTTACATATACATATATATACACATATATAGATATACACCTATATATATAGATCCGCTGGGCCCCTCGCGGGGCCACCAGGCTGCGAGGGTGAAGATTGCAGCTCCCTGTTCCAGTTGCAGTTTCCAGTTTCCACTGTTACAGTCCTGCTTTCTGCTTCCTTACTGTTCATTGATGCTGTCCGCGCGAGGGGTGGGAGCCCCAAACGGATTTTTGTTACCTCGCCCTGGGAAGGTTCTCAGAATTCCTGAGGGGGGCGTGGGACACGTAAAAATACTTGATATTCGTGTCCCTGAGGCCATAATCCGTTGTAGATTACACCATACTCGCGTCCACGAAGCCATAAGCCATCGCAAATAATGTAATATTCGCGTGCCCGAAGCCACAATCCATTGTAAATTACTAAATATTCGCGTCCCCGAAGTCAGAAACCTTTGAAAAGTATACAATAGTCGCGCCCCCGAGACCATTATGGAATAGTCGCGTCCCCGAGGCCATAACCCTTGCAAATCACACGAAACTCGCGCATCCGAATCCACAAACCCTTGCTACATTATACAAGATTCGCGTCCCCGAGCCCATACAACCTCGTAAATATGGTATGCCGCTTACCAGTTGCCCTAGCATGAGGTTCTGGCATTGTTTCACGACTGCACCGAGAAAATACAACATAGCTCTGGAATACCCCTGTCTGATTGAATGGGGGCCGGCGGCAGGGGGCGAAGCCCTTACGGAGATATATATATATATACACACATATACACATATATATATATACATACATATACATATATATATATGAAATGTGCGTGTCAGCATGGATGTCCATAATGGTACGCACGTGCGCGAGATGTATACATGTGCATAGTTGTATGTGCACAGTCCCCGAAAATCAAGCATATCATCTTAAACCACATTCATCATCATCCCCATCTTGCTCATCTTGACCATCAATTTTTTCATCACGTCTGCGCATCCTCCTCATCATCGTTCATCCTTCCTGCTCACTCCCGTCTTCCATTCATCCTCCTCCTCGTCCTCCTCCTGACGGATCATCATGACATTCCACCTCCCCATCCATATTACCCCTTCTCCTCCTCACCCCCCTCCTCCCCGTCATCCTCATCCGCCCCCACTTCATCATAATGATCAGCATGATCGTAATCATCATCATTACCATCATCATCGTCATCATCATCATCATGATCATCGTCATCATTATCATCATCATCATCATCATCATCATCATCATCATCATCATCATCACCAGCAGCAGCATAATCATCAACATCTGTCTTTTCTCTTCGTTCAAACACCTCGCTCCTCCTCCTCATCATCCTCCATTCCTATTCCGTCTGCTTAACTCCTCCCTGTCGCACCCAAAGGCCAGTCGGACGGGCGGGCTGGGCGTTTCGCCTGAGACTACCTGTCCATGTATAGGCCTGAAGCTTGAAACCTAGCAACAGCTTCACAGATGGAGAGCGGGTCGCTCCAAAATATGGCTCTCGCCTTAGCGCAGCGCACATTCGTGTTAACATACGTAAGAGTTTCACGGATTAACGGCGGCCCCACTAACTTCTACGAGCACTGGTAGTCATACCCAGCACTCTCTGCAACACTGGTGGTTGCAGCCAGCAGCACTGAGCGTAATCCCTCCATCCTCCCCCTCTTGGGGTAATTAGTACGTCTTAACCAGCTCTTTACTCCACAGCATGCTCCGCCACATCCCTGATCAGGATAACTCGTCTGGGCATCGTTTCTGGATGGGCTGGCGGGTTCACGCGCAGCGTCTAGAACTAGCAGCGGGTGTGACGCTTGGGCGGGAGAGACCCCCTGCTCGGGAACAGACGGCAGGGCGTGACGAAAAGCACGGCTGAGGACAGGGGGGACATGGAGGGGGGGTCCCCCTGTGGAGAGAGGGGGCCCTTGGGGGCCGCAAGGCCTCCAGAAATGCCGGAGGACGCACGGCGGGAGATGGGCAGGATGGGCGCGGGCAGGAGCGGCCCGTCTGCCAGAGGACGTGGGCCTTGGCGGAAGCGGGCCCCGGCCGCCGGGGCCCTCCCCGGGACCGGTGCCTCCCCGGGAGCCGCTCGTGCGCACCCGCCCCCCGGGCCCGTGGAGGGCCCCGGGAGCCCGGTCACCGGCGGCCCTCGTCCTCCGGGGCGCCCCGTCCTCCAGGCACACTGCCTCCACGGCCGGGGGCCGTCACTCTGAGCTGCCCTGCGCAAGAGAAGCGGTGGCCTGCTTTGCCAGTCATGTCGAGGGCGATCGCCTGTGCAGCAGCTCTCCCGGGTCCAGCTGCTCCGACGACCGAGCCCGGACCCAATCGCACGCAGCACTTGCTCCTCCTCCACGTGCTCGTCCTCGTACTACTCTTCCTCCTGCTGATCTCCTGCCTCCTTAACATGCCTCATGATCCAACTCCTCCTCATCATCATCATCATCATCATCATCATCATCATCATCATCATCATCATCATCATCATCATCATCATCATCATCATCATCATCATCATCATCATCCATATCTCACTCTTCTCCTCTTTTCCCTCTCCTCTCCTCCCCATCCTTCCTCTTCCCTCTTCCGTCGTCCATCCTGTTTTCACACTCCCAATGTACTCTCCACTTGTCATCGTCTCTCATCCTCGCCCTCATCCACGCTCGATAACATATCCTCCTCCATCCTCATCAGTCCCCATTCGCCCTGCATCTTCTCTCCTTCTTCCTCATCCCTCTTCAATCATCATCCTTAACCTGATTCATCGTCCTGCTTCCTCCCTCCTCTATGTTGCATCCTCCCTCCACCTCCTCCCACCTCCTGTCTCCCTTCCGGAAGAAGGGGGAAGAAGAGAGAGCAAGAAGGAAGAAGAGGAGAGGAAGGAGGACTGAGAGGAGGCAAGAGCAGGAGGATAAGGCGGCAGGGAAGGAGCAGGGAAGGGGGAGAGGATGGGAAGGATGAGGACAAGGGACAACAAAGTGGAGGGGCAGCGGCAGGAGGAGGCGGCGCAAAGGGGGGCGGAACCTAGTGAAGAAGAAATAAGAAACGGGGGACTTCTGGGAACCGCAATAGGCTAGTGGGCGCCGAATCTTAAGGAGATGCTCCTTGATTGGGGTTCTCAAGGCTTTGGAGTGCCTAGACATGTGGCGGGCCAGCCTCACGGGGTCGGCATGTCGAGCACGCGCATCAGCAGCTGGGGGCCGAGAGGTGCCTCCCAACGTGTGCCATCGGGACGGCGAGGAGGCAGGGCGCCCACCTCCTCACCCTCCCAACGTCAATGCACTTCGTCGCCCCCGCCTCGACCCGTGATCGACCGGTGGCTGGTCGATCGACGACGGTCGGCGGACTGGCAATGACCGGGCAGCGGCGTTGCGCCCCCGACCGGTCCGCGGTCAACCAATGCTCCTCCTCCTCCTCCTCCTCCTCCTCCTCCTCCTCCTCCTCCTCCTCCTCATCATCATCATCATCATCCTCCATTCATCCTCCTCCTGAGAAACAACTCATCCCTGTCGCACCCGCAGACGTGGTGGTAGGGCGGGCCCGGCGTTTCGCCTGAGACTTCCTCACCACGTATGATCCAACAGCTTTAAGGATGGAAGGCGGGCTGTTTTCAAAATTTGCCTCTCGCATGAGCACCGGGCACATTCGTCTTAGAAGTTTACACCAGCTACAGGAAGGAGGGCGGGTCGCTTTCAAGATGCCACTCTCACCTCAGCGCCGCGCACATTCGTCATAAACTCGCGCAACAACCTTAAGGATGGAGGGCGGGTCGTTTCCGCAATGTGGCTCTCGTTGTAGCGCCGCGCACATTGGCCTGAAAAGTCCGCAGCAGATTCAAACATGGAGGGCCGATTTTTCTCAAAACGTGATTCTCGCCTGAGAGCCACGCACATTGGTTTTAACATGTTGCAGCAGTGGCACGGGGCCGAATGGTTGAAATCCCAAGAATGACGTTTTGGCACGATTCAAAGTTGACAAGACGCATGTCACGATGATTCGCGGTGTTGCAATCCCAAAATCGGCGTCGTGGAACAATTGAGGAAGATCAGGACGCAACAGTCACATTGAATCGCGGCGTTGAAGTCCAAGGAATGCTGTTTTGGCACGATTGAGGATTCTCGGAAGGACGTGTTCCCACGGGGCGCTTCCCGCAATGAAAGCACATTCTTGTAGGGACCTACGGAGAGGCAACTTGAAGAAAGCGTCTATTGCAACATCGTTGCTCTTCCCCCTCCTGTTCCTCGTCCCCTTCTCATCATCAACATCCTCCATCCCTTCACCTGATGAATCACTCCTCCCTGTCGCACCTCCAATGAGGCCTGTCGGGCTGTCTCGGACTGGGCTGGTCTGGTTTGGGGCACGCACCCAGAACCAGAATCAACCATCATCCTCATCATCACCGCCAGCACCACCAGCACCACCACCACCATCACCACCATCACCATCATCACCATCATCATCATCACCATCATCATCATCATCATCATCATGATCATCATCATCATCAACAGCATCATCATCATCACCATCATCAGCATCCTCATCCTCATTACCATCAGCATCATCATCATCATCATCAGCATCATCATCATCAACCGTCATCAGCATCATCATAATCAGCATCAACATAATCGTCACCATAATCATGATCATCATCGGTATCATCATCATAATCGTCATCATAATCGTCAACCTCATCCTCATCATCATCAGCAGCACCATCAGCAGCAAAAGCATCAGCATCATCATCGACATCAACATCCTCATCGTCCTCATCATCATTAGCATTATCAGGATCATTAACATTACCGTTATCATCACCATCTTCATCATCATCATCATAAGCATAATCGTTCTCGCCACCACCACAACCACCATCATCATCATCATCAGCATCATCGTCATTCTTGTCATCATCATAATCGTCGTGGTCATCGCCATCATCATAGTCGTCATCATCAGCATCGTCATCATCAACAGCATCATCATCATCACCATCATCATCATTATCATCATTATCATCATCATCATCATCATAATCATCATCATCCCCCCGGGCTTCGTTTTCCAGCCAGACGGCGTAGCACGAGTCGACGACCTTTGCGAAACGGAGCGGGCGAGGCCAGAACATTCGGGAGCCGAGCTCGCACACCTCCCCTTCAAAAGCAACTAACGAGGAAGAAACCTTAAATTGAAAGAAAAACAGGGCGGCGGTTGGGGTAGATGGGGGTGAAGCTAGAGCCAAGATAGGACGGAAGACGCAAGGATGCTGCCACGGCTGTCCCACTCCGCTCTCAAGGATTTCCGTACAAGTACAAGGCATCCCCCCGGGCTTCGTTTTCCAGCCAGACGGCGTAGCACGAGTCGACGACCTTTGCGAAACGGAGCGGGCGAGGCCAGAACATTCGGGAGCCGAGCTCGCACACCTCCCAAACCTGGCGGACCTCCAGGACCACCCGATCAGCAATCTGGCCCCGACGGGGCCGCAAACACCTTCTTGTCGAACAACTCGGCTTTAGACGAGGCCCACGCATTGCAGTGGATAGAAGCCAGGGCTTTACAAAGTTCAGGAGGATAAGGCTCGGCGATCTTGGACCAGAATACACCTTTGTCGTTGTTCCCTTGGATGGGGATGCGCGGCTGGCCGGCGCGCTTGCACAGGCCACGCTCGGCGCCGAGACAGCGAGCCTCGGCGAGGGCGTCCATGCACAGCCCCGTGCTGAGGAAACTGGTCGACTTCCTCCGCTGGGCGCCCCACATGCAGAAATCGGTGACGGTGAAATTGATCTTGTTGGATTTTCGAAGTCTCTGCATGGCGGGGCAAATCCAGATGCGGCTCCGGGCGGGGTTCTCAAGAGTAGCTGGTATTCCCAAAAGCATAGCATCCCGCATCACCGCCACGGAGAAAAACATTAACAAGTTGCCGACGCGAACCTTGTCGGCGTCGGCGGGGCTCAGGTCGTCGAGGCCCATGGGTGACGAGTTTGACCTCAACGGTGGAGGGCCTGGGGGCACATCGCGCGCCCGCGAAAACGAGGAGCATGGCGTTCCCAAGTGGACGCCAATCACGATGCCTGAGCGGATCCATCCTCTGATGAGGCCGCGGTTCCGGGCCAGACGAAGATCGTAATCGGCACCCAGCTCCACGTCCCAGAGAAGAACGTTCACGCCCTCCCTCGCGACCGCTTGGCCGAGCCGGCCTGACCCCGAGAAGACCTCGAGGAAGAAGCGGACCTGAGGCCGGGGGCCGCCGGACAAGGCCGGCCGCGGACGATGGAGGCCATCGAGCGCTCGCAGGACAGCGCGTGGGCGCGGAGGTCCTCGGGCAGCTTGAGCAGCACCTGGCCGATGCGGCTGCCCTTCTCGTAGCGCCTGACCGAAGCCCACGACCGCCAGCGCCCGCGGCGCCTCACGTCCTCCAGGCTCCTGAAGCCCCCGGCGGAGTCGTGCGAGGCGCCGCCGTGCCTGAGCTGGTGCAGGTGGACGTCGCCGAGGTACTCGTCCAGCTCGAGGCTCCGCACGACGCCGCACACCGCCGTCACCAGGTCCTTCAGGGCGAAGTCGAAGATCGGCGAGCCCGGGCTCCGGCCCTGGCAGAGGGCCTTGAGCGCCGGACCGAGAGGGGCATGCCGCTCCAAGTCCAGGCGCATGGACTCGTCGAACTCGTTCGTCTTTGACGACCTCCCGACCTCCTGCGCGCGAAGCGCGATGGCCCAGCAGGGGGCGCTCGCCACGCCCGGCACCGGGGGTATGAGGTCCACCACCCTCACGTTGAGAATCTCGCCTGGCCGAAGGTACAGCTCGAAGATCACGACGATCGCGATCGCGAAGGGCAGCTTCCCCAACCTGACCAGCTCGTTGGCGATCAGGGCCACCACCTCGCGCGGCAGCGGAAGCCGCGACTGGGGAGGGCAGCAGCGCCTGAACCCCTGGAGGGCCCTCCGGCTCCTGGGCATGAGGGCCCCCGCGGACTTCTGGAGGCCCGTGAAGAACGTCACCGCCGCGAAGCCCCACTGGGCCGAGCCCAGGTTCTCGCCGCCCAGGTACAGCGCGTCCAGCCACCCCACGAGCTGCTGGTCGACGCCCGCCTCGGAGGTCGCCACCGGGACGGCGAGCCACGCCAGGAACTCGGCGAACAGCGACTGGTACTTCTGCCGCGTCCGGGGCCGAACCGAGGCGCTCTCGAGCACCGTGAGCCCGCCCACTGTGACAGCAGAGGCCCTCCGCCGGGCCGCGACGTCGGCCACCGTCTGGCGCTTCCTCTTGGCCGGAGGAGGGCGGGCAACGGCTGGCCGCCGGCGCGGCGGGCCGGGGGCCCGCGCAGAGAGGTTCGCCGTCATGGCACCACGGGTGGCCTCCCGCCTGTCCAGCGGCGAGGCCAGCGGGGCCGTCGGCGCCGCCGGCGCCGCCATCCGCGCGCCGGTCGAGGTCGGTGCGGGGCTGGCCCGCAGGAGCATGTTTGGAGAAATCGAGCGGGCTCGGAGCAGCTGGAGCCCAGAGGCCTCGGGAAGGAGAGTCCGCGACGTTCAACTCCGAGGGCAACCATCGATAATGCAAGGCCGAACCGGTCGCGAGCGAGAGGGCCGCGATCGCCTGGGTGACCCGCATCATGCCACGGCTGTCGCTCCGAAACCGCGTCACCGCCCCGGCCGTCGACTGCGAGTCCCCCAGGACCAGCACGTGCTTCCCGAGGTTCCGAGACGAACGATGGAGATGACGAAAGCCGTACAGGGTGGCCCTGGCCTCGTACACGGCGATACTCTCCCCCTTGCGCCTCCACGGGAAGCGACCGACGACGGGCCACTGCAGCTCGATCATAACCCGCGGGACCTCTGGGAAGTCCACGACCCGCTTGACCCGACCGAACCCGAAGACGTCGCCGGGGCTGTCCAGGACACCTGAGCCAGCCGAGGGGGGCTGAGGGGGCGCGCACTCGGGCCCCGGGACGTCGTTGGCGGCGGCGATCCAGGGGGCAGCCTCGCGGGCCTCCCCCGCCAGGGCCGCCGCCGCCTCGGCTTTACGAGCGTGGCCCAGCGCGTGGCGACGAGGACCCATGGCAGCGCCGACCCGACCCCAGCGCCATCGCTCCGAGGTCCGGCCGACGCTCCGGGCCAGAGAGGCCCCACACTGTGCGGCGCACGCCCCCAGCCCCCACTCACTAGCATCGACGGCCACCACCTCGTCGCTCCAGCTCGCCCGGAGGTCCCGCCAAAGGAGAGGAGCAAGCCCATCCCAGAGAGAGAGTTCGCGACGTACCGAAGCCCACAGACGCTCTTCCTGGGTGCAATTCTTCCTGACGAAGGCATAGCACGACCAGAACAGCGATAACCCCTCCCGGCGGACCAGGGAGAGGAAGACAAGATGCCCCAGGAGGCGCTCCAGGTCACGCCCAGAGCACCTCCCCCTCCGGAGGACCGCCCGAATGGCCAGGCGGGCCCTCCAGAGGCGGACAGGGGTGGCAGCCACGCGGCCCCGGGACCCGTCGATCTGGCACCCCAAAACCTGGGCCACCTTGTCCTCCCCAGAATACTCCTCCGCATGAACGACCAGACCCCGCCCTTCAAGAGCACGAATAGCATCAGCAACGAGAGAGCGAACAGCACTGGCGTCGGTAGAGACGGCGATGAAGTTGTCCACATACTGCGAATGGCACGCTCGATGAAGGTCCGGCGTCACCTGCTCATCTACAATGCGGTTCTCCGGGGAAGCTCCGGCTTGTTCCACAATACGCTCATGGACCGTTTGACACATCCACAGGGCCCAGCTCCAGCCCATCGGCATCACAGACAGTCGGGGGTAGACCATGGCCGACGGAGGAACGGGTTTCCCATTGACCCTAGCACGCCCCACCGCCCCCGCCCGCACGGCCCTGAAACAGAAAAACGGTCTCAAATCGGGAGGCAACTGCATATGATAAAAGGCGTCTGACAAATCGGCTCCGCCAACATGCAACTCCTCACCCTCGCCGAGCTCCAGCCCTGCCAGGCCTTCGCCGGTGAGGAGGGAAACGGGGGCGGGGCCCTGGAAATGACAGTTGCTTCTACGACAGTCAACTACCAGCCGGAGCTTCCCGGATTTCTTGTGCACGAAAAATGCTTCAACCCTTTCCTTGCATGAGAAGCTGAAATCCACCGTGCCTCGCTGCTGCAATGCACGGATGAACTCCTCAAAAGCCGCGACCCGACGCAGCTTAGGATCACTATGCGGCACCGCGACCTGGGAATTTTTCAAACGAGTATCTACCTCACTAGACGGTAGCAATCGGCTTTGGACGAAGTCCCTAATCATGTCCGACCCGCCCGCGCCCCACAAATCCTCGAGCGGCACCGGTGCTGGCGAGCCAGAGGGGAGCGAGACGCTAGCGAGGTTATAGGAACCGAGCACGGCAGAGTCCACATCATACCAGCTCGCCACGCGAAGCTTCCGGAGAGCTTCTGCGGGAGTCACCTCCGGCGGAGGCGGGCCGAGAGCAGCGACGGAGTCCCGAACCCTATCAAGACAGCGACGCTGGCCCAGCGAAACAAAAACTGCTCGGTCGGCGCCCTGGCCGACGGGAGGCTGGTCCTGGTGAAGATAGAGCGAGTTCAAGGCGTGGACGGCACGATCACAGTCCAACTCAAAACTCTCGCGCTTACCCAGACGCTGCCGGACTGCGCGGGAGAGCCCCCCGTCGGTACCCCGATACCGCTCCACCGCCGGCCGCGGTAAAGGCAAGATGTCGCGGGGTACCGCACGGGAGGGCCCGCCTCCGTAATTAAAAGCTTCGAAGGGCGGCGGCACACGGGGCCCGCGCGCGTCCCGGACGCCGGGAGCGCGAGGCGCAGAAGTATGCATGAGGGGGAGAAACCTGGAGGACAGGAAGAGGGGGACGAACAGAGTACAAGAGGCCTGCACTGCACCCTCAGAACAGCGCGGGCCAACCTCAGATGTAGATGTCGGCGGCGGCTCACGACTTGTCGCCCCCGCCTTTCTTTCGGGCGGTTTCTCGCTCCTCGCGGCCCTTCCGGAGGGCCTTGTTGAGCTGCGCCTCCCGCTCCACGTCGACACGAACCACATCGAGGAGCTCCGGACAGATCATCAGCTGCCCCGAGCCCCGGCTGAGCCCCGAGAACGCCTGCTGCTCCTCGAGGCTGAGGCGGCCACTGTACCCTTTCGACTCCGCCTCCTTCGCCCGCTCGAGGTGGGCGAATTCAATGGTTTGCATTCTCCTCAGCGGCATCTCCACCATGACCAGATTCGTGCCGTCGAGCTGGTCGACGAGGAGGCCGGCCTTGACCGCCGCCGTGAGGTGGAGGTGCTCGGCCACCCCCCAGGCGTTGGGCTCCAGGCGGCACAGCGATCGAAAACGATCGTGGTGAGCGTCCAAGCTGCCGCCCTCCGAGTTGATGTGCTCCAGGCACCACCCCGCCGTCCGGACGCCACCGAGCGTCCAGTCCTTGCCGAAGTCCTCCTTCGTCACCGCGGCACACATGTCAGCCCACGCGCGCTCCCGCCGCCCAAGCCTGTTGCGGCGCACCGGGAGGATGCGGGCGTCGCTGGCCACGATGCGGTCGAAGAACTCCTGCTCGTCTGCCGGCCGCAAGTACTGCACGAAGAGGCCCGAGCCGTCCGCAAGCCGGTGGATGTCCTTGTCCCCGATGGCGCCCGCTCCGGCCTGGTGGGGCACGTCGTCCCCCACGCGGAAGCCGCCGAAGCACTCGGCGGCGACCCAGCGAGCAGCACCACGTCCGTCAGCCGCGCCAACAGCCACAACCCCCTGCAGGGGCCCGACAGGCGGCGGCACACGCGCGGGCGCCGCGGCTCCGGGAGCAGCGGGCGCGCCCGCAGCAGCCACCACCGCGGCAGCCCCCGCGCCGGCCGCGGGTCCGCCCACCGGGACCGGCAGCAGGCAGTGGGCGTCCACCGCCGGGGCCGCCACGCCTTGGGCCGCGGCCAGCCCGGCGCACTCGCCCGCGGCCTCGGGCACCGCCGCGGCGAGGAAGGCGGCCCGCTGCGCCACCGTCGGCTCCGCCCGGAAGCGGTAGACGTCCCCGGGAAGGATGCCGTCCGGCAGCACGTTGAAGGCCGTCGCCCACCTCACGGCCGCGACGTCGGCCGAGCCTGCACTGTAGTCCTCCGCGTACACGTGCCGGTCGGGGGTGGCGATTACGAAGAGCTTACCAGCCGATAACGTCACCTGACCCAGCACTAGCCTCTGGTGCCAGACCTGCCGGGGGCCGGCCCTGATGTACAGCACGTACGCCCACGTCGCCATCGCTCACGGGGGCAGGCCCTGGCTCCGAGTCGTCCTGGATGGCGGCCCGCCTGCGCCTGCGACAGCACCGAGCCGCGCGCCGAGCGCTCAGCAGCGCCGCGGGCGCCTCGAGGCCGAAGGCCACGCCGCACACGAACCAGAGCAGCCCCCAGCCGCGGCCGGCGCACGGGGCTGCCTCCGGGGCCTGCGGGCAGGCCGGGCACGCCGCCGGCCCAGCCGCCGGCGCGAGGCCCGGGCAGGCCGGGCAGGTCGGGCACGAGAGGCCCGGGCACGCGGGCGCCTGGCAGGCGCCGCAAGCCTGGCAGGTGAGCGCTGGGCAGGCCGGGCACGGCGGCGGCGCTGGGCACCGCGCGATGTAGTTCACCAAGCCCTGCGCGGCGTACTCCCCCCCGCGCTGCACCACCCAGTCGAACATGGGGGGTCCGCCGCGGGCGCCGCGCCTTTGAAGCTAGGGCCAAGATAGGACGGAAGACGCAAGGATGCTGCCACGGCTGTCCCACTCCGCTCTCAAGGATTTCCGTACAAGTACAAGGCATCATCATCCGTTGTTCGCCCTCCCCAACGAAGTTCCTCCAACTCCTCGCGCATTCTCCTCGCTCTTCTCCATCTCCAACTATATGATCAATTTTCCGCGTACTCCTCGCTATCGCCGGCCATCTCATCCTCGTCACTGACGGTCGTTATCCTCTTTCTCTCTCGTGGCCCTTGTCCTCCAAATTCCACCCCCCTCCTGCTCCTACTCCTCCTCATCCTCCATTTGGCTATCGCCGCCCTCGGCAACGGCATCCTCGTCGTCGTCCTCCTCCTCGTAGGCATCAAATGCGGTTTGCTTGACTCGCATCCGCCTTCGTCGTGTTCACATTCGTCCGACACCTAATCTGCCCCCGTCGTCGCCTTCGTCATGTATGATCCCGTGCTCCGGGCCCACGGGCCCCCCCCCCCCGGTGGGATGGGTCCCAGGGCTCCACGGGCTCCCCCCCCTGATGGGATGGGGAAGTCGGACGACGACGGCGACGACAACGACGGCGACAACGACTGCGGCGACGGCGACAACGACGACGACGATGGCGACGACGAAGACGACGGCGACGACGACGGCGAAGGCGACAACGACGACGACGACCACGGCGACGATGACGACGACGACGACGGCGGCGGCGGCGGCGCCGACTTCTGGAGCCCTCCGACGACGACGGCGGCGGCGGCGGCGACGACGACGACCTCCAGAGCTCTCCTGGAGCACCACAGTACCACGCCACACACGCCACACCCACAGCACCACACCACATCCACCAGCCAGGGGGGTGAGGACCATCGCGCGGGGCGGGGGGTCCCGATGGCATCAGCATGGGGGGGGGAGGGCCCAGACCCTGGACCATGTCCTCGATTGTTCATCGACCTCCAGCCCCCTTTCCTTCTCACCCCCCGTCTCCCCCGCCTCTGGACCCCTCCATGGCATCTCCAACGTCGCCCCCGCATCGGTCCTTTCCTCGTGTCCCCCCCTCCTCCCTCCAATATCGCGGCCAACCTAGCGCGATCCACATACGTGTTCTGACGTTGCCTGGCGGACGGGGCGGCACGGCGAGCTCGTGTGAGCGATGTCGAGCCGCGGCATTGGCTGGCTCCCTCTCTCGCACGGGGCCCAGGCAGGGAAGGACGAAGAAGAGGGGAGGAGGAGGAGGAGGCGGAGGAGGAAGATACTGAGAAGGAGGATGGAGTGGGCGAGGAAGGGAGGGAGCGAGAGAGGTGGGGAGGGAGGGGGAGTAGGCGGAGGACGAGGAAAGGAGGAGAGAGGGGGAGGAGGAGGAAGAGGAGGAGGGATAGGGATAGGGATAGCACCATGACGATGTCAATGAAAGAGAGCAACTACCCCCAGGCTTCCGCCGCGCAGCCCGTTCAGCTGCGCTTAAAGGCTTGGGGACAACACCTCGATGAAATCGGTCCAGGTAGGACCGCCTCGTATCATTGAGGGAACCAGAACCAAGACACTCTCGCCTGAGCCCCGCTTGTAGGTTGGCCGAAAAGAAAAACCCGCAAGCCCCACAGATCCAGACCCCGAGTGACTGGTGAAACAACTATGATATTCATGAGCCCACCCCCCAGCTAAGTGCGGCTTCCTTTTTGGGCCCCCTAGAGACTACAGAGTCGACGTGCTCTAAGGGCTCACAAGGGGAGTCTAACCACTCGTGGAGGGTGGCCTTCGTGCCACTGCTGCGGCACGTGGCACACATAAAAACCCACAATCACTAAGCGTGTGAGCGGTCTTAAACCTGGCCAGGACCGCGGGGGGGGGCGGCGGCGGGGCAGGGTCCGACGGGGCACGACCACCAGGAGCAAGCGCAGAAATCTTCGCATCCTCACGCTCGGCGGCCGCGGCCTCGAGGGTGGCCCTGAGGAGCCTCCGCCTAATCAAAGCAGCACGCCCCTCCGCCTCAGCGACCCTAGAACGAACACTACCTGGCAACCCACACCTCTCAGCAGCCCCCGGAGCGATGGCGTCAGCCACTTCATTACCTCGAAGAAGCCACTCGGGGGGTTGTTTCTCGCACACATCCTTGGCAGTCTGGTGGGAGTTGACATGCAGCACGACGGTCTCGCTGGGGTCCCTGTGCTGAACCAGGACCCCGATCTCCGCCCACAGCCCACTCATCTCACTCTTGCCTGGACTCAAATACTGCTGAGCGTACCATCCACGCACAACATTCTCATTATCAGAAATGTACACTGTCGGGCCAGCTGACCACCTGATGGCGAGCTCCAAACACCGCAGCTCTCCTCGCGGTACAGATTGAACTCGTCCTGTGAGCGGCCCAGCTATCTTGGGCCCGATGGTCATGGTGATCGGGCCAGTCATCACTACCAGGCCGAGGCCGACTCTCCTCAGCGAAGGAAACCGACTTTCTGGACCACCTGACGCATCACCAAAAATGAGCAAACGTTGAGATAGCGAACCAATCCCTATACACTCAGCTCCGATCCGTCCTGGAGCAGATCCACACCTGTCCAATCCTCTTGCATAGCTGCCGCTGGGGCAGCAGTCATGCGCCGTGGGATCAAGCCTCGATACCACAAGCACGAGTCGCTGTCCCCTTGCGTCAGCGCAGCGGGCACCAGCTTGTCTGAGTCTACATGCGCCTTGGAATCCTTGTTGGCACTGCACAACCAGGCACGATGCTTCATGTCTTCTGGCGCCTGCTTGCATCGCAGGCACACGTTGGACTTGCAGACCCCCACCTCGAACTTCCTTGACCGTGTCCAACACCCCCCCCCCCCCATTGCTGATCGTCAGCATGAGCTCCGCCAGCTGATGGCCACGCGGGCCTGCGCGGAGCCTGGTGAGCAAACGCCGAAGAGAATCATCGTCAGCTCCCTGCTCCAGACCAGCCCCGTGATGCAACAAGGCTGCCTCTCGCCACTGCTGATGATCTAAGCTCTGCCCAAAAGCATACAGCAAGCCGGTCGTGTCAACATGCTGCTGGTCGATGCTGCTGTCGGGGAAGATCCAATCAACTGGCTCCAGCCCGAACTCGTCAGGTCGGCACCAATGCGATGGCGACTTGGGGTCCCACCCAGCATTCACCAAGTACGTAACTACTGCCGAAATTGGCCCATGGAAATATCTGCTTCGTTCATTGATATCAAGACCACGAACCTGCTGAACTACTTCACTCCACACTCTGCGAATACCTGCTCGAATCTGCGGGTCATCAATCCATGTCCGTAACCATTGATTCAAACATGGCCGCGGTAGCCGCGCACCTGGGTCCGGATGCGGGGCGCGGACATCAAGTAGCGTCTTAAGACACCTTCCTCTCTGATGCGCCCCTGTCACCGAACCTAACTGCCTCCGAAGCTGCTGCAGACGCCACCCAGATGCGCCGTGGACATGATGAGCGTATGTCGCAGCAGCTTGCGGCCCCGCAAACTCAATCTTCTTCGTCGTCTCGTAGCACTTGGAAGCGAAGGCATGACGCCTCAGCTTCTTGTTGCAGGCTGTAGCTTTGAGAGTGCGAGTCCGCCGAGAAGACCGTGCTACTCTGCGCCCACCTCCCAGATCAACTCCGAGATAACTCACCTGCAACACCGCTTGGATATATATATTCCTTTGTTCCGCAAAACTTTGGAAATTTGCTTACTGTCGTTCATTGTGTCACAAAGAATCACGCTCTTAGGTGCCAGCTGGATGCCAGCTCCAACAACCTAATCTCGAACCAGAACAACTCCTGAAATGATAGACTTGCGCACTGCAGCCCGAGAACCTTTATGCCCAATATACAAGTCATCCACCCATATACGCTGGGAGGATGCCACTCTCGCCGTGCACAGCCTGTCAAGGATGAAGTGGGTGAGGCACCTCCCGAACCGCACTCCATTCCTCAATCCTTGAATGATGCTCCCAGTGAGCTGAAAAGGTGCTGCATGTACCCCACATTGCGCCAAGATTCTCGGCGCCATGCAGAGCTGGACTTCCAGCAGCAACACAACACCAGGGAACCCCAGTCGAATAGCCGCGCCAGAAAGCTTGCTCCACCTGATCATATCATAAAATGATTTGAGGTCTAACAATGCGCACCCATTGGAAACACCAAGTTTGACACACAACTCTTGATCGACTGCCTTCAAAAAGGCTTCCTGCAACGCCGACTTGCCTGCTACCGCCGCGCCCCACTCCGCGGCCGCGTCGAAAGACCGGCACTTGGTGCAGGGCTCCCGAATGAGGGTGTACAAACGGCAGACGATCGGTAACAGCCCTATGATTCGAGCCCCACCTGCCTTCTTGGGTAGAAGCCGCCCCAAAGCACACAGCAATTGAGTCGGCCATGCACCCGCATCTTCAACCAGATTGAGAATACCTGCTAGAGCTTCGTGACCTTCTGGCGGCAATCTTTGAATATCCAACGGCGTCAGTTGGTCGACTCCAAGTTCTGCTTTAGCTTTCACGCGGGCAGCCGCCGACCTTACCTCGTCGCCGTCAATGGGAGCTAGCCCCCGCATGCGAGCCCACTCCCTCATGTTGGCAAACGCGGTGCAGATCTCGTCGACGCTGAATTCGGGGTCATACCAAAGATCGTGCCACTTAGTTGCTTTGGCATCCTATACGTCCCTCGGATGAAAAAAGGTAACTACCACTGTGAAATAATTAGTCTTGAACCGTCGGCAGATCTTTGATGCTCTTGTGCAGCACCCCAGACGCTTCCGAAGACGAAATCCATTCTTTAAACTCTGAAAGTGAGTGCCGAAGAGCTTTACAAGCGGCACGCTTCGCAGCGCGCTGTGCAACCTGCAAGAAGCTGTCGAAACTTCCCCCAGCGAGGTGGAAATTACTGCGCAAGAAGGTCACCCAATGCTCCCAGTCCTCGCAATCGTTGGACGGAAGCGCTGCGCGAGCTCCCTTAGGGCAGTCGGTACCGAGCCTGATGCCAAGCTCACGAAGATATATCAGTTGACGGGCTCCACTACCTCTTCCCCGACGCCTCGAAACTTGAACCAAAACCTGAACAACTCGTGACCATCAGTTGGCCACCTTGTCTTGTAAAGGAGCCTCGCGGAAGGTAGCCGCCTGCTGTGCACGCTGCTCACGGAGATGTGGGTCAGCAGCGCGTGAAACTGAACTAGGAGGTAGACCGTGATGACTGGATATCGCAGCTTCCAAGGTGGAGACCCATCCAGCGCACGGCGCCGACACGCGGTGAACATGCGGCCCCGCAACTCGCACCGCCAGCGAATCACGAATGGCAGACCAATGCGCGTAGACCCCATGGCTTTGGGACGGGATGAAACTGGACCCGAAGCGAGTTTGAGCCAAAACCCAACAGCCCGATGGCACTTGGAACTCACGGTTCCTGGGCGACGATTCGACAGCACCAGGCCTCGTGTTATCAGAGGCAGTCCCTACCTCAACACAAGGACCAGTCACGCTGCTGCTGCTGGGGGGCTCTGAAAGGGGCTCGCGTGCAGACTCGTCACTCTTACTGGGCGGACCTGGGTCGGCAGCGGTCACTGACGAATTGGGAGGTACTCTAAGAAAAAATACCACCGAATTCGGGGGGCGAGTCAACGGGCACCGAGGAACTACTGGCGGAGCTGGAGGCTCCAGAAGCTTCCACGACCCCCGAACCTTCCTCAAACGCCGGCTTGAAACAAGTTCCCTCGGCCCACGGGCCCTCTTCCTCCTCGCCCTCGACGGGGGCAAAGGCCTCAAAAACAACGGGCTCAGGAAATTTTTATCGCGCTCACCGCCCCCATCGGGGTCCTGAAACAAATCGCCGAAGGGCTCGAGCGATTCGTCGACAAGTTTGTCCTTGGCCAGGGCAGCTCTAACCGAACAATCGGCGTTCGCTCTACTACTCTTGGAGCCCGGTGTCGGCACCGTGCCAGGCCGACTCACCTGCGGAAGCTTGCTTGCAACAATGAGCGATCGTGTCAAAAGCTGTTGGCAACTGTGCCGCAACTTCAGACGTAGCCCACAATGCGGCCCCAATTGGACATTGTGGTCTGCGCGTATGTCGACAACGAAACTCTCAGCTCCTGGGCCTGCGATGAGGTAACCGACGCGTGATGCACCCTTGGCCGTCGTACAAGTAAACTCTGCCTCTGACCGCCGAATCCTTCCATGGATCCCAGAAAGAAAACTGGACTTCTGCAGCACCTCCGCGGTCACGTTGAAGTCCCCTATACATATCCATGGCAACTGTAGCACTCGAAGAAATCCCCCGAGTCGGTGAAACCGCTGGTGATTGGCTGATCGCATACCAATCGAGGGATGTCCATAAACCAGCACGAGCACCACCGAGCACGACTGAAAATGCACGACCACCGGCAAAAATCCGTCATATGCGGAATGACCGTCTGCACATAAGTCGGGTACATCCTCCGCTGAGATCGGGAAGCGATGCATGCACCTGGACATGCAGCCGATACAGAAGAACTTCACCTCCTTCGTTGGCGCGGTCGCGCTTGGCCTCAGTGTTGCCGGGACCTGTGCTCCTCGCCAGATTGCAAACCTGCTTGAGCTCAAGTGAACGGAATCTAATAGCCCACGACTTGCTCAAAGAATCTCCGATGTGAGTTTCAACTAGCCCAAAAAAATCGATTGGATTATCCGACGTGTCCGACACCAGCGACTGGATATGCCCCCAAGCTTTCTTTCCCAGGCAAGTACAGTTCGAGAAAAAGAGCGCACTGCAATCTCCAGTGCCACTGCCATCATCTGAATGCACTGCGCCAGCTGACACTGTGCCACACCCTCGCGACGCACTCGCACCCGTGGACTGACCAGTAGTCGACGCCGCCGCCGATGTTGAAGAGGCCGAAGACGCGACGGCACTCACTGCAAAGCCGCCCCCCGCGCTGAGGCAGCTGCCAGACGCGGCGCCTCCGCCCGAAGGGCTAGGCGCCGCGATCGAACTTCACGACGCGGCCGCAGCGGCAGACGCTGCCGCCACCTGCCTCGCCGCTTCGGTCCCCGCGAGCTTGGCGTCGCTGAGCTGCTTGGCCCTGGCCGCCAGAGCCTCGTCTGAGAGGCCGCCGTTGCTGCCTGAGCCGTCGCTGCCGCCGACTGTTGGCGGCGCCGCGCCCGCGGTCGCCGTGGGCTCGGTGCCCTCAGCCGCCGCCTGCCCAACGCTGCCCGCGCCGCCTGCCGCGGTGCCGTCGCTCGTCCTCCTCTTCTTCTGCATCCTGTCCTGGATGGCCGCCTTCATGGCCTTGGTCCGCGCGACCCAGTCCTTCACCTCGGCCGACCTCGTAGCCATGGCGGACTGCACCTCGCGCAGCTGCTTCTCCAGCGCCGCGAACTCCTTCTGCTCACTCTCCTCGCACTCCAGCTCTTTGATGGACGCGAAGAAAGCCTCGTCGACCTCCACGCGGAAGCACTCGCCGTTGGAAGCTTTGTCATCACCCACCTTACCCTCACCATGCCCCTGCGCCTGTAAGCCAGAGGCATTGGCGAGGGCTTTGATGGCCACCTGCTTGTTGAACTCTGCCTGGGCCAAAATGCGAGCACACTCGGTCTCGCGTGCCTCGGCCTTAGCCAAAGCTGCCCTGCACCGAAGTACTTGCTCCACTGCCTGAGTGTGCTTCGCCTCGGCGTCCTTCCACGCGCCTGATGCCTTGCGCACCGCCTCGTCCGCTGTCACCTGCGTCTCCGCGGGCTTCTGCGAGGCGAGGACCGCTTGCTGGCTCTCCAGGACGCGCTTGACCATCGGGTCGCTGGTGGCCGCGATGGTCTGGCTGAGCAGGGCTAGAGCTCCTCCGCCAGGATCAGTTGGCTGCCCACCTTTCTTGTCCTTGCCTTTGTTCTTCGGGCCTGGCTGGACGAGAGCGACATCGGTGGGCGGTGACTGACCATTACCCTTGCTCTTCGGCTTGTACAATTTTACTGGCCTCCCGCACTTCCTGCATACTCCTCCTTCCTGAAGGAGTACGTCATTCCACTGATGTGTGTGTGGCACCCGACGCACGTGCTCCAGAGACGGCGCCCTGCAGGGGGGAAGGCCATCCCCGCTTTGCTGCCGCGACCGCCTACGCTCACGGCGTGGGAGGCGGGGCAGACCCCAAGCACCTCGGGACGGCGCGGGGGCTGGCCGAGTGGGAGCGCGCAAAATGCGAAGAGAGCCCTGTGCCCTTCCTGCAACCGCTCGTGCCAGTGTTGCTTGAGTGGAAGAGGAGGAGGAGGAGGAGAAGGAAGAGGAGGAGGAGGAGGAGGTGGAGGAGGAGGAAGAGGGGGAGGAGGAGGCTGAGAAGGAGCGACGAGGGACGAAGGAGCAGAAGGCGGAGTGACGAGGGACGCTCGAGGAGGACGAGGGGGCGGATGCAGGGCCCTCCTCCCTCCCCGAGCCGGCCGATCAGGGTCTCGCTGGGGCGGCCGCGTACTCATCCGGCTCGAGGGCGAACTCCAGCGGTGCCCGCGCCCCGCTGCCCCCGGCATCGTCCTTTGGGAGGGGGGGCGGAGGAGGCAGGCAGCGGAGAGGGGAGGGGTCGAGGGGGATGGACGGATGGACGGATGGATGGATGGATTGAGGAGGAGGAGGAGGAGGAGAAGGAGGATAATGAAGATGATGATGAGGAGGAGGCGCAGGAGGAGGTGGAGGAGGAGGAGGAGGAGGAAGACGAGTAGGAGGAGGAGAGGAGGAGGAGGAGGAAGAAGAGGAGGAGGAGGAGGAGGACGGACGGATGGATGGATGGATGGATGGATGGACAGCACCCTGCAAAGGTCGTGAGGTGACGGCACCAACACAAGGGGGATCGACCCAGGCTGAATCGCCTCTGAGGCTTTCGCAGCCCTCTTCTTTGGCGGTCGGGGGGGAGGGGGCGGGGGGGAAGTTCGGGTAGCCCCGAGGGAAGGCGGACCCGCGAGTCGGAGACGTGGGCGAGGGGGGGTTGAGACATGGAGGCCTCCCGAATGGGGTCCGAGCAGATGGGATCAGAGGAACGCGCCGCATCGCCGATGCATCGCCGATGCATCGGCGATGCATCTGCGACGTCTGCGATGCATCGGCGACGCCGCCGTGGAGAATGTCGGGCTCCACACTGGACGCATCGTCGACGCATCGGCGATGCGGCGTGATCCTCCGACCCCATCTACTCCAACCCCATCCAGGATGCCTAGAGTGAGGTTGGTGAAGACACTCGAGCATCGAAGCGTCGCCACCGGTTTGCCCCCCCCC
Organism: Prorocentrum cordatum; assembly: GCA_963575745.1. Taxonomy (NCBI): domain Eukaryota; class Dinophyceae; order Prorocentrales; family Prorocentraceae; genus Prorocentrum; species Prorocentrum cordatum. Next base: position 292,881 of record CAUYUJ010014473.1, read on the forward strand.
CCCACCCCAACCCACCCACCCCGAGGAGGCCGCCCGCCGACGGAAGGGGGAGGACAGGTGGCTCCTCAGCGCTCTCCGCCCGCCGAAGATGGGGAGACCAAAAGGTACCGATGCCGCTGCTCCCCGGACCTCTCCCGGGGTGCGTTCTGACCAGAATTTCGAGGCGAATCCAACAGAGGCGACGAGGGCCTCCGAGGAGGCCCAAAAAAGGGGAAACGGGCGGAGGGTAGCGGTACGGGTACTTTTTGTTCCTCTGAGAAGAAAGGGGGAGGACAGACGGCTCCTCAGCGCTCTGCGCAATGCGACCGCGCTTGCGCGGGGGGCCCTCCTCCTTGGCCAGGGAGGCATCGTCGCCTCTGCGGGCGTCCCGGGGCGCGAACCACGCGATCTCACTCTCTTCCTCCTGTCGTGTGGAAGGAGGGTGCAAACGACGTCGACGACGAGGACGACGTAGACGAAGAAGCGACGAAGACGACGAAGAGGATCCTGACTTCTGGAAGAGGAGTGTGCACACGACGACGACGACGACGACGACGACGATGGCGACGATGGCGACGGAGACGGTGAAAACAAAAAACAACGACACAAACGACGAATGGTTACCAATCAGAGCATACGGACGAAATGCATCAACGTGTACTTGATTAGCACTACGTGGAGCATACATACGATATGCCTCAAGTCGTACGTGCCTGCTGCCAATCGAGGCATGCAAACGACATGCCCCTAGTGGAGGCAAAACACGATATGTCTCAAGTGGCATTTTACTGTTACCACGCGAGGTAACTGACGACATATATCACGTGGTACCTGGCTGATATCACTTGAAGCATACAAACGAAATGCTTGAATTGATACTCGCGTGGTACCACTTTAGGCAAGCAGACGATTCACTCGAGTGGCACTTGTTTCGTGCAGATTGAGGCAAGCAGACGCGATTCACATTGATACACGTAGAGGCTGTGTGTAAACTAGAGTTTGCTGGCTACCCCGTCAAGCGAAAAAACACGTGATTGAAATGCGACTTGGCTTGACGCATGCAGACGGTATCCCTTAAGTGGCTCTTGCTTTGTACCGCACGAATAAGTTTGAACAGGAGATCGCGACAAACATGGGAAAAGGCTTCCAAACCACAGGTTGGGCACGGTGTCGACATGGGGCCGAAGGCCATTCGATGGTGGTCATGGTTTTCACCCGTCTTTTCCGACCCATGTCATATCCTAAAATACTGCCTCCCTCAAACATACCCCGTGAGTCGTGCTATGAGGAAGCCTCCCATGTAGATTCCACCACCATTTTCGTGCCGTGTCATGTCAGCAACCGCGTACCATGGGCCCATTGGCGTGGTCACTTGTTGCGAATGGGTTGGGTACGTCGCCAGGGCGGCTCATCACCATCAACAGCAGCATCGCAGTCATCACCCTCATCATCATTGTCAACAACATCGTCGTGATCGGCCACGTGGCCTCCCGCGTGGTCTCAACGCATCGTCCTCGTCGTTATCGTCGTCGTCGTCATCATCAATATATCCATGATCATCGTCTTCATCAGTCTCATCACCATCATATCGTCATCATGATCATGAACATCATCATCATCATCATCACCATCATCACCAGCATCATTAGCATCGTCATCAACAGTATGATCATCGTCATCGTCATCGTAAACATCATAATCAGCATCAACATCAGCACCATCATCATCATGATCCTCAGTCTCGTCCTCGTAGCCACCATCTGCATGGTCATCATCAGCATCACCAACATCATCCTCACGATGACCATCCTCAACATCGTCAAGATCATCAGTCTCATTACATCGTCATCGCCGTCATCGTCGTCGCAACCATCATCATCATCATCATCATTATCAGCAGCATCGTCATCACCACCACCATCACCATCATCATCAACAACATCATCATGATCCACGTCATCGTCATCATCATCGGCAAGATTATCACCAAGCATAAACATCATCACCATCATCATCGCCATCGTCATTGTCATCGTCGTCGACGGTAACATTCCATATCAACCATTCGACCGCACCGCCCCCGTCTTTACAATCTTATTCGTACTTCCGTGGTTCGGCCCTGGCGGCACCCCATCCTGGGCTACGTGAGAGTCGCTGTTGCCTTGACGACGTGGGCCCTGGTTTGTTGCCACTGAAAAAAACTGTCCACCCTTCACTGGTGGATACCATCTTCGCCCGCGCTCCCTGTGGCCACGGCTTCCCGCCGGAGCCCGACATGCTCAGGGACGCGTTCGTGGCCGTCTTCGCGGGCGCCGACGACGACGAGGACGGCGTTCCTCTGACCGAGGGTTGGGATCGCTGAAGCTCAGCGATCCCAACCCCCGAAGGGTCCCCAGAGGCTGCCGACCTCGTCGTCCGCGCATGCTTCGTGCCGTGGGCTCTCTTCCGCGGGCCCCACGGCCCGACACGGGGTGCTCGGAGGGTGCTCAACCTGAAACGCCTGCGTCGTCGCCACGTCGAAGCGGCACGAACCGGGTAAAAAAGCAAACCAACGGAAATAGCACAGAGAAACAGAAGGCAAAACGTTAGCCAGCGTGGACCTCAAACAGTAAAAGTGCACGGCGGTGAACGCCTGTGTCGTCACCACGTCGAAACGGCACGAACCTGGTAAAAAAGCACACCAACGGAAATAGCACAGTGAAACAGAAGACAAAACGTTTAGCCAGCGTGGACCTCAAACAGTAAAGTAGTGCACGGCGGAGGAGAAAGGCAGATTGTACGATCCACGTGGTATAACATATGATGTGTACGCTTTGCGGTGCGAGCTATGCGGTGCAAGTTATGTGGTGTAAGCCATAGGGCGTGAGCTATATTATAGAATATATGTGGTATGAACTATATGGTGCTAGCTATGCTGTGCAAGCTGTGTGGTGCAAGCTGCGTTATGTAAGCTATGTGGTGTGAGCTCCACTGCGTGGGCTGTGCTGTGCAATGCACGTGGTGCAATGCAGGTGGTGTAGTGCCCGTGGTGCGAGCTGTGTGCAGTGAGGTAATGCACTGCAAGCTGCGTGGTGCAAAAGGCATGCGGTGCACACGGTGCTGCGCAGGCTGTGTGATGTGAGCGCACGGGGCGCCCACGAGGCGCCCACGGGCGGGCACGGGCTCGGGAAACGCGCCCGGCACACACGGGGCGCCCCCGGAGGCGCCCACGAGGCGCCCACGCGGCGCACCCCCGGGAACAAATCCGCTCCCAGCGCACCGGGCGCCCACGGGGCGCCCACGACCGGGCCCTTGGCGCCAACGAGGCGGAACCTCGGGAAACCCACCCAGCGCACGGGGCGCCCACGAGCGGGCAGAGACGCCAGCATGGCGAAGAGAAGGGAGGTCCATCCAAGTGCCTAAGGGAGCCGAAAAAGAAGCCCAGCCCTACGTGCAAGCACTGCTCGGGGAAACAAGTTCTAGACCCCAGGGCTTCCCCCGGGGCTTGACGGCCCTGGGGCCGAGTTAAAGGCCCCGAGAGGCCGAAACGGCGAAACAAGTCCAGAGCCCATTATCTCCGGGACCCATGCCTTCATAGCCGCCGCCACATCCCTGGACCCCTCGACCAGCTCGACCTCGATCCCACTGACGAGAGGGCCTCCAGTGGACCCCCCCGGCGCCGCCGCCGCGGTCATGCCATGGGGGGAGCGCCCAGCCGACCGTCACCGCCAGCCTTCGCCCCCGGGCGGGCCGGAGGCGCGGGGGCTGGCGCGCGCGCGCCAGCGCGCGCGGAGAGCGGCTGAGAGGGGGAGCGCAGCCGAGCGGGCCACGGGCCCCGAGGGCGGTGGGGGCCACAGGCGGTCGCCCCCAGGAGAGGGGGGGGATCCACCCTGCCTCCAGCCGCGCTCGTCCAGGGAGGAGGTCGTCCGCGCGCGCCGCCACGGGCGGCGCCTGTCCACAGAGGAGGGGGGGAGGCCGCAGGGGAAGGGGAGAGGGAGGGGGGAAGGAGGGGGAGGAGCGAGGCGGAAGGATGACGAGAGCCCCCAGATCTGAGGTTGTCGAGAAACTGCAACTCAAGAGAGGGGTCTGAGCTCGGGACCCAAAAAAAACACATCCCCCTACTTTGGCCGCGAACGGGCTAGTGCAACTATCCCCTGGCTGCTCCTCCTTGGGGTGTCCACGTGCTACGTATGCTACATCGCGGCGAGCATGGGGCTGTCACAAAGGAGACGGGCGCGGATGGCACCTTGTCCTCAACCGTCTGAGCTCGGAAACCAACAAACCGCCTAAGACATCCCCTCAATCTGGCTGCGAACGGGCCAGTGCAACCGTACTTGGCGGCTCCTCCGTGGGGTGCCCCAGTGCCATGCCTGCTATACCGTGGTGACCAAGGGGGAACGTGAGCCTGAGGAGCGAATCTGAGCGGGTACGAGTATTAGTCCTGGAGTGTGGGCAGGTGTGAGTGTCAGTCTGAGCATGCATGGGTCTGAATGTGAACGACCATGCTGTGAGTGATATGCGCGTGTGTCTCTGAAAATGGTTCGGCTTATCACCAGCGGAGGCCCCCGACCCCACCTTTCTGCGCCAGTCGTTTGCGGGATCCATGTGTGAGTGCCCCGAGGCCCGAAGCCCGGGCAGAAGCACCAGGATCGCGGGGGAGACGAGGAGGCCCTAGACCCCCGACGTCAGGATGTTTCATCACGTCGGCCCCCAGAAGTCTCGACCCAGTCCCCAGGACCGGTCTCTCGTCCCGGGGACTCGTCCCGAGCCTTTTTTTGACGGCCCCGAGGCCCTCTACGGGCCCCCAGAAGCCGAAAACTGTGCAAAGCCTTCCGTCATGATTTTGTTCATGACTCGAGGGGCTCTGGCGGGCGGCGAAGGGGGCGGAGGCGAAGGGGAGCGAAGGGGGTGGGGCGAAGGGGGGGGAGGGGCGAGCTAGGTGCGCAAGCGTCTTATCTGACGTCCTACCCCTCCCTCCCATCCCTTACCATGACGTAGATCCGCTCTCGATTCGCACAGTCGGATGTCGAGCAGGGCAATGATCCCGAGAGGGTACGAGATGCATGGTAGTGCACGGCATAACACGGCGCAGAAGAGCACGCGCAAAATGAGCCAGCGCTGGTCGAGAACACGACTCATGTAGACAACAGGTTCTGAGGGGAACCAGACCTGACGCAAGACGAAAAATGTAAATGAACGGTTCGGAAAGAGCGGAAGCGTAAAATGAGAGCCAACGCTGTAGCGGGAACACGACTTGGAAGATCCACAACAAAGAAGTGAGGTCAGCGCTGCAGCAGGAGTATGATTTGGAAGGACCGAGAGCCAGAAAATGGAGCCAACGCTGTGGCGGGAACGCCAATCTAGAAAGACCGGAAGCGTTGGGGTTGGAAAAACACATCTGCTCGACCACCTTTGGGGGATCCGATGTGTAAAAGACAATACGCGTAGGGGGGCAGGCTACGACCTTGGGGGTGTTCGTGGGAGAGGGAAGAATAATATTCAGATTGTGTAATTGTCGAAGGGGGGCGGGGGGGGGAAGGGGGGAGGCAAGCTAGGTGCGCTCGCGTCATATCTGACGTCCTACCCCTCCCTCCCATCCCTTACCATGGCGTAGATCTACTTTCTATTCGCAGTCGGATGTCGAGCAGGACAATGATCCCGAGAGCGTGCGCGATACATCGTAGAGCACGGCATAGCAGGGCGTAGAAGAGCACGGCAGAGCGTAGTATGGCATAGCACGGCGTGGCGTGGCGTAGTGAAGATCTGCATCACAAAGCATTGCAATGCAAAGAATGGCATCGCACATCGGCAAAGGACAGAACATGGCATAGCATGGCGTTGAAGATCAAAGCGTCGCGTGGCATAGCATGGCGTGGCACTGCGTAGTCAAGCACTGCATATCCTAGCATTGCAGCTGAAGGCATGGCATCGCACAGCGGAACACCACATAGCATTGCATTACTTCACATGCTGCGGCATGGCACTGGAAATGATGACGCCAGCGCTGCATCGGGAGCACGGTTCGGAACGAGCGGAAGCGCGGAAACGAGGCCAGCGCTGCAGCGGGAGCACGATCCCGAACGAGCGTCGGCAACGCCAAACGAACGACGAGCAGACACGAGTCTTACGCGAGATGGCATACACCCTGCGAAATGCTTAAGAAATCATGGGTTAAGAAATTCAGAGTCTCAGAACTTGAATAAAAACCCAAAATTCCCATTCAAATCTTAGGATTTACATTGAAACATTAAGAATAATCGAGAGTCTGGCCGAAAAATTAAGTTTTCTTAAGCATCGCCTAAGGTGTAGAGGCCTTACGCCGCGAATCACGCGGGCCGCCAGCGCGGCACGCCACATTTGGAGACGACGAGGGCGCGCACGCGCGACCCTACGCGGGCAGCTTACGCGCCAATGCCGGCAATGACGACCCCCTCTGTTTCCCGTCGGTCACGTAAAAAAAAACGAAGCCCCTCTTTGAAGGGGAACTGGAACACACAAATAAATACACACAAATAAAAATATCCCCCATATTTTCCCATATTTTCTGGGTTTTTGTCTTCCCCACCACTTCCCATATTTTTGCATTTTCCTGGGAGTCGACGATTAATTGTGTCTGTGTGTTTCTTTCCCTCCTGACTCTTTGGCGCCAAGAGCGCCTGGGTGCACGAGGAGGACCAAGAGGAACAGCAACGGCAACGGCCTGGGGAACAGCGAGCCCCTTCCGAGTCCAGAGCGGCCCATCTGTCAGCGTCCCATCTGTAGGGCCTGAATCCGTTGCCGCGGACTCTCACCACAGAATTTGGGCATCGCACAGGAGCCCATCATCGGGGTCACGCGCAATATCGCACATCTTTGCACGTGGGCGCGCGGCAACGCCATCGAAACACCATGTATGTTCCACAGAATGCATGCCCGAGACCGCGATGCGCGAAGTCCCCCACGCTGGCCAACTCACGCCGACCCCGCGCCACCCTCCGACCGACGGACGGCTGTTCCTTTCCTCTCCCCTATCGCCTCGTCGTTCGCTGCCCCCTCTGTAGCCATGCCCTCGCCGTCGTCGTCCTCCGAATGTCGTGTGCCAGTGCGGGGCAGTCTCTGAGCCGACGCCCGGCCAATGAGGATGCACGTCCCCGCCCGTCTTTGATCAAAGAGGGTCGCCTCAACCCTAAATTGAAAACGGCACCCATGCACCATACCATGTTGGAACTCCCTTCAGGCGCCGCTCCAACGCGGTACGGTGCGTGGTTGTTCGGCCTCGAGGGCCGAGAAACTATGCACCGTACCATTCCTGGATCGAAGATTGGCGACGCCACCGGCGACGGCGGTGCAGGCAAGTCGCTCGCGGACTATACCCGGGATGTGCACAGCACCGGCGGACGGACGGCACTGCCAAGAGTGCTGCCAACACGGCCGAGGCGCCGAGCGGCGGGGCGCATCCCGGGCAGGACGCGGCGAGAGCCTGCCAGGAGCCTGCGCACGGCAGAGAGCGCCAGGCAGGCAGCGGGCGGGCCAAGCCCTGCCCCGAGGAGCCGAAGAGCCGGCACGGAACACGGCAGCGGGCGGCTCCCCGAAGATGCAAGAACCCTCCGTCGGCTTCCCTGCCCAGGATGGCCCCGAGAAGCCCTCGAAGACGACCAAAACGGCCCAAAGATGGCCTCCAAGACGACTCTCCCGAGACGGCCAAGACAGCCCCAAGGAGGCACAAGATAGCACCGACATGCCTCAAAGGCTGTTCCAAGATGGTTCCAAGGCGGCCCACAAAGCCCCCGAGACAAACCTAAGAGGCCCCGAAGATGACCCCCAGGAGTGCTCGAAGGGACTAAACGCATTGATACTCACTAGTTGTGTGAATGGTTGTTCCACACATCGTGAGTGGGGTTCGCGTTTTCTCTGGACACCCCGCGCAGGGAAAGGAACAGGAATCCACCCATATCATCATCATCATCATCATCATCATCATCATCATCATCATCATCATCATCATCATCATCATCATCATCATCATCATCATCATCATCATCATCATCATCATCATCATCATCATCATCATCATCATCATCATCATCATCATCATCATCATCATCATCATCATCATCATCATCATCATCCACCACCACCACCACCACCACCACCCATCATCATCATCATCATCATCATCATCATCATCATCATCATCATCATCATCATCATCTTCATCTTCATCATCACCACCACCACCACCACCACCATCATCCTCATCCTCATCATCAGCAGCAGCAGCATCAGCATCACCATCAGCATAATCAGAATCATCATCATAATCATCATCACCATCATCATCGTCATCATCACTATCATCATCATCATCACCACCATCATCATCAACAACATCATCACACTCAGCGTCACCATCATCACAATCATCATCACCATCATCACCCCCTCTCTTCGTCACTCACACACTCACACACTCACTCGTCACCATCATCAGCATAGTCGTCATCACTCAGCCGCTCACTCACTCACTAGCCCAACCATTATCATCACCATCAGCATCATCGACATTACTCCCACACTCACTCACACTCACACGCACCAACACACTCACACACTCACACACTCACACACCAATATACTCATGTGGAGAAAGTCTCCACGGCGGGAGCCTCGTCTTGGAGTGAATTGCGAGAAAGTTTCAAGCGGGAGCCCCCTTCTTATGGGACCCGCAGATCACATTACTAATCCCAGCGGGTCATCGGAAACCTACAACTGTCGTCACTCTTGGGCCCCGGAGGCCAGAACATGGGGGAAGTATCCAGCGGAAGCCTTGTCTGTGAGTGAGTTACGAAGAAATCTCTGGCGGGAGCCTCCCCCTTGATGAGGCCCGCAAGACACGTTATCAATCCGAACGGGTCATCGGAAGCGTGTAAATTTCGTCACTCTGGGGCTCCTGAAGCCTGAATATGGGGAATGTATCAGGCGGGAGCCGCGTCTGTGAGCGAAATGCGAAAAGGTCTCCAGCGGGAACCCCCTCCCCGTGAGGCCCGCAGCTCACGCAATCAATCCGAACGGGTCATCAGAAACTGGTAATTCTCGTCACATGGGGCTCCCGAGGCCTGAATATGGGGGAGGTATGAGGCGGGAGCCTCGTCCGTGAGTGACTCGCGAGGAAATCTCAAACGGGAGTTCCCTCTCTATGGGGCCCGCGCCTTATGTGAACAATCCGAGCGGGTCATCGGAAACTTGTAACAGTCGTCACTTCTGCGCTCCTGAAGCTTGAAGATGGCGGGGGTCTCAGGCGGGCGTTGGCAATCCGAGCGTTGTACGCCGAGTTGGTGGTCGGCAGACTTGTTAGAGTTTCATGGGCCCGCGTGCCCAGAAATGGGGGATCCCCGCGGTTCTGGAGAAGCGTAGGCAACAAGGGCGACTGAGGAGCTGACGACGACGACGACGACGACGACGAGACAGCGGCCGGGCGCAGGGGTAACCTCTTGGGTAACCCATCCTCGGCCGAGTCGGGGGCAGGGGCAACCCCTTGTCCTCGGGCCGCCGGTGGTAACCCATCGGCGGCCGAATCGGGCGCAGGGGTCGCCCTTTGCGTCTGGGCTGGGGGTGGTAACCCATCCTCGGCCTTGTGACTAGCAAATCCGGGGGGGGCGCGTGTTCAAAAAATAGTTCCCCTGCTCGGGCGAATCGCGGGGTGGCGCCCGCCAGATTGAAAATCAACGGGGCGGCGCCGGAGATTAGCGCCGACGCCCGGCCGCCAACGAGGGGCAAGGGAGGGGGGTTGGAGGCAAGGGCGAGCCAGGCGCCCCTCTTTCTGTCGAACCGATGCGGGCCTGCGGGCATGGCGGGCTGGACGAACGTGGGGCGCAGCAAAGGGGGGATCTGCCAAGCAGCTCACATCGCCGATTTTCCAAGCGCCTCCTGGCGCCAAATGCGGCCATGCGTCGAGGACAGGCCCCTCGGCGGGGCGACTAGAACCAGCTGCGCGCAGCAGGCTTCGCACCCCCCCCTTCCTTCCCCAGCCTTTCGTCCTCCTCCTCCTCCTCCTCCTCCTCCTCCTCCTGATTCTCCTCCTCCTTCTCCTCCTCCTCCTCAACCATCTCCTCCTCCTCCTCCTCCTCCTCCTCCTCCTCCTCCTCCTCCTCTTCCTCCTCCTCCTCCTCCTCCTCCTCCTCCTCCTCCTCCTCCTCCTCCTCCTCCTCCTCCTCCCTCCTCCTCCTCCCTCCTCCTCCTCCTCCCTCCTCCTCCTCCTCCTCCTCCTCCCTCCTCCTCGTCCTCCACCGTCTCTCCTCCTCCTCCCCTCCTCCTCTCCCTCCCTCCCTCCTCCCTCCTTCCATCCCTCCCGCCCTCCCCTCCCTCCCTCCCTCCCTCCCTCCCTCCTCCCTCCTCCTCCTCCTCCTCCTCCTCCTCCTCCTCCTCCTCCCTCCTCGTCCTCCTCCTCGTCCACCTCCTCCTGCTCGTCCTCATCCCTCCTCCTCTTCCTCGTCCTCGTCCTCGTCCTCCTCCTCCTCCTCCTCCTCCTCCTCCTCCTCCTCCTCCTCCTCCTCCTCCTCCTGATCATCCTCCTCCTCCTCGTCCTCCTCCTGCTCCTCCACCGTCTCCTTCTCCTCCTCTTCCTCCTCCTCCTCCTCCTCCTCCTCCTCCTCCTCTTCTTCTCCTTCTGAATATTAGTATCATTATTATTGTTGTTAGTAGTATTAGTATTAGTATTATTATTAGTATTAGTATTAGTATTATTATTATTATTATTAGTAGTAGTAGTAGTAGTATCATTATTATTCTTATTATTACTATTAGTAGTATTAGTACTATTACGAATAGTATGGTTATTAACATTAGTATTAGTAGTATTATTATTAGTATTATTAATAGTACTAGTAGTATTATTATTATGATTAGTAGTTTTACTATTATTATTAGTAGTATTAGTATTATTAATATTATTATTAGTATTGGTAGTAATAATAATATTATTATTACTACTATTATTATTATCATTAGTATTACTGTTATTCGTATTCGTCTTCTTAGTCTTCTTAGTATTACTATTAGTCGTAGTATTATTATTCTTATTATTCTTACTAGTATTATTATGCTTCCTCTTCTTAGTCTTATTCGTATTATTATTAGTAGTATAATTAGTATTCGTACTCTTATCATTATTATTATTTATCTTATCATTATTATTAGTCTTATTATTATTATCCGTATTATTATTAGTATTATTATTATTGTTCTGAATCGCCTTTTTCTTATTATTGGTATCAGTGTTCTTCTTTTTCTTATTATTAGTATGCTTATTATGTTGACTCGGCTTCTTTCTATTGTTCTTATTATTATTTTTAGTATTGTTGCTATTGTTCTTCTTCTTAGAATTATTATTATTCTTATTATGTTTATTAGTATTATCCGTCTTCTTATTATTCGTCGTAGTATTAGTATTCTCCTTAGTATTATTCGTATGATTCGTCTCCTTACTCTTACTCTGAATCGTATGATTATGAGTCTTCGTTTGTTAATATGTTTATTATTATGATGCTTCTTCTAATCATTATTCTTCGTATCATTCGTAATACCCCGCTTATTATTATTGTTCGTCTTCTTCGTCTTCTTATTCATAGTACTCTTTTTTTGTTCTTCGTATTAATCGTATTATTCTTCTTCTTATTATTATTATGATCCCTCCTCCTCCTCCTCAACCTCCTCCTCCTCCTCCTCCTCCGCCTCCGCCTCCGCCTCCGTCTCCGCCTCCGCCTCCGCCTCCGCCTCCTCCTCCTCCTCCTCCTCCTCGTCCTCCTCCTCGTCCTCCTTCTCCCCTTCCTCCTTCTCTTCCTCCTCTTCCTCCTTCTCCTCCTCCTCCTCCATCTCCTCCTCCTCCTCTTCCTCCTTTTCCTCCTTTTCCTCCATCCCGTCTTTTGTGCGTCTCCCCCTTGGCGCGCGTGAGTTTTCAAAACGCCCCGCGGGGTCTATTCATCAGCCCCGGGATGGGGGGGGGGCGGTCATTTGTTATCAAAAGCTGACATGGACCCCTGGGCCGCCGCCGGCGGTGACCCATCGGCGGCCGAATCGAGCGCAGTGGGGGGGGGCGCTCGCGTCCAGGCCAGGGGGTGGTAACCCATCCTCGGCCGACCCGGGCGCAAGAGGGAAACCCCTGTCCCTGGGCCGCCGGCAGTAACCAACCCATCGACGGCCGAGTCGGGCGCAGGGGGAGGCCCCTGCGTCCATGCCAGAGGGAGATCGCCAGAGAGACCCCAGGCCGAGGCGCGGGCGCCTACGGATGCCCAGCCCACCGAGCACGAGCTCACGCGGCAAGGCTCGGGGCCGCACGTCGAGCGCCGCTCCTGGTTCACTTTGACGCACGCGCCCGACCTCACCTCCACGCTGTCGCAGGGCCAGACGCTGCGCAAGGGCGCCACCATCGACTGCCCGAGTGGCGAGGACGCTGGCCGCGCGGGCATGTCGGACGACGAGCGGTGGCTGCATCTCTACGTCATGTTCTCGAGCGCCACGCGCATGCGGAACATGCTGATCCTGTGGCCGCCCCCGCGGCAGTGGAGGACGGGCCGCCGACGTCCCCGCGGAAGGCGCTCAAGGAGTTCGACGAGAGAGCGGAGAGCTCCAGGGCAGAGGCGTAGCTCGCGGCAAAACAAGGTTTCGTGTTGCCTCTGGCCTGAGCACAGCTGCGACTAGCTCGGTGCCTGCGGGGTTGTCCCAGCGGCTTGCTCCCGCGCCCCAGCGGCTCGCAGGGTTGTCCCAACGGGCTGGCCCGCGGGGTTGTCCCAACAGCTGCGCGATATGGCCATGCAAAAATGCGCCCGTGCTGGCCGAGGCGGCGATGTCGCCGAGGGAAATCGGCACGCGCACCCTTGCAACAGAAAAGCAGGATGGTGAGGAGAGGGCAACATAGGGAGCGGAAGAAGGGCCTGCGCCAGGGCGAGAAGAATAATGACGCAGAGGAGACAATAAGGATGCCTCACCAATCACGAGGACGACGATGAGGGGCATTTCCAGATTAGCCGAGAGGATTCTCAAGCGGGGTCCTCCCGTCGGAGTGATCACGGTCTCGCAGTTTCGGGCTTCTGGACCCTCAGGCGCCCCAAGATGCTCCGCTGACGGCCCCAAGAAGCCGAAGATGGCCTCCGAAAGCGTCCAAAGGGCTACGAGTACCTCGAGACGGCCCATGATGACCCCCAAATGCCCCCAGGAGTTCTCAGGCCTCCTCGACTGTTCCCCCCAAGAATTTCCACATCGGCTGGAGGAGCACTTAAACCAATAGCTTCGCCAAAGTCTGGCCCGACGTTTGGCCGAATGGGCGTCGCCAGAAAGGCAGGACGCTCTTCAGTGTGAGATGCCCTTGGAAGGCTGCTGAAGCACCGCGACGCCCCAAGCACCCCAGCTCCCAGAGGGCCCCCCCAAATGCGAAAGGGCTGGCCTAAACTATCCGAAATGAGACCAGTCCTAGAGATACCCCGCGACAAAGTTCGGCAGAACCTTCACACAAACCAACCGGGCGCCCCCAAGGACGAACGCAACAATCCGAACAGACCTCCAACGCCCCCCCCCAAAAAATATCTTTCAAGGAACACCTCAATCAAGGGTAGCTGACAGTCGACCCTGCGCGGGACACCGCCAAACTCCCTGGGAACGGCTAGTGATGATCCGCTGGCGTCCTCGAAACATAAGAAAAATAGAAAAGAAAGGAGCTAGAGGAGACGGAAGAATTAAGAGGACAGTAGAGGCGGGGAGGGAGGAGCGGTGAGAGCGGAGGGAGGAAGAGGACGGGCAAGAGGGGAGGCGAGGAAGGGAAGGTGAGCTAGGATGGGAGGCAGGGAAGAGGGGAGGGAAAGAGGGTAGCTAGGGAGGGAGAGGGAGAGAGAGAGAGAGAGGGAGAGGAGGAGAAAAAAGAGAACAGAGCGGAGAGAGGAGGAGAGGGAGAGAGGGAGGAGTGGAGGGGGATGAACAAGAGGGAAAAAAGGGAGATAGGGGACGGGGAAGCTGGGGAAAGAAGAGAGAGAAAGTGGAGAAGAGGGAGAAGAGGGAAGATAAAGAGAAAGAGAGAGAGAGAGAGAGAAATGCGTGTGTGCTAAAACCGCGCGCGCTACGCGCGCTTAGGTCCTGGTCACGGCTGCGCCACGTTTTGCGGATCTCTGGGGTTGGACACACGGTTGGCCGGGATCCCGGATCTGATCGTGGTGAAGGGGAGGAGTGAGAGAGAGAAGGAGGAGGAGGAGGAGGAGGAGGAGGAGGAGGAGGAGAAGGAGAAGGAGGAGGAAAAGGAGGAAGAGGACGAGGACGTGGAACGGGAAAAGGCGGAGGAGGAAGAGAAGGAGGAGGAGGAACGGGTGGTGGTGGAGGAGGAGAGGAGAGAGGAGGAGGAGGAGGAGGAGGAGGAGGAGGAGGAGGAGGAGGGGGGAGAAGGAGGACGAGGAGGAGGACGAGGAGGAGGACGAGGAGGAGGAGGACGAGGAGGAGTGGGGTGGTGGAGGGGAAGGAGGCGGATGAGCAGGGGGGGAAGGAAGACAACGAGGAGGAGCAGCAGGAAGAGGAGGAGGAAGAGGATGAGGAGGAGGAGGAGGAGGAGGAGGAAGAGGAGAAGGAGGTGGAGCAGGAAGAGCAGCAGGAGCAGGAGCAGGAGGAGCACGAGGAGCAGGAGGAACAGGAACATCAACAGCTGGAGGAAGAAAGGAGGAGACCAGGGTAAACCTAGGATGCACGGACGAGCTGTAGTTCCCCCTCCCGTCCCATGCCCGCCCCTCGCGAGTCGCATTAAGCATTCCTTTTCATAACCAGAGGCTTCCCTTTGAAAGATGAATGCCTTATGGGCCGTGGCGAACTTGAAGAAGGGGAACATGTGTGAATTCCCTGTGTGCAGATGCTCTTCGGGCCAGCTTCTTCTTATTGTTATGACTACTTATTACAGTTATTATGCTTCGCTTTCTTCTTCTCATTCCGGGACGATACGATGAAATCACACCTTACCTTCCCACTACCGCAATAGGCGCCCTCCCACCCAATAGTGTCGTGATTCGCATCTCCTGAGCCCACTCCATAGACGTCGCCTCTGCCAGAAACCAGGAATATGCCCGAAATCTTTGCCTGCCCAGAACAATACTAAGATGCTGGTATGCGCTTATAGCCATGCCGCCAGCAAGCTGCGCGTCCCCCCTCCGCGCGCCATTGACGCACACTCGAAGGCAAGTGCCCTGTATCCGGGCGGTTTCGAGAAGTACCTTGCCATTCCCAATCTGGTCTCACGTCGAAAGCAACATTCGCCGCGTGATCGGCGACTGTGTTGAGCTCCCTCTGGTCCCATTCGATGAATGGTGTTGTATTTGGCCGGGGAATCAACCCAACGTCAGCAATATAAGTGCAAATTTTGGCCAATACGAACGAAGAGCGGCCGCAAAAAAAGATTATCCAATCGAGCGAGCCCCGCGCAGACTTGCTCCAGCGTGTGATTGTGAGTTTGAACCAATCACGAAATACTTTCTCTTGAAAGGCTGTAAACAAACCCATCCAAGTAGCAAGGGTCGTGCATCCGTCTCGCTGGCCTTTCCACTCCGTTCCCCACCCATGCACAAATATGGACTCCCAACTTGCGGCCTGTTGCCCACGGCTGTGCACCAATCCTAACTCCCTCCGCTTCAATTTGGCGCTGAAGCTAATACTATTTCCCACCACTGACCGCTCCGGTACCCGCGCAAAGTGCGCATCGGGGACTGCCGATCGTCGAAATGTGAAGCGCGCCTCCTTCCAAGCTCGCTTGAAGAAGTGCCTCAAGATCCTGACGTAGATGGTGGTTGTGCCAGTCCGGTGCGTCCTGTCCTCGATAACACGCGCGGGTCTGACATTGTACCCCAATGCCCCTTCCTCTGGTCGCTTCCGTCGTTTAAAAGGTTCGCGCAAGAGCCGAAGTTCCGAGCGCCGTGCGGCATGCAACAATCACGGCGTCAAATGCCACGTGTTGCAACTTAGCGCTGCAATTGGCGAGGGCCCCCAGGACCATGCTTGGAGGCGTCTATTTTCGATCAGTCCAGGGCTGCGTAAAACGTCGCAACGCTTGGAATAATAGCGGTCTGCGCGGCCAGTTGTGCGCCAAGCTGGTCAACGAGATCCCATCGGGATCAAGCGTATCCCCATGTAGTTCCAACCTGTCTGTTTCGCTGTAGTTAAAGGTCTGCCCGTCCTGCTGCTGCCAGATCGTATCCTGTCCACCCGAACCCGAGCACCCCCTTCGCGAACGGCTTCCATATGAAGTGCCTCTCACCGCACCCACATCCAAGAACATACCGAATGCTGAGTTCAAGTGGATCACCGTTTGCTGCATCATGGCGAACGTGGTGGCGAACAAAAATCTATTACCGGCACAAAACGCATGGCTGATAAAATTCTCAATGTGATGAAATTCTCAATGTCCCCCTTTTCGTCTGGCAAAGAAAACCCATCCCGAGCGTTCGCCATCTGGCTACAACTGACTGGTTGCAAGATATGTTAAAGCAACGTGTTCCATTCAAGTGGCGTCTCCACACCCCCTTGCTTGCATCCCCGGCCGAAGCTGAAGCCCCGAGTGCCCCCAACCAGTGGCAACGTGATCTTCCCCTCTATCGCCGTGAGCTCGCGCATCAGTAGAGCCGTCTCCCAGGTATGCACCCCGAGCGCGAGCAAGGACTCCAGCGCGAGCTCGTGAGGCATCGAATCAAATGCCGTCGCCACGTCTTGGACCGCAATGAGCACGTGCAGCTTCCAAAACCTAGCATGATATGGAATCTCCCTCGCAACCCCCGTCAAGTCGGAGGTGGCCATCGACTTCCTGAAGCCAGACAAGTGCACTCGCGACGGTATTAGCTGTTCTTGGATTCTGGGCCGGATCGCAGGCAAGAACCATTTTTGCAGGACTGGAGATTTGCCTATCCACCGTACATCAGGGAACGTTCTGACGAACTTCTCCTTCGGCAGCCCAATGAACTCAAGGAACTTCCAATAAGGCGACAATTCAAACGTATCCAACGACCCAGAATACTCAGAGAAATATCGGCGCACCCGTGCAACACTCAGGAATGAAATTACTTTGAAAACGCCAGTGGGCGTCCCATCTGCTCCCGACGCTCCGCCCTGTCGTATCTCTGCCATGGTTTGGATAGTATCCCAGAGTTCTAGCGGCTCCCCCAGGACATTGTCAGCAGCCAATTCGGTCAGAGCCTCCCAGCGTTGGATTTGCTGTTCTGGACGATTGCTTGCGTTCCCGAACCGTTTTTCTCTGAATTGGTAGGCACCTCGGATCCACTCGGCCTGGTCGAAACCAATTTGCCCGTCGGGACTCTTTTGAAATTGTTTTAGGCCTCTTCAAGGCTCCTTTGGACCTCTTAGCGATTTCTTGGGAGCCTCTTCGGGCGTCTTGGGGGCCTCTTGGGGCCACTTGGGGGGCTCTTGGAGCGGAGATCTGGGGTTGTCCTTTCACGTTCCCCTTCTCGGGCCGCTGTCGGGGCACGTCTGGGGCTCCTCGTGGGGCCCTTCTGAATGTTTGGGGGCCATCCGCAGGCTTCCGCAGCCCATCGGCAATGAACAGGCGAGTTCTTCAATAATCTACGTTTTCCCACTGGCGTTTGAAACATGTTAAGCTCTCAGGGGCCATTTGGAAGCCTCTGGGGGCCTTTTCTGGACCTCTGGGAGCCGCTTGGGGGCGTCGTGGAAGCGTCTTGGGGACCCTTGGGCCTATCTTCAGGCCAGCTTGGATCATCTTGGCGGCCTCTTGGGCCGTGTTCAGGCCATCCTGGGTCGTTTTGGAGCCGTCTTGGGAAGCTCTGGAGCGCTCTTAAAGCTGTCCTGGAGGCGCCTGGGGCTCCTCATGGAAGCATCTGGACAGTCGTTCGGATCTGGTGCCAGGTCTCTTGGGGGCCTCCTGGAAGCAATTCCAAGACATCTTGGGGCCCGTTTCGGTTCCTGTAGGGGGCAGTTTGGGGGGCCTCGTGGAGGCCTCTCGGGGACCTCTTGAAGGCATCTTGGAAACCTCTTGGGGCCTCTTGGGGGCCTCTTGGGGGCCTTTGGGGGCCTCCTGGGGGCCTCTTGGGGCCGAGGGCCCGAAAAGTCCGTTCGGATCTGGGCTGTCTTGGATGCCTCTTGGGTCGTCTTGGGGCACTCTTGGGCCGTCCTGAGGCCGTCTTAGGGGCCTCTTCCGCCGTCTTGGGGCGATGTTGGTTTGGGCCGTCATGGAGCGGCGGGAAGCCGAAAAAGCGAGAACCCCTTATAAAAAAATCAAGCACCTTCGAAACAAACAAGAAGTTTTCCGTGTTGGGGCCCTCTTGGGACGCCTCTTGGAGGCCTCTTGGGGCGTTTTCGATGCCTCTTGGGCAGTCTTGGGACCATCTTGGGCGTCTTGGACTGGTTTTTGGCCGAATCGGGACCCTCTTGGACCATCTTGGGGGCATCCTGGGGCCGTTGTGGAGACCTATTGGGCCGTCTTGAAACCCCTTGGAGGCCCCTTGGAGGCCCCGGGGAGGGGGTATCAAAAAGTGTCCGCAGATGGTTGCGGAGTCGCTTTGTATGTATGGATGGATGGACGGACGGATGGACAGAAGGCGGATGTATGTGTGTATGTGTGTATGTGTGTATGCGTGTATGAGTGTATGCGTGTATGCGTGTATGTGTGTATGTATGTATGTATGTCTGTCTGTCTGTCTGTCTGTCTGTCTGTCTGTCTGGCTGTCTGTATGTGTGTATGTATGTATCTATGTATGTGTGTATGTATGTATGTATGTATGTATGTACGTGTGTAAGTAAGTAAGTAAGTAAGTAAGTAAGTAAGTATGTATGTATGTATGTATGTATGTATGTATGTATGCATGTGTGTATGTACGTATGTGTGTATGTATGTGTGTATGTATGTATGTATGTATGTATGTATGTATGTATGGATGTATATATGTATGTATGTATGTATGTCCGTATGTGTGTATGTATGTATGTATGTTTGTGTATGTATGTACGTGTGTATGTATGCGTATGCATGTGTCGCGATGTATGTATGTGTATGTACACATATATATAGATGCATGTGTGTTTGTATGTATGTATGTATGTGTGTATGTATGTATGTATGTATGTATGTATGTATGTATGTATGGATGTATGTATGTATGTATGTATGTATGTGTGCATGTGTGTATGGCTGTATGTATGTATGTATGTATGTATGTATGTGTGTGTATGTATGTATGTGTGTATGTAGGTATGTATGTATGTATGTGTATGCTGTATGTGTGTATGTGTGTATGTGTGTATGTGTGCATGTGTGTATGGGTGTATGGGTGTATGTGTGTATGTGTGTATGTGTGTATGCGTATGCCGTGTATGTGTGTATGTACGTACGTATGTATGTATGAATGTGTGTATGTGTGTATGTATGAATGGATGGATGGATGGATGGATGGATGTGTGGATGTGTATGTGTGTATGGTTGGCTGGTTGGTTGGTCGGTTGGTTGGTTGTATGTGTATGCGTATATCTATATATATATATGTATGTGTATACGCGTGTGTGTGTGTGTGCGCGCAGCCCCCCCCCCCGCATCAATTCGTGTTGCATCGGTCGTTGAGCTCTTCAGTCGTACTCGTACTCTTACTGATCACCCACCGTCTGTTCATCCCTGCCTGGTCACCCGTCCTTCCTATTCGTCATGATTCCGCTGCTCTGCCCGTGCTGCAAACTGATTGGAATCAGCTGGATCTGGAATCTGCGCAAGTCGAGTTAGACTCGACTTAGACTTTAACAGAAATCAAACTGGAATCAGCTGGATCTGGGATCGGCTCCACCCCAATTAGAGTCTGAGTGAACCCCCATATGAATCACACTGGAATCAGCTGGATGTGGGATCTGCACAATGCCAATTGGACCTTAATTCAATTTCAATATGAATCCACTTGGAAACAGCTGGGTCTAGGATCTGTCCAACTCGAATCAGATTATAATTCGACCCCAAGACGAATCCGACTGGAAGCAGCTGTACCTAGGATCTGCAGCATCCCAGTTATATCCAAAGTCGATGCCAATCGGAAGCAAAGTGGAATCAGCTGGATATAAGATCTGCGCAATTCAACTTAGATTCGACATTGCGTTCAAGAGGAATCGTTCTAGAATCGGCTGCATCTGTGATCTGCTCGATT
This sequence comes from Prorocentrum cordatum, assembly GCA_963575745.1. Classification (NCBI taxonomy): domain Eukaryota; class Dinophyceae; order Prorocentrales; family Prorocentraceae; genus Prorocentrum; species Prorocentrum cordatum. Next base: position 312,983 of record CAUYUJ010014473.1, read on the forward strand.
CCAATGGTATTCGAATTAGGTTCCTATAGAAGTCCCAAGTGGACTCAGCTGGACCTGGGATGTGCGAAACTCCCAGTCAGTTCGAATGAAAACCTACATGGATCAACATAAAATCAGCTGTATCTGGGATATGCCCCATTTCCGTTCGATTGCAATAGGAATACACCTGGAATCGGCTGGGCCAGGGGCCTGCTCAATTCCAAATCGATTCGAAGTACATCCAAATGGGAATCCAATTGGAATCAGCTGGATATGAGTCTGTCCCGCTCCAATTCCATACTATTTAGATTCCAATAGAAATCAGAGTAATCAACTGGATCTGGGATCTGCGCAAATCGAACTGTACTCTAATTTGGTAGCAATAAAAGTGAAAGTGAAACAAGCTGGAGCTGGGATCCGCTCCACCTCAATTAGATTTTAACCTGATCCCAATGGGAATATAAATGGAATCAGCTTGATGTGGAATATGCTCAGTTCAATCATCATTCGAACTAGATTTCAATCGGAATATATTGGAAGTCGGCTGGACCCCTGACCTGCAACATGTCACTAAGATTATCAAATAGATTCCCATCGGAATCCCATCTGAATCAGCTGGATCTGGGATCTGCTCCATTCTAGCAAAATTCTAGTCGGTTCCAATCGGGATCTAATTTAAATCAGCTGAATCTGGGATCCGCTGCACCCCAATTAGATTTCAGCTGTACTCCAATAGGAATCGACTTGTAATGTGCATCTCTCTCTCTCTTTCTCTCTCTCTCTCGTTATATATATAACTATATATATATGTGTGTGTCTCTCTCTCTCTCTCTCTCATGTGTGTCTCTCTCTCTCTCTCTCTCTCTCCTCTCTCCCTCTTTCTCTCTATCTCTCCCTCTCTCTTTCTCTCTCTCTCTCTCTCTCTCTGTCGCTTTCCCTTTCTCCCAGACACCCAACACAATCCCTGTGAAAGCACCAGGTTTGCAATGTCAGGGGAGCGGAAGCCTTATACTTTCATTTGGATGTTTCGGATTTCTGGGATGAGCAATGCGGAAACCATGTGTTTTCATTTGGATGTTTTCGAGTTGGGGGATCTTCCTACCTCCAGCGAAAACGGAACCCAGGAGCCCACCCAGGAGCTCCGATTCCCAGAATCCCGAACATATAAAAAACAGAACACATGGTTATTTCATTTCGTATCCCAAATTCCCAAACATCTGTATCAAAATACATGGCTTACGATGTCAGGGGTGCGAAAACACTTGTTTTCCTTGCTGTTTTGTGAATTTCTAAAATGAAAGTTGAGGAAGCCATGTGTTCTCATGTTTTGAATTTTTCTGATTTTTAAGATTCTGGGGGCTGGAGCTCCTGGGAGGGCTGCCGGGCTTGTTTTTTTCCTGGAGGGAGGAAGATCCCAAAAATCTGAAAAAAATCCAAATAAAAACACATGGCTTCCTCATTTCTCATCCCAGACATCCCAAACATCCAAATAAAAATAGATGGTTCCCGCACCCCTGACATCGCAAACCTTGTGTCTTCATTTGGATGTTCGGGATTCCTGGGATGAGAAATGAGGTAACCATGTGTTTTCCCTTGGATGTTTCTAGTTTGGGGTATTCTGGGGTCCGGATCTCCTTGGAGGGCTCCTGGCCTTAATTTTCGCTGGAGGGGGGAAGCCCCCAAAAATCAAACCAAAAACTAAAAATCATGGACTCCTCACTTCTCATCCCAGCCATCCCAAACATCAAAATAAAAGCAAGGTTTGTGCACCCCTGACATCGCAAACCTTGTGTTATCGTAGGGATTGTGTTGGGCGCCTGGGGTATAGAGAGAGAGAGAGAGAACAAAAAAAAAAAAAGAGAGAGAGAGAGAGAAAGAGAGAAAGCGAAAAAAAGATAAAGAGAGAAAGAAAGAAAGAAAGAAAGAAAGAAAGAGAGAAGAGAGATAGAGAGATGGAGAGAAAGAAGAGGACGAGGACAAGGAGGAGGGTAGCACCACCGTCGTAAGTGAATGCTGGTGAGAATGGGTGCTTGGGGGGGGCTGTCCATAGATAGATATAGAGAGAGAGAGATTGAAAAAAAGAGAGATGAAAAGGAAGAGAAGAGAAGGCGGTAGAGAAAAATGAATAAGAAGAAGAAAGAGAGTGATCAATAAGATAAGCAAACACCTGCACAACAAAAAACGGCAGCAAGCAACAACAATCAATAAACAACATGAGCACAGAAACTGAGCTGGAGGTGGGAGAAGAGAAGAGGGAGGAAACTGGCCGAAATCCAGAATCGCTCCAAATATGATGCAGCGGCGCGCTCGCTTCTTTTAATACACGACGCATCACGGCACAACGCAGTCCTGCAGGAACCACGCTCGAAGTTTGAGCAAATATCGGGCCATGTCAGGCAGAACGTGTTGAGCATGTGCACGCGCACAGTACAATCTCCTCATCCGCAGGCCCCGTCGCAGGAGGGACACCAGTTAAGAAGAAACCACCTCTTCCTTCTCCTCCTCCTCCTCCTCCTCCTCCTCCTCCTCCTCCTCCTCGTCGTCCTCCTCCTATCCGTCACCATCACAATCAGAAATATATCGTTCCTTCTCCTCTTCCTCATCCTCCTCATCCTCCTCCTCCCTCTCCATCCTCCCTATCTCCCTCCCCCCGCGCTGGTATCACCGCCCACTCGTGCCAGCCGCAGACAGCATTGAACTGACCGGGACATCCCAAAATTCCCCCCTCACACCCAACGTCGCGATTTCTCTGCAAAAGGACCCCTGGACCTCGCATCCCAAGCGGTCCTCTGACGGCCCCAGGGCCCCGAAAAAAGCCCACGAAGGCTCAGATTCAGGAATGAACCAGCCATCGCGATTTTTCAACGACGAAGCATCCGACCCACGGCACCCACGGCATCCCAGATTCACGCGCTGCACGACGCCCAGCATCCTGAGCATACAGGGAAAGTAAAGTGGCTACAAAAGAAGCCCCGAATATTGCGTGTAGCCGTCCATGGAAGCCTTCGCGGTGTGCTTCGGCATGTGCTATCGTTCCTCTCCTTTTACATTGCGGTTCCACTTCCGTCCTGCCTCCGCTCGAATCAACGTCCTCCATGGGCCTAGCGTCATCAGAGCACAACGGCCGCAGAATCTGCAAAAAAGGGAAAGGTATGACGTAACCCGAAGGCTCCCATGATAAAGTATTGCTGGCAGCCATCGTTCTATTCGCCGCCGAGGCCAAGGCAGAGGACGGCGAGGGTAAGGAGGAGCGAGTACGGCTGCGGGGGAAGGCGCAAGAAGAGAGGAAAGGAGAGGCACGGGCAGCGGCTGCAGTGCTTCGACAGCGCGATGCGCGCCGGAGGCGGGCTGCTACGATCAGTGGGCGTCACAGCATCAACGGGCGCTCAGAATGAGCTTCCAGCCGACAACCCCAGGGAGCCCACACGGGACGCGCGCCCAAACATGTACATGAGCACGGCCTCCCAGTCCGCGAGACCAGCCTCGTGATAAGAACTCTTGCGCAAGTCGTGCGCTCGAAACCAGTATGGTGTTGTGTAAGTCTACGTTCTTCTTGAACCCCGCTGGCATGGGGGCACGGGTCCTGAGGGAAGCGGGTCCTGCACCCTGGGGCCTTTCCCCACGAAGAGCTTTTCCTCCGGAATCACCCTCTGACAGGCCCCGGAGCCACGTGGAGGGCGGGCCTCGGGGAGCCCAAAAACGGCGAAGCACCTCAGGACTCGTTTCCGCCAGGGAGCTCCTGCAAGCCTGGCAGCGCGAGATCCGCTGGCCGCGAGAAGGAGCGCCCGGCATGAGCTTCCGGCCCACTCCGCCAGCAGCCCCCGCGGGCGGGCACGCGCAGCGGGGAGCTCCGCGAGCAGGGCCCGGAAACGGGCCGGCGCGCTCGAGGCGAACGTCCACACCGACTTCGCAGCGATCCTCCAGGCGGCTCGCCTTTCCCGAGAGGCGAACAGATCTCGGGCGGGCGGCAGCGGGGGGGTGACCCAGATGAGGGGGGAGAGAAGGGACCTAACAGGGCCATGTAGGGCCACTTCTGGAACCAGCAGGGGCCCCAGAGGGCCCCTTCAGGGCCCTGTTCTTCAGCCCTTATTCAGGTCACATCCGCGCCCTCGCAACCTGGATTCCGGGGCGCGATCCCGCGGAGTCGCGGTCGCGCAGGTACGTTCCGCGCGGGGCATCCGCAGAACAGCGCCCCGCGCCCGCGGGGCTGCGGCTCAGGGGCCAAGCCCCCGAGGCCGCGGATGCGGACATGCTTCTCGCCCATGAGAAGCATGTCCGCATCGCAGCGCTCAGCAGGCGCAGCGGGGGAGCGCCAGCATGTCCGCATCGCAGCGCTCAGCACGTCCGCATCGCAGCGCGCAGCATCGAAGAGCGCCAGAAGCGCGCAGCGCTCAGGAGGCGGCCTGGCACTCTCGGCGTGAGCCTTCCGCCGACTCCGCCGACGGCGCGGTGTGCGGGGGGCCGGGGACGGCACGCGCGGAGGGACCTCCACGGCCAGAGCGCCGGCAGTGCAGCGCGCACCGGGAACGCGTTCGCACGCGTGCGAGGCTCACGTCGGCACAGACGAGACGGGTACGGAAAGAGCGGGGGCAGAGACCGGCAGCAGACCCTGCCCACTTCGAGCAGGACTCGCTGTCGGTGCTGCCGCAGGCGTGGGACAAATGAGCCAGAAGGCCGCCTGCCCGACAGCGGCCGCTGCCGGTTTGGGACGGCATTTGTTGGTGGGCATCGTGCGGATGCTCTCCGTTCCCGTTCCGAGCGCCCAAATCATGGGGGAGCCACGGGTGGAACACAGAGAGGATTCGGGCCACGACACCTGCAGTGAGGGCGCCGTCGAGCAGACAGTACGAACCCCAGGCTCTAGGCAAGCCTGAATAGGAAACTGGGAAACCATCGCGCAAGCCTCGCACCGCAGGAAGAGCAGGAGGACGAGGAGGGATAAGGCAGGGGAAGGGTCGAGGATGTGTGACGTGTCTGACGTTTTCTCTACCTCTGGAAGCCTCTGGACGCCTTCGACCGTCTCTGTGCTGGGCGGGGTGGGCGGGCGGAGAACTCCAGGGGCCTCTGGGCCTCTGGAGACCTCGAGAGGCCCCCAGAGGCCCCGGGGGACCAAGCGGCCTCTCCCGCTGCCCCAGTTCCAGTGTTGAGCCACAAGCGCCGGTGTCCAGGCAAGCTGCCCGACGAAGTGCCTCGGCACTGAAGTGGCGGCTGGGGGATTCCGGCTCGACGAACGCTCCATCTCAGCCGCACGGGGGGGCCGCCTTGGCGTTGGCGCGGGTCGCGCGTGCTAAGGACTGCCGAGGTCGGGCTGGAAGAAGCACCGGAGGCAGGGAGGGAGGTCCAGGTGAGGCAGGGCCGGCCACGCCGCCCCGCCCAACAGCCCGTTCCAGCCTCCGCGCGCGCGGGGAGACCCCCCCTCTGCCCTCCACGCCCTGTGCGGGGCAGGCCTATCCCACTGCCCCTCGCGAGTTGCCTCCTCGCCACGTTTCCTGATCGGTGTTGTGCAGACCACCCCTCCCCACTGATGCGCTGCGAGGGAGCGGGCCTTCAGCCCCAGAGCCTGCTGCTGAGCGTAACGAAGGTGAGCCAGGTGCAGCATGGTTGCCTCCTCCTCCTCCTCCTCCTCCTCCTCCTCCTCCTCCTCCTCCTCCTCCTCCTCATCCTCCTCCTCCTCCCCATCTTCATCCTTCGAGGCTGTACGCTTAAAGCTCCAGCCCCAAAACAGGTAGCGATCCCCTCAGAAGGCTTCCGGAAAGATGCTGGGACAAGGCAAAGGGAAAAGAAGGATGCATGGATATGGAGCCCCGAACCTCTGGGAACAAAGTATTCACTGCGTGGAGCTCCCCATATGCGCATCTATTAGCATGGATCTGTCCGCCGTGAGTGTCTAGGCGCAAGAGTTTTCGAATACAAGCGAGCTTGAGTATTGACGGTCTGGGAGTGACTCTAACTGTGAATGAGTTGGCGTGTGAATGAATATCAGTAGTACGAGCGCGTCTCTGCGCATGAGCCTGGAGCGTCCTGGGGCCTCCTGAAACCTTCTGGGGCTTCCTGGGACCTCCTGGAACCTCTTGGAGCCTCCTGGGGCCTCGTGTGGCCTCCTGGGGCCTCCTGGAGCCTCCTGGAGCCTCCTGGGGCCTCCCGGGGAGGATTCGTGCCCCAGGAGAGGCCCAACCTCTAGGAACAGAGGTACAGAAACACTGCGGATTGGAGCCGCAGGAGAAGGGCAGTATATAGGAACACACGTAAAACACAAAGGATTCGTGCCCCGGGGGAGGCCAAATCTATAGAAACATACATAAAACACATAGGATTGGATGCAAAGGGAGGGGAAGAACAATCTATAGAAACAGACGTGAAACACAAAAAGTATTCGTGCTCCAGGGGGGTCCCAATCTATACGAGCATACGTACAACACATGGGAGTGGAGCCACCACTCCTGTGGCCTTTTGAAGCGTCCTGCTCCTGGGGCCTCTCGGGGCCTCCTGGTGCCTCCTGGCGCTTCCTGTGGCCTCCTGGGGCCTCCTGGGGCCTCCCTTCCCCTCCTAGAGCATCCTGTGGCCTCCTGAGGCCTCCTGGTGCTCCCTGGGGCCTCCCGGAGCCTCCTGGGGCATCCTGGGGCCTCTTGAACCTTCCTGTGGCCTCCTGATGCCTCCTGGGACCTCCTGTCGCCTCCTGGGGCATCCTGAAGCCTGCTGGAGCCTCCTATGGCATCCTGGGGAGGATCCGTGCACACGAGTCTGCCCACCAAAAGAAGCAAACTGGTCAAGACATCCTGAACATCTGGCCCACTTGGAAGCGATAATGAGCGCCTCGCTCGAGACATCCCCCAAAGCTGCTTCGAAAGCGGAGGATGTAGAGCCAGGAAACAAGCTAACGCTCGAGACATCCCTGCCATTTTGGCGCGAACGGAGGAGTGCAATACCCCCTGGCGGCTCCCCCTTGAGGTTGCTGAAACCCGCGCCTCGCTCGAGACATCTTCTGATTTTGCTCCGCCGCCACCATCATCATCATCATCATCATCATCATCGTCATCATCATCATCATCATCATCATCATCATCATCATCATCGTCATCATCATCATCAGCAGCAGCAGCACCATCATCATCAGCAGCAGCATCATCATCAGCATCATAATATTCAGCATCATCATCATCATCATCATCATCATCATCATCAGCATCATCATCATCATCGTCATCGTCATCATCATGAGCATCATCATCATCAGCATCAGCATAATCATCATCAGCAGCAGCAGCATCCTCATCACTATCATCATCATCAGCATCGTCATCATCATCATGATCAGCATCATCAGCAGCATCGGCGTCGTCAGCATCATCATCATCATCATCACCATCAGCATCATCATCATCAGCAGCATCGTCATCATCAGCATCATCAGCAGCATCAGCGTCATCAGCTTCAGTATCATCATCATCATCATCATCATCATCATCACCACCACCACCACCACCATCATACCATAGCATGGCAAAACATTACGTAACAAGTCATAACATGGCATAGCATACCATACCATAAGAAGGCATATCACAGCATAACTTACTATGACATACCCGAACATGCCATGCCATATCATACTATGTCATACCATAACATAACCTAGCATAAGCCACATCATAACATAACAAGCCGTGGCATAGCACAACTGAACATGGGGAGGGGGAGGGAGGAGGGAGGAGATGACTTTCGGCGCCGTCGGAGTAATAAAAAGAACCCCATCCTTCGGATACGGAGAATAACAAGAACCCCATCTTAGGAGATGGGGAAAATGATACAGGAGAAAAAACCCAATCAGGGCTATAGGGCTAGGGGGCTATAGGGCTACAGGGCTATAGGGCTATTGAGCTATAGGGCTATAGAACTATAGGGATATAGAGTTGTAGGGCTATAGGGCTATTGGGCTATTGGGCTATAGGGCTATAGGGCTATAGGGCAGCCCTGGGCACCCCCGGGCACCCCCGGGCACGCCCGGGCACCCAGGCACCCGAGCACCCGGGCACCCGGGCACCCAGGCACCTGGGCGTGCGGCGAAAATCGGCGGCAAACCTAACCTAACCATATGAATCCGCTAGGACCCCTACAGAGGCAAGCTCTGATTGGAAAAAAACCGATACCGCTACTCCCTGGATCTCTCCCGGGGTGCGTTCTGAACGAAATTAAAAGATAATCCAGCCCGACGAGGGCTCTCCAGGACAAGCAGCGACATCGGAATATGTTCCTCCTCTGGGAACCTCCTCCCTGCCTCCTGACTCCTTTCTGCTGCACCACCCTCCGCCGGGTCGCGCCAAGCCGAGATGCAGGCTCACGGGCGGTCACGAGCAAGAGGCAGGCGGGCGGCTGCGGGCCGGAGGCCTCGACATAGGTGAACTATGTGAACTGAAAGAGCGTGGAAGTCAGCACGCAAATGCTACAAAAATTGACTGGGTGATGCCGTGCAAATCGGAGCGGACGTGGACGTGGACCGAGACGGACGGCTCGTGCGGTGAAGACTGACGGTGGCGTCAGCAATCGCCAGCGACGGTTGCAGAGGCGGCGGCAGCAGGACGCGCCAGCAGAAGCGGCACAAGCATCGCGGATGCTACGGTCGTCGGCAGCGAGTGCGTTGACGACGGCCACGACAACAACGACTCCAGGTGCGACAAAGTGTCGAAGCTTAACTTCTCATTCCCTGGCTCGGGTCAAGGAGAGATGGCATGAGCTGGCCGCGCATCGGAGTGACTGGGCTGTCGCAGATTCAACACGATGAACTAAATGCGCTCGGTGCTCACGTCACCGGAATATCGCATGCCAGGAAAGACAGAGCAAGAACACCAGAAGCCGAGCGTGGACAGAACCCCCCCTCGGCAAGACACCTCTTGGTGAAAGCGACTCGGGACCGCGTCTGGCGGGCGCACGATCGCAAAAACTGAGGCCGCGACACCCTCTCGATAGCAGAAAGAAATGTAATGAACCCATCGGTTTGGGTGGAGGAGGAGGAGGAGGAGGATGAGCAGGAGGAGGAGGAGGAGGGGGGGGAGGAGGAGGAGGAGGAGGAGGAGGAGGAGGAGGAGGAGGAGGAGGAGGAGGAGGAGGAGGAGGAGGAGGAGGAGGAGGAGGAGAGGCCCCCGATAAACTCAATCCCCGCGGGTCGCCCGACCCGCGGAACTCTCCGCCCCTGCCCTAGAGAGGCACCGGAGCGCCTGCTGGCCCGCAGTTCGGGGGGGAATCCCGCCGTGTCGACGACAAGCCCCCCCCTCACCCCTCCCTCCTCCTTCCACCCTCCTCCCCCGCCTCCTCCTCCTCCTCCTCCTCCTCCTCCTCCTCCTCCTCTCCTCTTCCTCATGATCCTCCTCCTCTCCTCCTCCTCCTCCTCCTCCTCCTCCTCCTCCTCCTCCTCCTCCTCCTCCTCCTCCTCCTCCTCCTCTGCCCCCTCCTCCTCATCATCATCACCATCCTCACCATCATCGTCATTATCATCAGCAGCAGCATCATCATCAGCAGCAGCAGCATCCTCATCATCGTCATCATCATCAGCATCATCAGCAGCAACATCACCATTATCATCAGCAGCATCAGCACCATCATCATACATTCCTTCTCCTTACCAGCCAGTCGAAAAGGCGGGCCTGGCGTTTCGCCTGAGACTTCCTCACCAGCTTCAATCCTGAAGCTGTAAAATGGACAACAGCTGCACAGATGGAGGGCGAATCGCTTCCAGAATGTGGTTCCCGCCTTAGCGCTGCGCTCATTCGTTTTTTCAAAATTCCAAAAGCTTCAGGGTTGAGGGCGGGCAGGTTTCAAAATGTGGCTCCCGCGTTAGCGCCGCGCACATTCGTTTTACAAGAATCACGAGAGTCACACGGATTAAAGGCAGGTCGTTTTGAACATGTGCCTCTCGCGTTAGCGCCGCGCACACTCGTCTTAAAACTGTCCAGGAGCTTCACGAATTGAGGGCAGCTCATGTTCAAACTGTGGCTCTCGCCTTAGCACCGAGCACATTCGTTTAAAAAACAAAAGGGCTTCACGGATTCAACGTACCAAAACTGGCGCTGTGGATCGAGCAGGATTGCGAAGGCGCAACAGTCACGTTGATTCGCGGTGCTGAACTACAGGATATGGTGTTCTGGCTGGATTTGGGATCGTCACGCCGCAACAATCAAGCTGGTTCGTGGCGCTGGAGTCCCGAGAATGGTGTTTTGGTAGATTCTGGATCTTCGAACGGCTGTCTCCCAACGGGGCACTTCCCTCGGTGGATTTGAACCCTTGTAGGGCCCTATGACGAAAGAGCTTGGAAGGAGGATTTCTTGCCGCATCGTTGATGAGTCTTCGGTTTGCACGTGTCGTCCTCCTCCTCCAATTGCTTTGATTCGCGGTGCTGAAAACTCAGAAATAATGTTCTTGTACGCCCGAGAACTGCCAAGGCGCAACAGTCACGTTGATTCGCGGCGCTGATTCTTCAGAATCGGTGTTGTGACACGATCGGGGACTATCGGGCTGTTGTCTTTCAACAGGGCACTTCCCGCAATGAAAACAGATTATTGTAAGGACCTAGGAAGACCCCTTGGAAAACAGATTATTGTAAGGACCTAGGAAGTCCTCCTCCCTCCTCCTCTCCCCTCCCTTCATCCCTTCCTCCTCCTCCCCTCCTCCCTCCCTTCTTCCTTCCCCTCCCCTCCCTCCCTCCCTCCCCCTCCCCTCCTCCTCCTCCTCCATTCACCCTCTCTCTACCCCTCCCTCCCTTTTCCTCCCCCGTTGCCCTTGGCGTGTCTGGTGTTCCCAGCTGACTTGCCCGATGGAGCGCAGTCGGCGTACTTGCTAAAGCATCGGCCGCACGGTGAAACTGTCCGGGCTGATGGAGCGGCAGACGGAGGAGAAGGGGGGAGAGGGGAGCGAAGAGGGGGGAAGGGCAAGCTAGGTGCGCTCGCGCCATATCTGAGATCTTGCCCCTCCCACCCATCCCCTCCCATTGCGCTTAATTTTCCCGACGAGTGTCATAGCGGACCTGGTCCCCCGAAAGAGCCCCACTGCGGCATGCGCAATCAGAAAAACGGGAGCTGCGTACATTGGAGGTAGACAAGGACTGGCGGATGAGCAGGAGGATGACCGAGAGGAACAGGGGGAGATGAGGAAGGACGGGGACGAAGAGGAATAGCAGCAGCAGCAGCAGGATCAAGAGTAGGAGGAGCGGGGGATCAGAGAAGGACCAGGGAATGGTAGAGGAGGGAAACGGCGCGGGGCAACAACGACGAGGCAAGACTCGGATCCAGAATATGGCCCGCGTTGGGGCGAAAGTAAATCGCGAGCCACACATTGAGGCCAACACTGCAGCGGGATCGCCATATTCGAAGGACCAGAATATATCGGACATGACAAAAAAAAACAACAAATCTAAAATAACCAATACCTGATGATAGCACTGGGCTGTAACAAAACACATGTGTCTTCTAAGATATGTTTTTGGCCCGCTGCTCTCAACACGTCCATGGGGGACAAGTGAACGTAGTATTCATGTTCCCCGAGCACTGCTTGCACGTAGGAGTTCTTACTTCGCTTCTGAAGAGCTGAACTGGTTGTCGGTCTGGCGGTTGTGTTGTCGTCGTCGTCGTCGCCCCTTCGCCGCCTCGTCGCCGCCCGTCGTCTGGGCCCGGTTGTCGGTCTGGCGGCTATGTTGTCGCCGTCGCCGCCCCGTCGCCGCGTCGTCGCCGCCAGTCGTCTGGGCCTGATTGTCGGCCTGGCGGCTGTAGTGTCGCCGTTCCCCCACCCTCCCCTTTTTTCATCCTCGCCAAATAATGTTATGCGCGCCCACTCGCTTATGAAAAACCATGACTTGTCAAGAACCCATTGCAAAAATAGGGAGCACTGTCCACACACACGCGTCGTCGTCGCGCGCATGCCAACATTCTTCAGAACCGCAAGAAAGAAACAACTACATATGTCAAAATATATACAATGTGCCTAAGTGGCTCCTACCAAAAAAACCAACCGCACGCTTTTGCGAATTCGTGCGAGATCCGGGATTTTCAACATGCTCATCAAATCCGATAGAGAGGATATCTCGCGCGCGCGTCGAAATCATTCGAAAGAAAATTGCGCGCTTGCGGGGGGCGGGGTCACGACCCCTCAAATGATCACATGCGGGCCACTCGCGCGCGTCGGCCGCGCGCGCGGGCCAAAATCTCTCCACAACCTTCATCACCGACACATGGACACCATCCGTTTCATCGGCGTGATCAACATCGGCGCCGTCAACGGCCTTGCCGTCGTCACCGTCACCATCGTCACCAGCATCGTTAACATAATCCTGTTTGCCGTTGTAGACGTCACCATGGTACCGCGCCCGCCCAAGCCATCGTCTCGCACTGAAGGGCCCGCGCGTCAGCGCGGCCTGCGAGACGCACTGGAAAATCTCCAGCGTTCAGCGCCACCAAAGCAGCGTCGGTCGCGCCAGATTTGCCGGCCGTTCTGCGCGCGAGCCTGCACGCGCTAGCTAGGCCGCGGCGATGTGCCAGCCAGCGCCAAGCAGTCAGAACAATCGCCGCCGCATGGCTTTGCAAACCCAGCTGCGGGTGGGCGGGCGGGACGATTGCGCGAACACTGGAAGTGGCAAATTCAAAGTCGGCAGGGCGAACTGCACGACATAGATTGCGCGACATAGACGTCGCCCCATGGATGGCACAATATAGATTGCACCGCGCAGGTCGGCCCAATTAGAATGAACAACATAGACTGCGCAAACAGACTGCACCGCATGTATTCGTTTCGTAGAATACATGCGCACCGCCCCCCCCCCCCGCCCCCGAAATTATCGCCACCCGCACGAGGCAATCCAATGTACGCCTGGTCTGCCCCATCAATCAATGAAGTGCGAATCATAACATCCTAGAGGACCCCCACACACACGCACACCTGTCACAGATCACGACGCGCACACCCGTCGATCAAAAACCACCCACGCTCAATGGCTCGCTGCAAAGGTGGACCGACCAATTCCACAAGGGCAGACCGCAGTTATTCGAGGACGACTGGTTTTGCATTGCCTTTAAATAATAAGAGGAAGAAGAATAATAACAACAACAATAACAATCATAATACGTTGCAACCTGGCGCCTCGACACGCGCGAATTCTTGCTCACTCGCATGGAAAAAAACTCGTTTCAACCAGGCATTGAATTCGACCACGCGGGCCTCTCGCGCACGCATGTCGAAATCATTCGAGCACCCTTGCGCGCTCACTTGGGGGTGCTACCCTGTCGAATTATACCGCGCGGGCCACTCGCGCGCGTCGGCCGCGCGAGCGCGTCGAAATCCCCCCGCCACCTGCACCGCCGAAACGTGGGCAACATCGTCAGCATCGGCGCCGCCATTGGCCTTGCCGTCGCCATCGTCACCATCGCCACCAGCGTCGCTACATTCATCCTGTCTGCCACTGTCCAGCCTGAGCCGCGATCCCCCACTGATAGCATCCCCCCCCCGGGATTAACGACCCCCCTTGTCGCGTCGCAGCACGCGCAAGACTTCGCCCCATCGCCCATCCCAAATACGAACTCATACCATCCCAGGCAGGCCAGCACGCGCGAATGCCGAAATCACTCGAAACCCTTCGGCGTCGCAAGGATGTCAAAATCGATCGCCCCGACAACATATAAAAAAATGGTTTCGCATCAGGGCCCCCTCCGAAAGAAGGGGTGCCTGCACCCACTCTTGCGCATTCTTAGGATAACCGTAGGTGTTTCAACATGTCCACGCCCTGCTACCAAACTGGCTTCTCGCGCGCGCATGGCGGAATCGCCCCGACGCCCTCGCGCGCGCGATGTCGCATGAACGCCTTGCAACAACGAGAGAAAACAAGACGAAATGCACGCGCGCGCGCGCCATCGCGCGCTTTTGCCAAAATCCTTCAAAAACATTGCGTTTCGGAAGGGGTTCAGAATCGAGAGCCCCGAAAGCACGTGCAAACACCTTGTTCTGCAACGTCAATTTTCATACAATTTCCTGCGATCGCGCACCTGCTGATTCTTGAAGAAAACAAAAGGTTTGTCGATGTCATTAAATTCTGCCAAACAGGCCAAATCATGCGAACGCCCCCGCGCGCGCTCGGGAGTGCGGGGGGGGGGAGGGGGTGCGACCCGCGTCAACTAATGCCACGCAAGCCACTCTCGCGCGCCGGCCGCGCGTGCATGCCGAACTCCCCCCAAAACCTTTTATCACCGACGCGAGGGCGCCGTCATCGTCGGGCGCGGTCAGCATCGGCGCCGTCACTGGCCCTGCCGACGTCGTCGTCATCATCGTCGCAAGCATCGCCACCATCCTCATCGCGTCTACCGTCGTCGACGCTGCCATGATACCGCGCCCGCCCAAGTCGCCGACTCGCGCTGAAGCACCCGGCGGGAAGTGCCCCAGCGGCCAGCGCCACCGCAGCCGCGTCGGTCGCACCAAACTACCTGGCCGCTGCGCGCGAGAGCACGCGCGGGCTAGCGCGGCCGCAGAAATGCACCAGCCAACTCCCAGCACTCATCGCAATCGCCGCCGCGTGGGTTTTGCAAACAAAGATGCGGGAGGGCGGGCGGGGCGATCGCGCGAGAAATGGAGTGCGCAGTTCACTGCGCACAGAAATTAATTGCACCACATATATTCCCCCTTCTGGAAAATATGAGGATCGATCCCCCATTTCCCCCTGGAGTTAACAGTTTCCCTTTTCGTAGTGCAGTTCACATAGAAATCTGCTCGATCGTCCATCCTAAATTTGAATTCGACAGAGGGTTTCGCGGGGATTCCAAAATCGAATGCCTAAAAAAAGCATGGCAAAATAACGGCCCTGCAACACGGAATCTTGTCTTGCTCTATTATTTGAATGTACAAAGAAAAATGCGGCCGTGCCCATGCGAAATCTTAAGCAAACCACTAGCTGTTCAACAATCCCATACGATGCTGCCAAACTGGCCACTCGCACGCGCATGTCGAAATCGATCGAACGCCCCTGCACGCGTGGTGTCACAAGAAACCCTGGCTCAAAAATGAAGCAAAGTGCACGCGCGCGCGTCGTCGCGCGCACGCCGAAATCCGTCCGAAACCTCCAGCTTCACCAGGATTTTAAAATCGAGTGCCCCGAAAACAAGTAAACACACATGGCTTTGCAACGCATTTCGCGCTTATGTGAGATCCGTAAGACAATCACATAAGTTTGAACACGCACATGAAATTTTGCCAAGCGGGCCATTCGCGCCGCTTGTCGAAATCAGTCGAGCGCCCTTGCGCGCGTGCTGGGGGCAAGACCTTTGTCAAATAATGCAACGCAGGCCACACTTGCGCGTCGGCCGCGCGCACATGTCGAACTCCTTCCACAACTTCCATCACCGACGCGAGGACGCCGTCATTGTCGCCGGCGTGATCAACATCGGCGCCGTCACTGGCCTTGCCGTCGTCGTTGTCATCATCGCCACCAGCATCGCTGCTACCATCCTCGTGTCTACCGTTGCCGACGTTGCCATGGTACCGCGCCCGCCCAAGTCGCCGACACTGAAGTGCCCGCTGGGAAGTGCCCAGCTGTCAGCGCCACTGTGGCCGCGGCGGTCGCGCCAAACCAGCTGGCCGCTGCGCGCGCGAGCCTGTGCGGGCTAGCGCAGCCGCCGAAATGCACCAGCCAACACCAAGCATTCATCGCAATCGCCGCCGCATGGGCTTATTCAAGCCAAGTTGCGGGCGGGTGAGCGGGATGATTGCGCGAGCCGTGGAGTTGACAATTGCTTGCGAACAGAAATGTATTACACCACCTGAACTGCACCACGTGGATTGCACCGAATAGATAGCAAGACGTGGATTGCACAACATCGCTTGCACAACGTAAGTTGCATCACCTGTATTCCACGACATACATTGCTCCACACAGATTGCACACCATACATTGGTAGAAACACAACGTGTGGGGCCCACGCGGGCTAACATTGCGTAGTTGTCGAGGAGCGAAGACGAGAGGGGAATGACAAGGAAGGCGGGGGGAGGCAAGGAAGGAGAGGGTGTCGGAGGGAGGGAAGGAGAAGGAGGCGAGAGGGGAGAAAAAAGCAAGAGAGGAGAAGGAACAGGATGATAAGGAGAACGGGGGCCCGTTGATGCAGAGGAGACCGCCTGCCCCCGGGTTGCAGCAAAGCCAGGCCACGAGGGAAGTTAAGCGGTCCCCGCCCACCCCATCGTCGTCATCGTCATCCCCATCGTCGGCGTCGTCATCGACGTCGTCATCGACGTCGTCCTCCTCCTCCTCCTCCTCCTCCTCCTCCTCCTCCTCCTCCTCCTCCTCCTCCTCCTCCTCCTCCTCCTCCTCCTCCTCCTCTTCCTCCCACCATCATCATCACCGTGAGCATGAGAATGATCATCATGATGATCATCATGATTATAAACGCCAGCATCACCATCAGCATCATCAGCATCATCGTCACCATCAGCATCACCATCATCAGCATCATCATCACTATCATCACCATCATCAGCATTATCATCAGCATCAGCATCATCATCAGTATCAGCATCATCAGCCTCACCACCACCATCATCATCAGAATCATCAGCAGCATTATCATCTTCTTCATCACCTCCGTCGTCGTCATCAGAAGCATCACCACGATCATCGCCACCATCACCAGAATCCGCATCATGCTTCATGATAGTAATGATCATCAGCACAATGATTGCCATGATCATGATCAGCATCATCAGCATCGTCACCATCATCAGCATCACCAGCATCGTCATCATCATCAGCATCATCAGCATCATCATCGTCATTATCATCATATCCTCATCGGCATCATCATCAGCAGCAGCCGTTCTCATAACCACCACCCTCATCAACATGAGCATGATCAGCATCCGCATCCCATCGTCATCGTCGTCAGCATTGTCAGCATCACCATTGACATCATCATCAGCAGCATCATCATCATCCTCATCATCACCATCTTCAGCAGCAGCATTATCACCATCACCATGATCATCCGCATCATCAACATACCCACCATCGTCACTAGCATCAACAAAATCCGTCTGCACATCCTGCTCAGCATTCTCCTCCCACTCATCCCCTCCCTCCTCCCATTCTTCTGTTTTCCTTCCTCCCTCAAGAATGGCTTCTAGATCTGATCTCAGGTGCGAATTTGCAAGTCTTCGAAATCGAATCCAGCCGTGGCTACGAGAAGCCTGCAGGAGCCTCGAAGGATCGAACGCATCGCAAAACCTGTAACGTTCAAGCATCCTCCCCATCAACCTCCTCATCCTCCTCCCCCTGTTCTTCCTCATCATCATCACCACCACCACCATCACAACCAGCAGTAGCAACAGCACCAGCATCACCATCATTAGCCTCGTCCTCCTCATCATCCCCCTTCTCAGCAACCCCATCATCCCTCGCCTCCTCTTCCTCCTCCTCCCCCTCCTCCTCACCCTCACCCTCACCCTCACCCTCACCAACATCCTCATCCCAATCCTCTTCCGCAGAATCCTCAGCGTCACCAGCATCCGCACCATCAGTATCATCATCACCAGCAGCAGCATCATCATCGTCATCATCATCATCATCGTCGTCGTCAGCAGCATCATCAGCATCAGCATCAGCATCCGCATCATCGTCGTCATCATCAGCATCGTCATCAACGTGATCACCTTCATCACCATCATCACCATCACCAGGAGGGAGAAGGAAAAAGGGGAGCAGCAGGAAGAGGAACCAAAGTTACTCAACGCGGATACCCCCCATATGTGCATCACACTTTCCGGCACTTTCGTCCGTCTGTGTCTGGGTGAACGATGTTAGCCTGTGGCGACTGAGCGCTCCCTCCCTGCCAACTTCCCCTTGGAATGTCCCAACGAGAACCCCATCTTAGGGAATGCCCCCGAGACCGACACAAAGGAAACACGCGTCCTCCTCCTCCTCCTGCTCCTCCTCCTCCTCCTCCTCCTCCTCCTCCTCCCTCCTCCTCCTCCTCCTCCTCCTCCTCCTCCTCCTCCTCCATCTTCACCCTTCCCCTCCCCCAACCCTCATCCTTATCATCCTCATCATCCTCGCGTTTTTGCATCCTCCTCCTCCTCCTCCTCCTCCTCCTCCTCCTCCTCCTCCTCCCCCTTTTCTCTTCCTTTTCCTCATCCTCCTTTTCCTCCTCCTCCTCCTTCCCCTCCTCTTCGTCCTCCTCATCATCGTCATCATCAGCATCCACTTCATCATACTCAACCTCATCAACGTCATAAGCATCATCATCATCATCATCATCATCATCATCATCATCATCATCATCATCATCATCATCATCATCATCATCAGACGTATCCTCTCCACCTTCATCATCATCACCATCATCAACATCATCATATTCAACCACCTCATCTTCATCAGCATCATCATCATCATCATCATCAGCAGCATGATCATCATCATCATCCGCATCATTATCATCATCCCCATCATTTTCGTCAGCAGCAGCTTCATCATAATAGACACCCTCAGCAGCACCATCAGCATCACCACCATCGCCATCATCATCAGAACCAGCATCGCCATCCTCACGAAAGCCGGTTTTCAATCGCACGCCAAGCGCCTCAGGTGACAGGTTGGCGAGACAAGGAAGCCGTCCTGCTTTCAATAATCTGGAGCCGCCAGAGGCGGCCCTGCGCGCGCAGGCCAGTCGAACTGGCCAGAGTGCCAGGGCTGCTTTAAAAAGCTCTCAGGTCGCCAGTTGTTTAGAGGGTGGTAATAGGGACGCCAGTTGTGTAGAGGGTGGCAAATAGGGATGGATAACTTGAGAGCGATCGAGCTCATTCTACACTATTTCCACAACCACTGTGCTCTCATGACAACCGTCTTTCACTCGCGCCCCAAGCACCTCAGGTGAGAGGCTTGCGAGAGAAATGAAGCCACCCTGCTTAGAATAGTCCGAGGCCGCCAGAGGCGGCAGCGCGCGCGCAAGCCACTCCAACTGGCCAGACTGCCAGGGCTGCGTTAAAAACGCAAACCGCCAGTGTTCGCCAGTTTGCACTGTGAGTAAAACACTTTACTACCCTAGCAGATGAACGCCAGCAGTGGCGGGCACATGCAGCACGCTCTGCCGCGGAAGCAATATATGCTGTCCACTGAAAACGATTGCGTCCATGCTTCGCCGCACGCGGGCTGCACGACCGCTCAGGAGGAGGAGGAAGAGGAGGAGGAGGAGGAGGAGGAGGAGGAGGAGGAGGGAGACTAGCGAGCCGGCTTTGCCTACGCGCCCATGCGCCAGCACGTGCAACACTCTTTACCTGCAGGGGGTCAGCGAGGCCACAGCAGCGGGCACACAACGCGGCCCTGAAATGCCGGCACCAGATTCAAAACGCACGCGTCGGCAGCACGGCCAGATGGGGCGCGACACGGGATTCAGAGCCGAGCGCAACCCCAAGGACGTGAGCTGTGGAACGCCGAACCGCTGAGCCGGTCAAGGTCTGGCAACGCGGGGCATGGGAGGTACCATCGAAGGGTCCACCCACGGAGGCGCGGAGAACACCTCGGGACGCCTCGGCAAATCGGGGGCGCAGAACGGCCTGTCAGGACCGAGCGCAGCCACCAAAAGACTAAACAGGGATGAATGCTTCGACGCCACCAACCCAGGAGCTTTGCCCCAGGTGCGCCAACAACACGTGAGGCGTCAGCGGGATGCTAGACGCGACCTGGGGGGGAAGTCCCCCGTCGAGGTGAATCTGGAGCAAACCACCTCCTCGCGCAGGTACATACAAGGCACGAGTGGCCGGCACAGATGCTCATGTGATTTGTGCAAGCTCGAAGTCCCGTCAGGGGCACGCACAACCTGCGAGTCGCGCCACAGGCACGCGCAAGCGGAGACGGTGTGAATCGCGCACGGCCGTCCAACGGCACCAAAAATATGGCACGCGCGGGCAGAGACCCCTGTGCGCTTTCGGTAGAAGGAGAGGCCTTTCTCTCTCAAGAGCTTGCGGTACCAGTCTGCCTCTCCTGGTGGGCCAGCGCGGCCCGTGAAAGCAAAGCCTGTATCCCACCCCCAACGGGACAGCGCGGCCCTTGGAAATGGAGCCAACATCCCACCTCTAGTGGACAAACGCGGCTCTTTGAAACACGCCGAAGCACGCATCCCAACGCCAGTGGGCCAATGCGGATCAGCATGTTCGCTGCGCCGCATTCGCGAATATAGTTCGCCTGCTGCGAGCGCCCGAATGGGCCGATGCGGAACGGCATGCTCACTACACCGCACTCGCGAACACAATTCGCCTGATGCGAGCGTGCCAGTGGGCCAATGCGGGCCGGCATGCTCACCGCGTCGCTCTCGCGAAAAAGTTCGCCAGGTGCGAGCGCAGGCCTCGTCTGACCTTGGTCTCCGCCTTGAAGAAGTCGGCGGTCGGCCAGAATAGGACTGGTTCCTCGACCAGTCCGAGCGACGGCATGATCCCGCGGAAGTCTTTCGTCAGGGAGGTGGTGGCAAGGTTCATGAACTCCACCAATCTGGAGCCGTAGAACGTGCAGGTGGAGCATATGTCGCCGACCGCGAAAATGCCGCCGCTCTTTGGCCTCTCGTGGATCATGCTGACCAGCGCGTCGACGACCATGTCGTAGCGCAGTTGGCCCTCAACGACGCGAAAGCACAAGCGCTGGCCTACGAGCACGCCGCTGGCCTCCCTGCCGCCCTCCAGGTACTTGGCTACGCCCTTGGATGTCCAGGAGCAGGGCTCGGCCGTGCGGCTTCTGGCGCAGACATCGCCGAACTCGGCCACGGTGTGGTGTTCCGCCGTACGCACCTGCTGCACGACCTGGGCATGGTCCACCTTCGCCGAGATGGCGCTGAGCACGGCGTTCAGCTGCATCCGGTTCTCCCCCGGGCAGAAGGAGATGGCACCGCGGTAATCGAACTCCATGTTCGTCATCTTTTAATGACCATCAGTAACATGCCGCGGGTGTAGGCCGAGGCGCTGTGGGCCAAAATGGTGCTTGCCGCCTGGTCGCACTCGCCGTGCTCATCTTGATGAAATCCATGCGTTTCTCTGGCTTACACCTGGCGTGCCGCGCGCTGGGGTCCGTGCACATCCCCATGCGCGCGCTCTCGTGGCTGAAACCTGCGCCCAGTAGCGAAATGAGCTGCTCAGATTACCCCGGTCTCGCGAAGTGTGCCGCGAGCTCCTCCAGGTTGCCCGGGCGGGCGATGATGCGCATCGCGGCGATCTCTGCGCACGGGCACAGCTCTGCGGAGACGGAGGCAACGTTCACCTCCTCCCAAGTCTTTGGGCTGTTGGCCTTATGCGGGCCCCCCCGGCCTGCATGTACCCCCTACGCAGCTGGCGAGCTTGGCGCTGTCGGGGATGGACTCGTGGAGGACCTTGGACTCCCTGTCAGCCTGCTCCTCGTACAGCCTGACGCCGACTTGGAGCGGATTGGCTGTGCTGGCGCCTCCGATGACCTCCTCAATGTCGGCGACGCAACCGGGGCTCCCCCACCAGCGACTGCGCCGCCGCAAAGGCTCCCCGCGCCCGGGCGCGAGGCGGGGGCGGTGGCGGCGGGGCGGGCCTCTGGCTCTCCAGGGCGGCCAGGCGGCCGCCCAGCGACCTGAGTTCCTGCAGCACCTCCTGCATGGGGTCCTCGCCGCCGGCGCGGGCGCTGGCCCCGCCATCGGCGGCCCGCAAGGGCAGCGGCGCCACCACGTCGTCCACCTTTTCGACCTCGGCCTCGGCCGCGCCAGACATCGCCACGACGTAGCCCTCGCCGCCGGACCCCAAGCCGCTCACCCAGTCCAGCGCGTACGCCAGCACAGGGTTCCACTGCGGCACCGCCAGACCGTTGGGGCCGTAGTAGGCGACGTCGTCGTCCTCTTCCATCGCGTAGTCCTCGCCATCGTATAGTCCTCGTAAGCATACAGCCCTCGATCTCGGGGCCGCGTCCTGGTCACCTCCACGTCCACCAGCATGAATATGACGAGCTCTTCCTCGTCTGGGCCACCGTCGGACACCGACGCCTTGACCTGGGTGCGGGCGCCGAAGACAAAGCGACTTCCCCGACCTACATACAATCTCTTCGTCGGGCAACGCGCCCAGGGGGACAGCGATTATGACCCCGCCGCGCCTCCGCATGACCATCACGGCGAGGTGTGGCAGTCGAGACCCCACGCGCAACACCAGCCAGTCGGGGCCCCCGTCGGTCAAGGCTTCCGCCCTGGCCAGCTGCACGCTGGCCAGGGCAGCGCTCATCTCCATGAGCTGGCTCACTGCGTGCGGTAGCCCGCGAGGCGTCGCAGATTCGCTGCTGCCTGCGGCTTCGCCAGCTGCCTCGCCGCCCAAACTCCCGCCGTGGCCACCATCTCGGCGCCGTGCGGGTTGAGGGCAATGCCGAACCCCAGCCCGGCCACGCACCCGTAGCACGAGGACACAACAGCCGTCGCCAAGAGCAAGGCCGCCACTGCCATCAGCTCAGCCCAACCAGGGCGGCAAAGCTGCTGCGCCGCGAAAGCCGCGGCGGGGGCGAGAGAGCTCCCGAGACTACTCAGGGCGCGGAACGCAAACCCAATATGCATGCGAAACCAGAACGGCCATCGCACGGGAAACAATAGATAGCAGTGTTGAATTCCCCCTTAACCATTGTGTTTTCTCAAGCAAAATATTTATTCCGGGGCTCGCACCCTTTATCTTACAAGGGAAAGCGAGGGGTCACCAAACTGTGCCACTGGTCCCGGGTTTACAACAACAACAACAACAACAACAACAACAACAACAACAACAACAACAACAACAACAATCATGTTAAGGCTGTTCGCCCTTATCTGCTCGAGTGTCCAATAACACGTATTTTTCCAAACCCTCGATGCCCGCCCTCTTCGTTTTCGATCGAACCCCTTTTGGGGGGTGAACCTTTCTTCCCTGCAGGCCGGGCCCCAGCAAGCGGCGGGGCGGCCGCGGACCGTCGGCCTGGCCAGCGGCAGCGCTGATCGGCGGGGCGGCCGCGGACCCAAGAGGGACGGACAGGGGACCGACCACGACGACGACGACGACGACGACGACGACGACGACGACGACGACGACGACGGCGACGGCGACGGCGACGACGACGGCGACGAGAGCGAGAGAGAACGACAGCAGGGCCACGAAGGACACGAAGTAGGCCACGAAGGGCGACAGCGGGGACACGAAGGGAATGCGTATGGGGCCACGAAGAGCGCGAACGAGCGGGGGCCACGAAGGGCAGATAATGCGGGGCCACAGAAGGCAACGGGTGTCCATTGAGGGAAGCAACTGGGCCACGTAGGACAGTGAGGGGGCCACAAAAGGTGACAGCGGGGCCACGAAGGGCATACACATGGGGCCACAACGGGCGCGAACGAGCGGGGGCCACGAAGGGCATACGTATGTTGGGCCGCGGAGGGCAAGGACGGGGCCACTGACGGCAGCAACGGGGCCACGAAGGGCAGCGAGGGGGCCACGAAGGGCGACAGCGGGGCCACAAAGGGCATGCACATGGGGCCACCACGGGCGCGAACGAGCGGGGGCCACGAAGGGCATACATATACGGGGCCACGAAGGGCAGCGAGGGGGCCACGAAGGGCTGCAATGGGGCCACGAAGGGGAGCGAGGGGGCCACGAAGCGCTACAACGGGGCCACGAAGGACTGAAACGGGGCCACAAAAGGCAGCGAGGGGGCCACGAAGGGCTGCAACGGGGCCACGAAACAAACCGAGGGGGCCACGAAGGGCTGCAACGGGACCACGAAGGGCAGCGAGGAGGCCACGAGGGGCTGCAACGGGGCCATGAAGGGGAGCGAGGGGGCCACGAAAGGCTGCAACGGGGCCACGAAACAAAGCGAGGGGGCCACGAAGGGCTGCAACGGGGCCACGAAGGGCAGCGAGATCCCGATTCCTAGGTAATCTGTGAGGGAGTCCTAATCGTGAGCGCGATTCCTGGGTGCCTGGGTGTCGGGAACGCGGCGCTTGAGTAAATTGCGGGAAATTCCCATGCAAGGGCGCTATTCGTCAGTAAATTGCCAGCAAGTCTCCGGCGAGAGCGCGACTTCAGAGCGCTGGAAAAGCGAATCCTGTATACATTGTAAGGAAGCCCCACGCGAGAGCGCGATTCCTGAATAAAATGCGAGGAAGTCTCGGGCGGGAGCGGGGGTCATGGCTAAATTGTAAAGAAGTCTGAAGCGGGAACCATTGTTGTTGTAACCCGGGGGCCAGGGGCACAGTTTGAGCATCAAGACTTTCCCTGTCAAAAAACAAGGTGCGAGCGTCGAGGGGGCACACTTTGATTGATAAAAAACAGTATGCACCGGTGACGGGGGATCAACAATAATTATTCTTCAGAAATGAAACAACAACAACAACAACAACAACAACAACAACAACAACAACAACAACAACAACATCAACAACATCAACAACATCAACAACATCAACAACAACAACAACAACAACAACAACAACAACAACGGCTCCAGCCTGATATTTCCACACAGTGTATTCCCACATCGCGCTTTCGCGCGGGACGTCCACACAAGAATCGCGCTCTCGCTGTGGATCTACTGGCGCTTTATTTGGGACTCGCGCTATCGCTCGAAACTTCCTCGCGATTCATTCGGGGCGCACGCTTCAGCAACCCGCCTGCTCGACCTGGCCGCCTGGGCCCGCCTTCCCGACCCGCCCATAAGGGTCTACCCGCCCGGTGATCCCGTCTGGTTCTGCCATATGTTTTCTGCGCCTGGCCCCCCTCCTCCTACGGTCTTTCTCGATCTCTCTCTCTCTCTCTCTCGTGCTCCATCCTTCTCCCTCCCCCTTGTCCCTTCCTTCCATCCGTCCTCTCTTCCCCTGCCTTAGGGGTTGCACGAAATACACGCTGCTGATAAAGAATATATATATATATACATACATACATGCAGACATACATACATACATACATACATACATACATACATACATACCCTAAAAGGGGCACGATCGAAGACTAACAGGGTAGGTATCGAGGGTTTGGGACATGTGGGA
Source organism: Prorocentrum cordatum (assembly GCA_963575745.1). Lineage (NCBI taxonomy): Eukaryota > Dinophyceae > Prorocentrales > Prorocentraceae > Prorocentrum > Prorocentrum cordatum. Next base: position 337,966 of record CAUYUJ010014473.1, read on the forward strand.
TCTACTTGAATGGCCTGCGAGAAGATAAGAGCGAGCAATGTTAAAATGATTGTTGTTGTCGCTGTTGTTGTTGTTGATGCCTCCTCTTTTAGGTATGTATGTGTACATATATAGAATTACTATTGATCCCGGCTCCGGAAACCTTTGCAAGTTTCAATTAAAGTGCTTCTCCCAGGGCTCGCAACCTGCTTGTTACACCAACAAAAATGAAGGTCGCTAAACTTTGCCCCTGGCCCCCAGGTTACAACAACAGCGGATACCGCCTGATACTTCCTCACATCCTCACAATGTATTCCCAAAGTTACGCTTTCGCGCGGAACACCCTCACAACTGATGCAGGAATCGCGCTCTCGCGCGGGGTTTCCTCGCAACGTATTCAGACGCAGCGCCCTCGACACTCAGGAACCACGCTTTCGCTCTGGCCTTTCTCACAAGTTACTTGAGAATCGCGCTGCCGCCCGAGCTCTCCTCGCGATTCATGCAGTACTCACGCTTCAGCAACAAGCCTTCTCGACCTGGGCGTTTGTGCCCGCCTACCCGACCCTCCCGTCAGGGTCTACCCGCCCGACCAACCCGTCTGGTTCTGTCACGTGCTTTCTGCTCCGGACCCCCTCCTGCGAATCCCGTGTTCCCCGTCCTTTCCCCTCCCCCTTCCATCCGTCCTCTCTTCACCTGTTTTAGGGGCTGCACCAATTACACGTGGCAGGTGAGGAAGATATACCCCCAGAGGGGGTACGGGCACGATCGAAGACGAAGAGGGCGGGTACCGAGGGTTTGGGATACACGTGTTGAATGGCACGCGAGCAGGTGAGAGCGAACAGAAGATGAGTGTTGCTGGTGTTGTTGAATTCTCACTTCTATTGTTGACCCATCCCCACCGCTGCACATTGTACATGTTCATTTGACGTGTCCCCCTCGGGGCTCGCACCGTTATGTATACATGTATGTAAACATACATATATATATATATAAATATATATATATATATACATATATATATATATATGCATGCATCATGAGCACTACTCATGTTACTAAAATATAACATGTTTATAACATTGAATAAAAAAAGCAGTCATGGAAATAATAATAATGAAGATACGAATGATACAAATAACAATAGCAGCAACAACAATAACAACAACAACAACAACAACAAAACCAACAGCAACAACAACAACATAAAACAAAAACAACAACAAAAATGTATTCCTGCTAAAACGGCGTTGGCCCCGAACTACAACAACAACGACTCCCGCCTGAGACTTCCCCACTCTTGATTCCAAAATCGCGCTCTTGCGAGGGAATTCCTCTGAATGTACGCAGTGATCGCGCTCTCGCGTGGGACTTCCTCAAATTATTCAGACGCCGCTCCCCCGATACTCAGGAATCACGCTCTCGCTGGGTTGTTCTAGCGATGTACTTGGGAATCGAGCTATCGCTCGAGACTTCCTCGCGACTCATGCAAGACGCACGCTTCAGCAAACCGCCTCCTCGACCTAGCCGCCTGGGCCCGCCTTCCCGACCCGCCCGCTAGGGTCTGCCCGCCCGGTCTGCCCGTCTGGTTCTACAACGTGTTTTCTGCTCCTAGCCCTCCTCCTGCAAACCTCTCTCGTGCTCCACCCTTCTTCCTCACCCTTCCATCCGTCCTCTCTTCCCCTGCCTTAGGGGATGCACAAAAGGCAGGTGGCAGGCAATGAAGATTTACACCCAAGGGGGTTACGATCGAAGACAAGAGGGCGGGTACCGAGGGCTTGAGATTTGCGTGTTGAATGGCACGCGAGCAGGTAAGAGCGAACAGTCTTAAGATGAGTGTTGTTGGTGGTGGTGTTTTGGGGGAGCGCCCAAGGGCCGTGGCCCGTCCCTATCCAACAACAACAACAACAACAGCAACAGCAACAACAACAGCAGCAACAACAACACTCATATTAAGACGGCTCGCATCTGCCCACGTGCCATTCAACACGTGCATCCCAAACCCTCGATACCTGCCCTCTGCGCCGTCGATCGTACCCCCCAATTGGGGGTCTATCTCCCCGGCCTGCCGCGCGCAGCCGGCGCAGCCGCCAGAGCAGGGGAAGGGAGGGAGGAGGGAAGAGACAACGGGGAGGGAGAGGGCCAGGAGCACGAGGGATGTTTGCAGGAGGAGGGCTGGAGCACGAGAGATGCTTGCAGGAGGGGGGTCAGGAGCAGGAAGCACAAGCGGCAAGACCAGGCGGGCGGGTCGGGCGGGCGGACACCCAGGGGGCAGCTCGGGCGGGCGGGCCCAGGCGGCCGAGCGGGCGGGCCGCTGAGGCGCCACTCCGTCCAGCATGCATCGCAGGGAAGTTTCGATCGATAGCGACATCCCGGAATAAATCGTGAGCAAATCCAAGGCGAGAGCGTGACACCTGAGTCTGGGGGGCACGGCGCCGCAAGGAATTGCGGGCAAGGGCCACGCGACAGCGCGGTTCCTTCACAGATTATGAGGAGATCCCGCGCGAGAGCGCGATTGTGAAACAGACTGTGAGGAAGCATGAGGCGGGAGCCGCTGTCGTAAACCGGGGGCCAACAACACAGCTTGAGGACCAAGACTTCCACTTGTAATTAAAAAGGGTGCGAGCCCGGGGACGAGCACATGAACTGAAAACCACCAGGTGCACCGGAGGAGGGATCAACAATGATTAATTGTGAGCTGGGAATTCAGCAACATTTTTTTAGACTGTTCGCTCTTACCTGCTCGCGCGCCATGCAGGACGCATGTCCTGAGCCCTCGGTGCCCGTCCTCTTCGTCTTCGATCGTAACCCCCTTCGGGCTATACCTTCCTTATACGTGTAATTGGCGCAGCCCCTAAAACAGGGGAAGAGAGGACGGATGGAAGGCGGAGGGAGAAGGATGGAGCACGAGAGAGATTAGCAGGAGGGGGCCAGGAGCAGAAAACACGTGGCAGAAGCAGACGGGCTGATCGGGCGGGCGGACCCTGACGGGTGGGTTGGGAAGGCAGGCCCAGGCGGCCAGGTCGAGTAGGCTGGCTGCTGAAACGTGCGTCCTGCACGAATCGCGAGGAGGTCTCGGACGATAGCGAGATTCCCAGGTAAGTAAAGCGTGGGCGAGAGCATGGTTCCTGAATGTCGAGGGCGCGGCGCCGCAATAAATCGCGAGCAATTACAACGCGAAAGCGCGGTTCCTGCATAAATTATGAAAAGATCCCGCGCAAGAGCGCGATTTTGAAATATATCGTGAGGAAGTATCAGGCGGGAGCCGCTGTTGTTTTGCAAAGGGGGCAAACAACACAAGCTGAGGAGGAAGACTTCCTTGAAAAAAACTGGGTGCGAGCCCTGGAAGGAGCACGTTAACTTAAAAGCACGAGGTGCACCGGGCAGGGGGGATCAACAATAATTGAGCTCAACCACAATCACAAACACAACCAAAACCATCATCACCATCACCATCACCATCACCATCACCATCACCACCACCACCACCACCACCATCATCATCATCATCATCGTCATCATCATCATCATCATCATCAACATCATCATCATCATCATCAGCATCATCATCATCATCATCATCATCATCATCATCATCATCATCATCATCATCATCATCATCATCATCACTATCCACCTGCGTTTCCTCCTCCTTTTCCTCCTCCTCCTCCTCCTCCTCCTCCTCCTCCTCTCCTCTCCTCCTCCTCCTCCTCCTCCTCCTCCTCCTCCTCCTCCTCCTCCTCCTCCTCCTCCTCCTCCTCCTCCTCCTCCTCCTCCTCCTCCTCCTCCTCCTCCTCCTCCTCCTCCTCCTCTCCTCCTCCTCCTCCTCCTCCTCCTCCTCCTCCTCCTCCTCCTCCTCCTCCTCCTCCTCCTCCTCCTCCTCCTCCTCCTCCTCCTCCTCCTCCTCCTCCTCCTCCTCCTCCTCCTTCTTCCCCCCCACTCCTTCCCCATTCCTCACACACGAGCCTGCCACGCAGAGGGGGGGACGGGGCAGGGGGCACGGCTGCGAGCTCGGACGCGCTGAAGGGCAGGGGCTCATGCAACCCGCCCCGGAGGCAGCGACTGCACGGGCACGCCGGGCTCCCCGGGAAGCTCAGGCTGCGCCGGCATGTCCGGCTGAGCCTGAGGCACGGGCATGTCCGGTTGAGCCGGAGGCACGGGCCTTGGCATGCCCGGCTGAGCATGCGGCACGGCCCCAGGCATGCCCGGCTGAGCCTGCGGCATGGGCGGCGGTCGCGCCTCGGGCCCCGGCGGCTGCGCCCCGGGCCCCAGCGGCTGCACCACGGGCTGGACGGGCATCGGCGGCACGGGGGCCTGCTCCGGCAGCCCGCCCGCGGGCGGCGGATGGGCCATCACGCGCGCCTCGGGGGTGGTCGTGGCCGCGGCGATGGCCTCGACCCTGGCCTTGGCCTCCTGCGCGCTGCCGGAGCGCCAGTTGTTGTCGCTGTCGGCGGTCTTGGAGCCAACACTTCGCTGCTTGTTCTGAGGCGGCCGCAGCGCCTGCTGCTGCTGCTGCTGATGACCCAGCCGACCAGCACCTCGGTCCATGCGGCCATCGCCGAATCCCTGCCCTCTGCCTCCGCCTTTCTTGCTTCCCATCGGGTTCCCGCCCATGCCGCCACCCATGCCACCGCCCATTCCGCCGCTCCCACTGCCGCCCATGCCGCCACCCATGCCGCCGCCCATGCCGCCACCCATGCCTCTGGCCATGCAGCCACCCATGCCGCCGCCCATGCAGCCACCCATGCCGCCTCCCGTGCAGCCGCCCATGCCGCCCCCCATACAGTCACCCATACCGCCACCCATGCCACCACCCATGCCGCCGCCCATGGGTCCCATACCACCGCCCATCATGTCACCCATGCCGCCGCCCATGCCACCACCCATGGTACCTCCCATGTTGCCACCCATGTTGCCACCCATGTTGGCGCCACCTTTTTTCCCACCTCTTCCGCCGCCTCCACCACTGTTGTCGCGGCCTCTTCCACCACCCATTCCGTCACCAGGGCCGCCGCGATTACCCATGCCTCCAGCTCCAGTGTTGCCTCTCATGCCTTCACCAGGGCCACCCTTGCCACTTCCCATGTTCATTGGTCCACCTCCCATGTGCATCGGGCCACCACCCATGCAACTGCCCATGGGGAAGTTTCCACCCATGTCACCGCCCTGCATGCCCCCTCCGCCCATTGGGCCTCCCATGCCACTGTGAGGCCCGGCAGGTGCTCCACCCATCTGGCCACCCATGCCACTACACATATTGCCGCCCATGCCGCTCATTCCATCCATGCCACCACACATATTAACATTCATGCTGGCGCCCATGCCGCCAGGCATGGGCCCGCCCATTCCGCCGCCCATCGTGGAGTCCATTCCGCCACACATACCCCCGTTCATCTCTCGGCCGCCTCCACGCCCCATGCCTTCGCCACCACGGCCCATGTCGTCCCCACCCCGACCGCCACGCCGCCCCTTAGCGCCATCTCCGCCGCGCCCGCGACCTCCTCCCTTGCTCTTTCCGCCTCCGAAGCCGTCATCGGGGAACCTGGCGGCACCGAAGCAGGGCTGGCCAGGGCCGCCGTTGGGGCTGGTGAAGCCCGCGGCCCCGCCGCACCCAGGACCACCGCCACTCGGGCCTCCGCCTGGGACACCTTCGCTATGACCACCAGTCGAATCCCTCCACAGCCGCCCCTCGCCCGAGCGGGGCGAGGGGAGATGGGGCAGCGGGAAAAGGATTCGATCGACGGGTACAGTGAAGGTACAAGCCCTCGCGGTCTGGACACCGAGGCGCGACCCCATGGGCTGGCGAACCCATTGATACGTTGCGCGCGGGGCATCCGCGCAGAAGCCGCCTGGGATCCGTGGGGACGCCGCCGAGGAGCCCAGAGCCCGAGGCCGTGGACAAGCGCATGCACCTCCCACCCACGACCGCCTGGCTGCTGGAACTTGCCCGAGGGACCCATGCTGAAGCCGTTCTGCCCGCCCGCGCCAGGGCCCCCGCCGCCGCCCGGCGCCCAGTTGCCAGGGGCCGCCGAGCCGCCGAAGCCCTGCGGGCTGCCGCCCCCGCACGCGGCGGGCGGGGGCCCCCCGCCGCACCCGGCGCCGAAGCCTGCGCCGCAGCCCCCGCAGCCCCCGCCGCCGCACTCGCCTCCCAGGGGGAACGCCCACTGCACAACTGCACCGACCCTGGCCCGGGCCCCGCCTGGGCCGGGGATCGGTGCACACGCCCTCGCCCTCCTGGCCTGGCACGGAAGCGACGCCTGGCGGGCCCGCGTCGCCGTGGCGTCGGCACGGGCTCCAGACACCGCGCGGATCGTTCAAACCTGCCACGTCGCGGCTCTCCGATGCCGCAGATCGTTCGGCGTCGGCCGATTCTGAGCAGCCGACGGCGCCCAACCTTGAACGCCCGTGCCGGGGTCGCAGCCGCGCCAGGCGTGTCGCGAACCTGCCGTGCCAGCGGTCCTGGGTCCAGAGGACTGGCCCGGCCCAGGACCGCCTGCGGGCGTTTGTGGCCAAAGCCCCCCGACCTCCGCCGCAGCCGCCGCACCCGCCGCAGGGTCCGCCTGGGCTGCCGGGAGATCAGAATATTTTCTTGCTCCACTCACCACGACCACGATTACACCCTGCAAAATGCTTAAGAAATCATGGGTTAAGAAATTCAGAGTCTCAGAATTTGAATAAAAACTCAGAATTTCTTTTAAAATCTTAGGATTTACATTGAAACACTAAGAATAATCGAGACTATGGCCGAAAACTTAAGTTTTCTTAAGCATCGCCTAGGGTGTACGACCACCACTTGGGGAGCGATGCCACTGGCGACGTCGGGCCCCGAGCCCAGAAGCTGGCCCAGAAGGGGTCCCCTGGGGGCCAGGTATGCTCCCCGGGGGGAGGGACTGGAGGGAGAGTACGCCCCCTTGCCAGAAGCGCGAGAGGAGGAAGAGGGGGAGGGGGAGGGGGAGGGGGAGGAGGAGGAGGAGGAGGAGGAGGAGGAGGAGGAGGAGGAGGAGGAGGAGGAGGGAGGAGGAGGAGGAGGGGGAGAAGGAAAAGAAGAGGAAGAACCCCAAACATCGACCCTGAGGTCACATACAGACGTCTGGTCGGCCCGCCTCCTGGCCCCCCCTTCTTGTCCAGCTGGGGGCACCTGGTCCGCCCTTGTAGGGGCCCTTGCCGCCCTGGAAGTTGTCCTTGCCGCCGAAGCCGTCCTTGCCTCCGAAATCCCCCTTGCCGCCGTGGTGGTAGCCCTCTCTGCCACCACCGAAGTCTCCCTTCACGATATGTTTTTGTCCGAGGGCGCGGCCAGGACAAAGGAGGAGGAAGGAGGAGGAGGAGGAGAAGAAGAAGAAGAAGAGGAGGAGCAAGAACAACAATCTGAATCACTAAACGCGAAGATCACCATATGTTCATCTCAATTCCTAGCACTTACGCCAGTGAGTGTCTGGGTGAGAAAATCTCAGCCAGTGGCGCCTGAGCGCTCCCTCCCTGGCGGCTCCCCCCCTTGAAATGCCCAAACATGAACTCCGGCTTCGGATATGCGCCGGAGCACGACACAAAGGCAACACGCCTCCTCCTCCTACTCCTCCTCCTCCTCCTCCTCATCATCATCATCATCATCAGCAGCAGCATCATCAGCGTCATCATCATCATCATCAGCATCAGCAGCAGCAGCATCATCATCATCCACATCTTCCTCCTCCACCTCTTCCTCCTCCTTGACTTCCTCCTTCTCCTCCTCCTCCTCCTCCTCCTCCTTCTCATCATCATCATCATCATCATCATCATCATCATCATCATCATCATCATCATCATCATCATCCTGATCATCATCCTCTTTGTCGTTGTCATCATCAGCATCATCAGCAGCATCAGCATCAACGTAAGCATCTGCATCATCATCATCATCATCATCATCATCATCATCATCATCATCAGCATCATCATCATCATCATCATCATCATCATCATCATCATCATCATCATCATAATCATCATCATCATCACGAGCATCAGCATCATCATCATCCTCATCATCGCCATCATCAACATCATCATCAGCAGCAGCAGCAGCATCATCATCAGCATCATCATCCGCATCATCCTCATCATCAGATTCCTCATCCGTATCGTCATATTTGTCCTCGCCATCGTCCTCGTCCTCCTCTTCATCACTCAAGCCATGCTTTTTCATCTTCAACCTCCATATTCCTCGATCGAGGTCGTCCTGGGTCGATGGGATGCTAAAACCAGCGCCTCGCTGGAGACATTCTGACAATCTGCAACACATGAACCGAAGTCCAAGCCACAAAACAGGCAGAATGCATGAGACATCCCGACTTTCTGGGCGCGAACGGGCCCATGAAATACCCTCTGGCGCCCCCCCTGGGGTGCTGAAACCAGCGCCTCGCTCAAAAGATCTCCAAAGTCTGTTCTACAAGTACCGAAGGCCAAGCAACCAAACAAGCAGACCGCCTGAGAAATCCCCACAATATTATGGGCGCAAACGGGCCCGTGCAACACCCTCTGGCGCCCCTCCCTTGGGGTGCCGAAACCAGCGCCTCGCTCGAGACATCCTCACAACCTGCAGTGAGAGAACCAAAGTCCGAGGCAAACCGCATGAGACATCCCCGCTATCTGGGGGCGAACGGGCCCGTGAAATAACCCCCTGGCGGCTCCCCCTTGTGGTGCTGAAACAAACGCCTTGCTCGAGACATGCTCCGGCGCTGCGAGACTGAATGCGAGTAGGTCTGAGTGTACGCGTCCGAGCGTGAGTGAAGATGTATGCGCCTGAGTCTGAATATGAGCGCGTATGCGTGCGAATGAGTGCGAGTATGCGTAAGCCTGAATATGCGTTAGTCTGGGTGTGAGCGAGTTTCGACGCGAATTACTCTGAATGAGTCTTAGGCGTGAGTGGACATCTGGGTACGAGGGTGAGGCAGAAGGAGTGTTAATGAACATGAACAAGAGAAACACTGTCTTACGGCATGTGGAAAACAAGACCCCGTACTCGAGATATGAGTGAGTATGGGTCTGCGTGATGTTAGTGTGAGCTGCGCGTTCTGACGGCGAGTGACTCTGAGTCTGAGTGAATCTGCCTACAAAGGATCTAAAAATGATGGAAAAGAGGAAAGTCACGCGAATGACAAAATGAGCAGACCTAGGATATATGTTTTTGCTGCGCAAGGGTTGCGCTCAGTGTCACAAGAAAGTAAAACTAGCCATACATACGTCACACGCGAGCTGTGCCCGTCAAGTGGTCAGGCGGCCAACGTGCGCGCCGTCACTCCGTACGCACCCGCCTGTTGCGAGGGCGTGCGCGTGACCAGATTTACGGGCAGCATTGCGTGCCTCCCGGTCTATATCATCCAGGGCCTCCACCATGGATGCCGGCACCTTGGCGCACCGCTTAGGGTTTCGTGCGATTGCGTTCCAACGTGCACTGCGCAGTTCGTCGCACAGGTGGCTCAACAGCGCCAGTCTGGTGCCAAATTTTGCGTGGCACGCCGGGCGGATTCCACTGGCTGGTGCGTAAAATCGCTGAGGGGGCAGCGCCCCCCATGTTTAATTCGCCTGCGTTGGGCAAGTTTTTGTTCGCAGTGGCAAACGCCACTTTTCGCAATCTGTATACACGCGGGAGGTCGGCGTGTCTGCGCGTCGTCGGGAAGAGCCCGGACGTCGCAAATCGAGTCGACAAAATGAAGCATCGCAACAGATTTCTTCCACCGAGGCGGGTCTGCTACCACACACTTGTTCCACGCTTCTGGGCGGCCGTCTGGATCTGGCAACGCAGCGCACAATGCCACCGTCAGGCGCAGACGACGGAGGCCGTCGACAATACGATCAAGCCATCCCGGTCTCCTGCTCCGCGGGCCTTGTCGCAAGAGCGCTGATGAAAACCCGGCGCGCCCAAGAAAGATGTCCGTGACCACAGCCAACTCCAAGCGAGGAGGCCCGACGCGACAAAAGCGCGCCGCAAAGGGCAAGGCCAGAACAGGGTCGGTCAGAATCTGTCCTGCGAGCGTGGCCGACATTCGGGCCACCGGCTGAGTGGCGGGAGCCCCCCGCTGTAAGGGAGCAGCCCCCCATCCTCAATCGTGAAGCGCGGCCGGAACGAGGAGCAAGGAGGGGGGAGGACGAGGAAAACGAGGAGGAGGGGGACACTGCGTGCCCACGACGAGCGGCCTGGCGTCCGACCATCCAGCAAGTCTGGACTGACACTGCGGCACCGCAGCGCGGAGGAGGAGAGGAGGAGGGGGAGGAGGAGGAGGAGGAGGAGGAGGAGGAGGAGGAGGAGGAGGAGGAGGAGGAGGAGGAGGAGGAAGGGGGGGAGGAGAGAAAACGCGGCGAGCAGACACGATGGCGGGAGGGCGCGAACGGAGGGGAGGGCGCGAGCGGAGCAGACGGCCGAGGTAGCGGAGACGAGCTCGAGCTAAAAGGCAATCGAACGATGGCGATCGATTGCGCTCCCGATATTCAAGATCAGTCTGCCCTCCCAGGCTGGCCCGCGCGGCGCCACGCATGCGACTGTGCCCGCGCATGTACACATCGTTGAGAATGGATACACAATGGCGCGTAGGTGCGACGACATGCGAATTACACGTCAGACGTGACATGATCAAAGTCTGAAGCAGCCACTGATTTAGATCAATATCGACGCTGCACGACCCGAAAATCTTCAAGGCCAGCAAGGCCCACGCAGCTAGGTCGTGTCGCCTCCGACCCTGTGCTGAGGGGACAAGAGAGGCCGAGGCAGCAATTTCGCCTCCAAAGTGCTTGCACACGGAAACGACACGCAGCGTGGATGGGGTCCCAGGAACAGGAATGCTAAGAGGGCCTCCGCCGGCCGGACGGCGCGCGCGCCTGCGCTGCGCAGCCTCGTGCTCTCTGTAAATGAGGAAGGCCTCCGTCTTCCCGACGTTCTAGCTGATCTCGAGGTTGAGCGCCGTGTAGTGGCTCTGCACGTGCTTCAACAACGCCCCGACGGCCGCGCCCAGCACGTTCACTGGCACGCCGTCAGCCCCGGGGGCGCCGGTCTCCACGGGGCTGCGTCGTGACAGCGAACCAGCAGGACAATGCCAGCCTGCACCAGCACATCGTGAGTCATGAACAATGCAACGCTGAACGTGGAATTGAACGAGCAGGCCCAGAACTTACACCCTTCACGTCCACCGACCTGGGTGGCCACCGCCTCGTCGACCTGGCCATAGCTTAACCAGGAGGCGGCGTGCAGGTTCTTCATCAAACGAATGACTGTGGGATGCATGCCCCATTGCTCAAAGAGACAGCCATGGACTGAGACGAACGGGGCGATCCACTCCGCCAGAGACTCTGTGAGTCCAATGCTTCGCAAGTAGGCTCGGGCGTCCGACAACCCCGCAGGCCAACCCAACGTGACCTCGCGGATGATGCGGTCGAACGCTTTGACCAAGTCCATGAAGAGCACCAAGATTCTCATCTGTGCCATCGCAGCGTAGTCCAAGGCTGCACGCACCATATGTGTGGCAAAGTCGGCGCTGCGACCGCAAACGGCCCCGTGCTGCGCATCCTGGCTGGTTAGCGGCGCAGGCGGGCATCACATCGAGCGAAAAGTGCTGCTTCAGCCATTTCGCCAGGTGGTCCTCGAGAACGATGCCCCGCGAATCGTCGCACACAGCGCGAGAGCCTTCCTGCTTGAAGATGTCCTGCATGCGCCCCCTGTCCAGCGCATGGGCCATGCCTCAGTGGCGATGACCTCGTTGTAAAGCTCAGTGGCGATGGGGGCCGTGACAGAAGCCGCGGCCTTGAAAAACTCTGCCAGGAGCCCGTCCTTGACCACGCCCTTGTTCCGTCCCAGCGCCTTCCAGGAGCCAATGTCGTTGACGGTCACGGCGTAGCCCACGTCGAGCGGGGGTCGCACGGCTTCGCTCGCAACTCACCTGCAGTGGCCGCGGTGCCCCAAAAGACGTCCTTGAAGTGCTCTTGCCACCGGGCCTGACGCTCAGGCTCGCTCGTGATCAAACGGCCGTCCGTTTTCAAGACTGGGTGAGCAACTGGAGATTGGCTGACACCCCCAAGCGACCGCAAGATGCCGCACAGTCCGCGCGAATCGTGTCGACTGGCAGCTCGTTGAGCCTCAGACGCCCGAGACTCCAAGTGCAATATCCTGTCAGCCGCGATGCAACTCTGGATGTGGAATCCGAGCTGCATGCCGACGCGTTGCGTGGCAGCCCCCAGCGCGTTCCAGGTCAGGGTTCGTCGTCGTAAGGAGCTGGCGTGGGCGGCGGCGCCCCAACCCAACGACGGCGGAGCACACCCTGGCCGGAACGGGCGCGAGCACTGGCATTCCCAGGCCGTCCACACCCGCGCCAACTTGAAGCTGTTGCGATGCATGACGGCCGCGACGCCCAGCCGTCGACTGAGCTTCTGCACCTTGATCAAAGCCCACGTGGCGGGCTGAATCCACCGTTGGCGAGGGCAGTCCCCTGCGCCCCCCAGACCGCGGCGCGCGGCCTGGCGAGCAGCGGCGACGAAGTGGTCAACCTTGTCGTCGACGCCGCAGTCTGGGGGCAGAGCGTATGCACGAAGATAGAGGCACACCTGTGCGAAGCTCTGGGGATTGCTGAAATCTCCATCTGTTAGTACGGAACTAGGCTGCCGAGGGCGGGGCCGACGGGCGAGGAACACTGCTCTAGATCTCCTGGCCCTACAGCGGCCACGGCAGCGGCAGCGCCCGTCATTGCTCGTGGGGTCAACCACGCTCCGCTACCATGCAAGCCCTCGGGGAGGATAGGCACGGGGACGATCACGACGTTTATGTTTGTGTTCCACACCCATACGCGCGACACGAACGTTGACGATCACTCACTTTAAGCCAAACGGCATCGATCGCGACGTACGCTCGGTAACAAAAATACTACCATTATCCTGACCCAGTTGCCCTCGTTATTGTTAACACCTCCCCCTCCTCCTCCTCCTCCTCCTCCTCCTCCTCCTCCTCCTCCTCCTCCTCCTCCTCCGCCTCCTCCGCCTCCGCCGCCTCCCTCCGCCTCCTCCGCCTCCTCCGCCTCCGCCTCCGCCTCCTCCTCCTCCTCCTCCTCCGCCGCCGCCGCCGCCGCCGCCGCCATCCTCCTCCTCCTCCTCCTCCTCCTCCCTCCTCCTCCTCCCCTCCTCCTCCTCCTCCTCCGCCGCCGCCGCCGCCGCCGCCGCCGCCGCCGAGCCGCCGCCGCCTCCTCCTCCTCCTCCTCCTCCTCCTCCTCCTCCTCCTCTTCTTCTTCTTATTATTATTATTATTCTTATTCTTCTTCTTATAATTATTCTTATTATTCTTCGTATTCTTATTATTCTTATTATTATTTGTCTTCTGATTCTTCTTATTATTATTATTTTTATTATTATTATTATTATTATTATTATTATTATTATTATTATTATTCTTGTTATTATTATTGTTATTATTCTTCTTAGTATTATTCTTAGTATGTTTCTTAGTCTTCTTCTTATTAATATTATTGTTATTATTAGTATTATTATTACTCGTATGATTATTATTCTTCGTATTAGTATGATTCTTCTTCGTCTTCTTATTCGTCTTATTCTTATTATTATTAGTAGTCGTCTTCTTCTTGGTCTTATTATTATTAGTAGTAGTATTATTATTATTCTTATTATTATTGTCATTATTCTTCTTCCTCCTCATCCTCCTCCTCCTCCTCCTCTTCCTCCTCCTCCTCCTCCTCCTCCTCCTCCTCCACCTCCTCCTCCTCCTCCTCCTCCTCCACTTCGTCTCTTGGCATTCGCACAGGGTGGTGCTGGCGAAAACTGGCCCTGGACCTCGGGGTTTTCCATTGGACCGGCTGTTCACCATGAACTATGCTTGCTGACGGCTCCTGGGCCAGGGGAGGACCCCCGGGAACCCGAAGACGGCGAAAACCCTGGAGGAACCCCTTTCCCTGCACAACCCGTTCCTTCATGACGGCCCTGTTCATCCTCCTCCTCATCCTCCTCCTCCTCCTCCTCCTCCTCCTCCTCCTCCTCCTCCTCCTCCTCATGCCCCTTCTCCTCCTCCGCTTCCTCCTCCTCTTCCTCCTCCTTTTCCTCATCACCACCACCACCACCATCATCATCATCATCATCATCATCATCACCACCACCACCACCACCATCATCATCATCGTCAGCAGCAGCAGCAGCAGCATCAGCATCAGCATCATCAGCATCAACAGCATCATCATCAGCATCAACATCACCATCCTTGTTATAATCATCAGCATCATCAAATCCTCATCATCAGCATCACCGTCATCAACATACTCTTCATCATCCTCATCATAGCACCATCATCATCAGCATGATCATCAGCATCATCATCATGATCATCATCTTCCTCATCATCATCAGCATGATTATCATCATCCGCCTCCTCCTGATCCTCCTCCTCCTCCCATTCACGTTCCTCCACCTCCTCGTCCTAGTCCTCCGCCTTCTCCTCCTCATCCGTTCCATCCTCCTTTTCTTTTTCTCCTCCTCCGAATTCGAAAAATACGCCTCCTCCTCCTCCTCCTCTCAAGTAGGAGGGAAGAGCCTTGCCACCAGCGTCGCCCTTGCCAGGCGCGTAGCTGGACCGCCCGTCGAAGGAGTCCTTGCCGCCTCGGGCGGCGGGTAGAGGGCGCCAGGGCTTGATCCGAGCTGTTCGATTCAGCGCAGGGAGGTCCTCCTCCCCCATCCCCCTGCTCCTCCTCCTCGTCCTGCTTCTCCTCCTCCTCTTCATCATCATCATCCTCATCATCATCATACTCATCGTCCTCATCATCCCCATCAGCATCATCATCATCACCATCATCATCAGCAGCATCATCATGATCAACATCATCATCCGTTTCGTCCTCCTCCTCGCCTCCTTGTTCGCTCGGTAGCGGCTTGGAACGTGCCAGGAAGAAATGGTGTGGGACGAAATGGTGTGGGACACTACACGGAAGCAGGCACCACTCTTATTTGGCAGCAACGCCCAGGCCCCTAGCAGCAAAACATCATCGTATACTGGCCAACCACAGCTAGATTTGATCTTGGGGCTCAGGAGCAGGTGCGATCTGAACGATCACAACAATTGGATGAATTCGTTGATACCGACTGCGACACCCTTCTTGTCAGGGTGTCGGCCTTTACGCAGACTGCGCATGTTCTTCACGCCAATCTCCGTAGGAAGGCCGCATTTACGGCCTAGGCCAATCACCTGTCATCCAGAGCTGTGAAACTTGCAAGACAAGCAAAGGAACAAGTGAGAACTGTCAGAGCACGGGAACGCCAGCACTCGATGACCCAACCGCATCAGAGGCCCCTGGTCGAGCTTGCACCGGCACGAACATTCAGTCCCTGTCGGTTTGGAGGCGCTCCTGGAGCCCTTCAGGCACACACGGCACCTCCAGACGGATCCCATTCGCTCCCACTCGTGCTCGACAGATAAGGTGTCACGAGCTGGAGGAGGCGGCGCTCACTCTCTCACCAGACCTCGAAAATCAACCTTCGGCCAAAGTGGCAACAGCTGAGCTCCCGCCAGCAGGACGTGGCGGGAAATACTTAAAGTGCGCTTCAAATCCTCCTCCTGGGAGGGCCCAAAGAAAGGTGGAGGCTCACAGCCTCTTGCGTCGCAGCGTCGGCGAAGAAGTTGCCCATACGACGAAACCTCTCCTCTGCGCTCGCTCCTTCTTCGTCGACATCTTTGTTCGCCCCTACCTTGTTAAAAGACACGCAACGCTTGCCAAACAGGTTTCCAGCCTGTAAAACAAGGCCAGCATCTTGCCTCTTCGGGCCCAAGGCCTCGGCAGAGCACGTACTTTGACGCAGCACAACATTGGCACAGCTTGAATAACAGTGCGAGGGGCCCATCGGCTTAGGCCCCAGTCCAGGCGAAAGGCCCAAAACTCGGCCCCCTGGGGCGTCTGAGGCCGAGGAGCCCACAAAGGTCCTTCAAGGGCCCCGAGGCGCCCACCCTTGGAGGACACCATGACCACAGCCCATCCAGCCCTAAAAAGCTCACGAACGGTGCACCTCGAGCACGAGCCACCCATAAACAGGTGCCCCCAGAACCCATTCATTACCTGGAGGAATGTTGCGAGGGAAGGAGGGGTCAGCTGGATCAGGCAGGCTTTCAACGTGCCAGGAAAGCGTTACTTCTCCATCCGTGGGTGAAAGCGGCGCGCAATCCCCTGGATGCTTGAACGTACAAAACAGGAAGAGGGCACGATGTTCGGGGTCTGTCCAATCTCGTTCACACGCTGCTCGTCGCACCCAGTCAGGAAGAGGATCAGCCCGCTCGTCTTGAACACACGGGCACTCGCACAACCTGTGGCAAAGGCTATCCTTGGCCTCGCCGCACGAACTGCAAAGACTTGAAATGGGGTAGCCGAGGTTGGCCGCGTTGCCGGCTGCCCAGCAGGCGTTCGTAGACAGCGCGCTGCCACCCCTTTTCCCGAAATCGTCTTCGAGGCCAAGAGCCTCTTCTGAACATCCCAGCACAGCCTCTCGCAAACCTTAAACTTGTCCCCCGAATCTCGTTCAAGGCTCAGAGAGAAGGACAATAATGTTTGACCAGCTTCGAGGAAGAAAAAGCAAGGGGAATATCACACCCCAAAATCGTCGATAGTAGCACAGAAGTTGGGCACAGTCCAGCCCAACCTGCACAGGGAAATCCTGAGCGCGGAAACAAGCCCCGAAACCTTGGACCAGGAATGGTCATCGGAAGCGAAGACAGCGGACCACCCCTCACGCATTTCGGCCCAGCTCAAAGACCACGGAAAGGCACGGGCTTGCAGGATCCATATTTCATTCGCCCACCTGCTAATTGGGGCACAGCTGGTCCTCCAGGCGGGCCCCCCCTTTAAGAAGACACAGAACCGAAAGGAAGCGCCCTTGGGCCCGAGGTTTGACGGACGACGTGGCCATCCTCCCGAGGTCCAGAAGTTCTCTGTCCGAAATTCCAAAAATATCTGAGCCGCAGACTGACCCGGCCATCGGTCCCGCAGCAAAAACTTGCAAGGCACGGCGCCCAAGATCACTACTGAGTTGTTTCAGACGCTTCGCCTTCCTGCAGGCCCCCCGCAGCCCGTTGCTTGAGCGTCGCAGATCTCTTCGCTCCTGGGGCACGAAGGGCGCGCCCAGCAGTGCAGTACACACCGAAGCTGGTGACTCGAGAACACGCTCGACCTCCCACTGGGGGCCCCAGCTCCGAGATCAACTGGTCAGCCACAGCCTCAGAGCTGGAGACCATGCCCATCTTGTCCATGGCGAGCTGGTACCGAGATCAGGGCGTCAGCAACCGCTCGGGGACGTCCCGCGCAACTGAGACTGAGGTCGTCGATGTAGACGACAGAATCACACTCTAAAGAGCTTGGGGTGGGGTCGAAAGCATCCACAGCGAACACCCTGATGAGGCTGGTCGCAAACGAACAACCCGCGACGACACCATTGGACACGAAATACGGACATTCCACACACCCCAGGGACAGGTATCTGGCCCCCGAATATCCTCTAATGGCCAAACGCGCCAGGCAACGAGGGAAGCAATGCTGCTGGCAATTGTGCCACAAGTATTGCAAGTCGAGGTGCTCATAGTCGTTCCTCAAATCCCGAAAAAGCGAGGCGCTGACGTCGCCTCTACGATTGCCCGATTCAGCTCGGAGCGCCCGCCTCCAGACAACGCCCCCAGCCCCTCGGTGGGCCCCCGCGGCCCAGCAGGATCCCTGGCAGGGCTGGAGCTCCCCACGCAGAGGCTTCGGGACGGCGGCGCCGACCCCAGACGCGAAACCAACTCGGGGAGACTCCAGTCGGTGGTAGCCCCCCCGTGGGCTTCCCCAAGAGAGCCATCAGAACCAGAGAAAGCTGCAGGGGGGCGGCCCCCGCGGCCTCCACGACAGCAAACCAGAGGGCCATGGCCCTCAGGGCTTCGTCGGGCAAAAGACAAAACTGTCGGCAGTGAAAGCCGCCCGGACTCACCGCACTGCTGGCGCGGTATTCCTTGGAAACTTCACGGCGGTCTGAAGGCTCGAGAAGGGGGGAGTGGGCCGTAAGAGTAGCGCTAACCCCCTGGCCGCCCCCCTGCTTCCAAATCACCGAAAACTCGACCCCCTCGGATTAAAGAAGGCTGGATGGGTCACACAAACACACACACACACACACACACAATGGCCCCAGCACGAGAGAGCGTGGTGGAGGGTGCCAGGGTTCGGGGTCTTGGATGGCTCGCTGCGCACGCTTACCTCCCTTCTCGAGCCCAGTGCGCACCCAGTCTTGCCACTCCCGCCTCGACGCTGCCGCGGCGGTGGCCTCAGCGGACGCACAAGCAGACGCCACATCCTGGATGAGTCAGCCCAGATCGGTGGCCAGCTCGGGATCCAGCACCGAGCTATGGGCCCGGCGAGCCAAGCCCGCCGCGGCATCAAAAAACGAAGTCCAGTCTGAGCCTGCAGCAGGCTGAACAGAGGCAGGAGGCTGCGCCAGCGCCGCCAGAACAAGACGGCCTCCATCCAGAAGCCCTTGTTCCGAAAGATAGCACCTCGAAGCTCGCAACTGGCTTGAGAGCCAAAGAAAAAACCTGATGTGGCGATCTTCGGCTCGACCACCTGCTTCAAGCATTGACTTCCAATACATCTGGGGCCTTTTGCCGCGCATCCCCAGAGGAACCCGAGTTAGCCCACTCTTTAGAACCTGGCGCGAGCAAGCGCCGGGCGCGATCGCCTTCGCCGCTCTGCACCGCACCGTGGGCATCTTGGGCCGGGGCCAAGGCCCTACCCCAGGTGCCAGCCTGGAGCCGAGGGCCCGTTGGAAGGGAGACGGGAAGGTCGGGGGGCCGACGGAAGGCGAGAGCCCTGAGATCACCGAGCGACGCGCGGAAGCGCATCGCAACAGGCCGACGGGGGGCGAGCGCGGTGCCCCCCGCAACGGCGACCGACTTAAAAACACAAAATCGGAGCATGCGAAATCACGAAAAAATCAAACCGATCACGGCTCCCCGAGCTCGAGAAATGGGCGCGGCCCTCAGCAGAGACCAAGGTCCCGTGGACGAGCTTGGTACAGTCGCAGGAACCCAAGGTCTCAGGGCCAAAGTTCCAATCGCCCCCGATCATAAATTCACACTCCAAGTGTTCAAGAAACTCCCCAATCGCTTTGAGAATCCCAAGGTTTGCGGCTGATGGACCTTCGCCGTGGACCAGGTAAAGCGAGACGACGCAGGACGCCGCGCAGCCTGGCACGCGCGCCATGACTGCGGCGGCCCTCCCGTCGACCAGCACGCGCCGATCCATGGAGGCAAAGAGGCCGAAGGCGTCCTTGACCAGAACGCACACTCCAGAAGACGCGCCACCTCCATCGCCTGCGAGCCTTGGGGCCCACAGGGACTTCCAGCCCTGGAACTTGGAGCTCTTCGAGACCTGATCAAGGTCCGACTGCCCCTTCAATCGACGCTCCCGGGCCAACACCACGCGGGCCTCCGCACATACGGCGCCCCCCTGACCGAGGAGCAGAAGCAGGAGAAGGCTCTGAGAGCCATGAGGGAAGCTGTCACTGGCGCCTTCGGTGGAGCTCCTATGGGGCCACGATCCTCGTGACGGGCGTGCCGAAATGGCCCGAGGCCGCTATGCGAACCCTGCCGCTGAGGCCTTCGGTGGAGCTCCCTATGGGGCCACGATCCTCGTGATGGGGTGTGCCGACATGGCCCAAGGCCGCCATGCGAACCCTGCCACTGGCGCCTTCGGTGGAGCTTGTATGGGGCCACGATCTTCGTGAGGGGTGTGCCGTAATGGCCCGAGGCCGCCATGCGAACCTTGCCACTGGCGCCTTCGGTGGAGCTCCTGATGGGGCCACGAAACCCGTGAGGGGTGTGCCGAAATGGCCCTAGGCCGCCATGCGAACCCTGCCAGTGGCGCCGTCGGTGGAGCTCGGCCACGATCCTCGTCAAGAGGTGTGCCGAAATGGCCCGAGGCCGCCATGCGAACCCCGCCAATCGCGCCTTCGGTGGAGCTCCTTATGGAGCCACGATCCTCGTGAAGGGTGTGCCGAGATGGCCCGAGGCCGCCATGCGAGTTCCGCCACTGGGACCTTGGGTGGAGCTCCTCATGGGGCCACGAAACGCGTGAGGGGTGTGCAGAAATGGCCAGCGGCCGCGATGTGAGTTCCGCCACTGGGACCTCAATTGGAGCTCCCTATGGAACCACGAAGCGTGTGAGGGGTGTGCCGAAATGGTCCGAGGCCGCCATGCGAGTTCCGCCACTGGGACCGTGGGTGGAGCTCCCCATGGGGCCACGACACGTGTCAGGGGTGTGCAGACATGGCCCGAGGCCGCCATGCGAGCTCCGCCGCTGGGACCTTGGGTGGAGCTCCCTCTGGGGACACGAAGCGCGTGGGGGGTGTGCGGGGCCGCCATGCGGGTTCCGCCACTGGGACCTTAGGTGGAGTTCCCTATGGTGCCACGAAACGTGCGAAGGGTGTGCCGAAATGGCTAGCGGCCGCCATGCGAGTTCCGCCACTGGGACCTCAGTTGGAGCTCCCTATGGAACCACGAAACGTGTGAGGGGTGTGCCGAAATGGCCCGAGGCCGCCATGCGAGTTCCGCCACTGGGGCCTTAGCTGGGGCTCCCTATGGGGCCACGAAACAAGAGAGAGGCATGCGGAGGGCAGAGGCAAGGAGGAGGAGGAGGAGGAGGAGAGGAGGAAGGAGAAAGGAGGAGACGCGCCGCACCGTCTCTTCAAAAGGGGGACCCAACACCACAGGATGGTTGGGAATCATGATGCTTTCAGGGGACACAGCTGCGTGAACTTTCTTTAATATATATATATATATATATATCAACCAGGGAGAAAAAAAAAAAAAAAAAAAAAAAAAAAAAAAAAAAAAAAAAAAAAAAAAAAAAAAAAAAAAAAAAAAAAAAAAAAAAAAAAAAAAAAAAACACTGATTTGCGAGCAGAGGAGCCAATGGAGGAGTCCCGACTGGCAAACACAAAAAGACAAACAAACAAAAACAACAACAACAACAACAAAAAACTGTGCATGCTCAAGCCCGCGCTGACTGGGTCACCGTTGATCCACCCCCCTCCATGGCGGGGGAAGGGCACAGGACAGAGAGGCATCAGCACGGGCTCGAACGTCGCTGACAGGGGCGGACTCTGGCGGGGCGCCTCCAGCGCCGCTGGCCTCACTGGCCTCAGGCGCGCCTGCAGCTGCAGCGGCTGGCGCAGCGGCTTGGCCAACGGCCGCCACAGCGGCGGCACCTGCAGCAGCTCCACCATCTTCCCCTGTGCGATGTTTCTTGGCTTCTGCTTGTCGTGCCCGATATTCGCCTGTTTTGCCTGCTCCGAAACATGTTCGAACAGCTGCGTCGCGAGCTCTTGGAATCCACGGGAGCGGGTCTCCGTGCGCTTCGCGACTTCGCCCCTGTCCTCGGGCGAAAGCCCAAAGTCACCCGAGCCGTCCAGCTCCTCCGAGAAGTCGACCTCGAACGTTGAGGACATGTCGAAGGAGCCGTCCAGGAGCTGACCGAGTTTGATCTGTTGCGCGGCTGCAGCTTGAGATTCCTGAGGGGCCGATTCCGACTTGCGCGCGCGAAAAAAAATCCAGCTACTCTCGAATTGCCGTGACCTGCTTCTCGAATGCCAGGGTCTCTTCACGCCAGCGACAGAGCTTCGCCAACTCTGAGTCCAGTTTTTCTCCAGCCTCCGAACTGCGGCAAGATGCTGCTAAACATGATGAATGTTGACCTCTGGCACGCGCGCTGCGTGACCCAGGTGCTTCGCAATGTCGGCGTAATACGCGCCCCCTCGCGTGTCCCCCCCCAATTGAAGGAGAGTGCGGACAACTGTTGCGCCTCGGAGATAAACAACGATGGGACTGGTCCTGCGGGAAGTGGCGGGGTGCCTCCTCCAGCCTGCTCGTGTCCTCCCGAACCTGGAGCGTGGTCGTGCTAGAACTCTGGTCCGAATTCGGTACCCTTGCCCTTGCCCTTATCACCACGACCCTTGCCTGACTCCCCCATGCCTTGCCCCATGTAGCCGAGAGATGGATGCTGCCACTGCCCTGGGGGAGCTGGGAACGCCCACTGACCACTGACAGCGCGACCAGAAGAATGATCAAGCCGAGGAAGAATGGCGGAGCAATTCTTGAAGCAAATGGCTTTGTAGCGATTATGTTTACACCCGCAGGCTGGGCATGCCATTGCCGTCGCCTGCTGATTGCCCCTTCTCTTCCCGCTTTTCGTTTTCCACTCTCCTGCGGCCTCTGACGTCCCATGATCAGGCTTGACCCAGGGCGCATAAGACAAAGCATGAGGTGGAGGCACCATTGCGGTCAGGAGGAAGTAGCAGAAAAAGGTACAGCTCCGTACTGGAAACGTAGTTGGAGTATGTGCCAGGCGGGCAAACGCCTGGGAAAGCTGCGGGGGGCGCGAAATCCCCCTTGCCAAAAAGCCGAGACCTGAGCGAAGCACTACGGATTTGAGCCAAAATGGCTACGGACGCAGGCATCACTCATCTGGAGACGCCGCAATCTTCACTTCAAGGAGGAAGAAAAGTGGAGGGGAATGTGTGGCTCAGGCCAGCTTCATACGCCCCCCGGATCACAAGCCCAACCAACCGACAGGCCAGGGCGTCAGCATGATCTGGTCTCTGGTTCTTCCGCTCTTTTCGAGCTCTTCATTGACTTGGGGTAGTTGGCAACTCATGCAGAAAACCTCCTGGTCCCCCTCGTCTCCCTCGCAAATAGGGAAGGAACACTGAGCAGATGGGGTCGGAGGATTGCACCGCATCGCCGCTGCATCGCCAATGCTCCGGCGATGGCGGGACAAAGAAAATCGTACTCTGGATCGCACCACACATCCGCGATCCATCGGCGATGCGGCGAGATCCTCCGACCCCATCTACTCTGGTCCCACTGGGGATGCCTAAACTCCTACTCCTCCTTCTCCTCCTCCCCCTCCTCCTCCTCCTGCTCCTCCTCCTCGTCCTCCTCCTCCTCCTCCTCCCCCTCCTGCTCCTCATCCTCCCCTCCTCCTCCGCCTGCTTCATTCATTCACTCGTGCATCGAGGGCGCGCCAAAGGAAGCCCGAGCTAAAGAACCAAACAGGAGGCAAGAGGAAGAAGAGCAAAGCGGGCACACTCGCACAGCAGAGACACAGGGGAGACCCCACACCACTGAAGATACCCCGAGCCACCAAACCTGCCACCCGGCGAGGGACGGCCAGAGAGAGCGCGCGCGCGCGCGCGCCTCTCGGAGCGCGCCTCGAAGGGCCCTCGGAGGGCACTCGGGACGCGCACGACGAGGGCCCTCTCAGACGGCCCTCGGAGGCCTTCTCGGAGGCCCTCTCGGGACCTAGCCGTGGCACGGGGAAGCCCTGGACTGGCCTGGCCTGTCACAGAACTGACCCTCGCGACGAGAGCCTGGAGGCGCACCGCTCCTCCTCCTCCTCCTCCTCCTCCTCCTCCTCCTCCTCCTCCTCCTCCTTCTCCTCCTCCTCCTCCTCCTCCGCCTCCTCCTCCTCCTCCATTATTTTTTCCTTGCGAATAACTTCTCCTTGTCGCACCGCCGGCCGTGTTGTAGGGCGGACCGGGCGTTTCGCGTGAGACGTCCTCACCACTTATAACCCTGAAGCCCAAAAATTGGCAACGGTTTCACAGGTGGGGGGCGGGTGGTTTTCAAAATGTGGCTCTCGCCTGAGCGCCGCGCACATTAAGTTTAGAAGTTGCAGGACCTTCACGGATTGAGGGCGGCTCGTTTCCAAAATGTGGTTCTCGCCCTAGCGCCGCGCAAAGTCGTTGTCAACATTTACAGGAGCTTCACGAAATGAGGGCGGCCCCTTTTCAAAATGTAATTTTCGCCCTAGCGCCGCGCCTACTCCTTCTCAAGATTTGCAAGGATATCACAAATTCCCATGGTCAAGTCACCACAACTTGCGTATTGACAAGATTCAGGAGTACGGGGGCGCAACAGTTGCGTTGATTCGCGGTGCTGGAATCCCAGGAATGGCCTTCTGGCACGATTCAGGACCGTCAAGACGCAACTGTCAGGCTCATCCGTGGCATTGAAATCTGGAGAACAATGTTTCAGCATGCCTCAGGGTCCTCAACCGGATGCTTTCCAACGAGGCAGTTCCCTCAGTGGGAATGAACCCCTGTAGGGGCCTATGAAGAGGGAGTTTGGAGAGAGGGTTTATGTCGACATCGTTGATGACTCTTGGGTTTACACTGGTTCTCCTCCTCCTCCTCCTCCTCTTCCTCCTCTTTCTCCTCCTCCTCCTCCTTTTCCTCCTCCTCCTCCTCCTCCTCCTCCTCCTCTTTCTCCTCCTCTTCCTCCTCCTCCTCCTCCTCCTCCTCCTCCTCCTCCTCCTCGTCCTCCTCACCTTCTAGATAACTCGCCCTTTGTCGCACCCCGATGCGTGTCGGCAGGGCGCACTGGTCGAGTCGCCTGGGACTTTCTCCCCACTTACGATCCTGAAGCCGATGCAAGAGCTTCACGGATGGAGGGCGGGTCGTTTTCAAAATGTGGCTCTCGCACATTCGTCGTGCGGAAATGCAAGAGCTTCGCGGATGGAGGGCGGGCCATTGTCAAAATGCGGCTCTCGCCTAAGCGCCACGCACATTCGTCTTAAACAATGGCAAGAGCTTCGCGGATGGAAGGCGGGCCGTTTTCATAATGTGGTTCTCGCCTTAGCGCCGTGTACATTTTGAAAGTTTGCAAGAGAACGTGACCCGCCATGCATGGTATTTTGGCACGATGTTGGACTGCCAGGGCGCGACAGTCACGTTGTCCCGCTGCGTTGACGCCCCAGGAATAACATTATGGCGCGATTCGAGATCGTCAGGACTCAACAGGGATGATGATTCGCGGCGTTGAAGTCTCAGGAATGGTGTTTTGGCACGAGTCTAATTTTCAGACGGTTGTCTTCCAGCGGGGCATCTCCATCAGCGAAAATACATTATTGTAGGGACCTATGGAGAGGAAACTTGGAGTGAGGGTTTGTTGCAACATCGTCGATCGGCCTCGGGTTTGCATTGGTCCTCCTCCTCCTCCTGAATATCCTCCTGCTCCTCATCCTTCTACTCCTCCTCCTGAGGACCAAAAGCAGAGGGCCAGAAGAAAAGGAACTGTTTTGGGAACTCTTTGCGCGCGGGCCTCTGTCCTACAGAATCGGGCCCCCCCAGGGTGGCGCACCCTGCCACTTCCGCCACCTGGGAGCCTAGGGCTCTGCGGACCCCGCCGACGCGCAGACCTCATCCCTCCGACGACCTGGCCTTCTGGAGCGCCTGCAGGACGCTCAGGGCGCAGACGAGCGCCCGGAGGGCGAGGTCGACCTCGCGCCACGCGCCTGCCTCCAGGTCGTCCGCGATCCTCTGCTCGAGGGTGGTCTCGAGCTTCGTCAAGATGGGGTCGACGATGCCCTTTAGCTCCTTCTGCTTGCCCTCGAGTGTAACATTCCCCTCGGGCTGGTCCTTTTTTCCACCCAGCCGAGGGTATGACCGAGCGCCTTCCCGATATTCTCCTTGTCGCCGTCCTCGAAGTTGTCCTTG
Source organism: Prorocentrum cordatum (assembly GCA_963575745.1). NCBI lineage: Eukaryota > Dinophyceae > Prorocentrales > Prorocentraceae > Prorocentrum > Prorocentrum cordatum. The sequence goes on from CAUYUJ010014473.1 coordinate 363,457, forward strand.
AACTCCGCCTCCAGGAGGGTGTTGTGCAGGTGGAGCAGTAGTTGAGGAGGCCGTGAAGCGCATTGGTTCTCTCGTCGGCCTGCTTCGCCAACTCGTCGGCCTGCTTCGACTCCTTCATGGCCATATCCTCAGCGAGCTGCACCGTGCGCTCGGCCTGCTGCATCGCCTCCTCTGCTCTTATGGACATCTCCTCTGCCTTCATGGCCATCTGCTCGGCCTGCTGCAGCTTCTCATTGGCCTTCAGGCCCGCCTCCAGAACTTGCTTCGACACCACGTTGGCCTGCTCCGCCTTCTTCTCGACCTGCAGGTCGGCATCGGCGATCACCTGGCCCGCCGCCGCGTCAAGGCCAGCGTGCGCCTGGTGAGCGGCCGCATTCTGGTGCTTGGAGGCACGCCCTAGCCTGCCCGCCACGGCCTGGCAGGGGGCCCCCAGGCTGCGCAGGACCTCCTTTGCGTCCTTGACGGTGCGCGCGACCCCCCGTCATGTCGCTAATCATGTTGACCACCGCCTGGACCTCGTCCACCGACCTGGACTTGCACCTGACCTCGGCAGCCCCCATCGCCGCCGAGCCCTGCGCTGCCCCGCGGACGGCCGCGGCCACGAGCGTCGCGAGCCCCTTGCCCGAGATGCTCATGCCAATCGCCGCCGCCGTGGCGCCGAACGCGGCCGCCGCCGCAGGGTGATTAGCCCGCCAGCGCACCCGCCAGCGCCGACGCCATCGCTCGCCTCACGCGAGGCGCACCGCCCGAGGACAGCAGGCCGCGGCCAAGCTCAGCCCAATGGCTTGAACCACAATATGTAGTTTGAGCCAAAATGGCTACGGAGGCCAGAAGAAAAGGAGGAGGAGGAGGACGAGGAGGAGGAGCTGGAGCCACAGGAAATGGAGGACGAGGAGTAAGCGAGGAGTGGAAGGAGGAGAAGCAGCAGCAGCAGCAGGAGACGAGCAGGGAGAGGAGGCAGAGGGAAAGAGGGGGGGAGGAGGAGCAGGACAAAAAAGTGAAAAGGAGGACCAGGAGCCAAGAGGAGCAGGGAGGAGCATGAGCAAGGAGGAGCATGGAGGGTAAGGAGCAAGGAGGAGGAGGCGGAGGAGGAGGAGGAGGAGGAGGAGAAGGGGAGAGGACCAGGAGGAGCAAGGATGGACGGGGTGGGATGTTGCTCGCGACCGACCGCCAGGGAAGCCGTCCCGCCCGCCGCCGTAGCACCCAGCGGCAAGGGCACCTGCCGGCCGCGAGTGTGCCGGGACCCGGAGTGGGAGGGGAAAGGGTCGACAGGAGCGGGGGGAGCCTGAGCAGCAGGAGCAAGCAGGAGCAGGAGCAGGCAGCAGGAGCAGGAGCAAGGGCAGAAGGAGGAGCAGAAGGAGGCAAGAGGAAGGAGGAGAAGGAGGAGCAGGAACACTAGGAGCATGAGGAGCCCTCGGCCCTTGGAGGTGAGGCAGAGACAGGCGACCAGGCCAGGTGGCGACGCCGGCGGCCAGGCCACGCAGATGAGGCGGAAGGGAGGAAGGATCGCGGTTTCCGCCGCGGTCCCTGGCACGCGTAGTCTATTTAGCCCCGGCTGGCGCACCCCCTCTCCCCTAGGGGCGGCCGCCGCAAAGAGGTGAATCGATCCGGGGGTGTGAGGGGTCGCGCCGGCTCTTGATCAAACTGTTCGGGCGGACACGAGTCCGCAAAGCAGGAGCTGCAGGAGCAGGAGGAGCACGCGGAGGAAGCAGGAGGAGGCAGAAGGAGGCAGGAGGAGCAGGAACGCGCTGCCACCTGCATTGGCGAATCTGACGTACTCAGCGCGACTGGAGCACGATTAACACTAGATGCGTTTGGGACCCTTGGGCACCTGGGGCACCTGGCGCACCTGGTGCACGTAGCGCACATGTTACGCGCGGCGCACCTCTCGAGCGTCGCGCCCCTGGTGTCTGTGATGGCTCCAAAATTGGTTGCCCATCCGACGGCGACCTCTGCCAATGCTGAATCACGGATTTTGCGTAAGCACGGGTGGGCGAGACAGCTTATGGCGCTCACGTTTGGGACTGGATCTGGTGCAATAGATGTTGCGTCTTCTATGTGGTGCAACATATGTTGTGCAACTCGCGTGGTGCACTTCGCGTGGTGCCATCTAAGCTGTTCAATCCCACCAGCCCTCTGGGCGTCGGTGGTTTAGGGCGTTTCCTCTTCCACCCCTCCTTCTTCCCCTTCGGGGAGGGGTTTACCCCTCCCCCTACCCCCTCCCCATGGACCTGGACAGGGGGTCTCGCGAGGTGTCAGGGCGTCCAAGACGGCCAGGGGGTCTCGCGAGGTGTCAGGGCGTCCAAAACGGCCTCGGCGAGGAAGCCAAAATCATTGATGTTGCTAGGGTTTGGCCCCATTCTGGCCTTCTGGGAGGGCGACTGTAATCCGCAACCCCCCCTCATTTGATCGATCTCACCCAAGATGGCCCAAAGATGGCCCAAGAGACCCCCCAGAGACAGTCAAGATGCTCCAGGAGGCCTCGGCGACCCAACCATTGATTGCACGAAGGTTTTAGCCACATGTTGGCCTCTTGGGGGGCGGCACTGATTAAGATGACTCCAAGAACGCCTGGGAGAGCCCCAGATGACCTCCAAGGTGGCTCAAGATATCCCAAGATGTCTCATAATGGTTTCCTCTGTGTGCTGCCCACTTCCCTGATCGAGGCAAGTCTTCTGGGCATCGTTGCTGGATGGGCTGGTGGGAATTCGCGAAGCGCCAACCAGTAGTTTGTACCCATGCTTTGACACATCCCACGCTCTTGTTTACATCCCACCCACCCACCCGCCACTTGGTTTGCAAAACCCATGCGGTGGCGATTGCGATGCATGCTTGGCGTTGGTTGGTGCATCTCTGCGGCCGCGCCAGCCCGCGCATGCGCGCGCAGCGGCCAGCCAGTTTGGCGCCACCGACGCGGCCGCGGTGGTGATGACCGCTGGGCGCATCCCAGCTGGCACTTCACTGCGAGTCGGCGACTTGGGCGGGCGCGGTATCATGGCAAAGCCGACTACGGTAGACGCGATGATGATACTAGCGATGCCGGTGACGATGTTCGCACCGACGAAAGCAGGGCCAGTGCGGGCGCCGATGCTGATCACGCCGACGACGATGACGGCGTCCTCGCGTCGGCGATGCAGGTTTTGGAAAGAGTTCGACATGCGCGCGCGGCCGACGCGCGATTGGCCCACATGGCTCTATTTGAATCGGACCGTGCCCCCCCCCCGCAGCACGCGCGCAAGGGCGCGCGAATGATGTCGGCATGCGGCGCCAAAGGCCCGTTTGGCAGAACCCCATGAAGATGTTGCACAACTTATGGTTTGCTCAAGAATTCGCAAGAGCGCGCGGGCAAGTTGCTTTGAAAACTGATGCTGCGAAGCCTTGTGCTTTGGGCGTGCTAAGGACACTCGGTCTTGAAATCGTTCCGAAGCCAGAGGTTTTTCAAGGAATTCGGCATGCCCGCGCGACAACGCGCGCGCTCACTTCGTCTCATTCGTTGCAAAGGATTCTCGCGACGGCACGCGCGCAAGGGCATCCGCAGGATTTCGACACGCGCGCGCGAAGGCCGTTTGTTAGGATTTGTTTTGAAAATGTTGAAAGCCCATGGTATTCTTAAGAAGTCGCAAAAAAGCGCGCACGCTTGTGCTGAAAATCAATGTTGCGAAACCATGTATCCTTCAAATGTTTCTTGGACACTCGATTTCGAAATCCTTCCGAAACCAACTGTGTTTGAAGGAATTCGGCATGCGCGCGCGACGACGCGCGCGTGCGCACTTCGTCTCATTTCGCGCAAGAGGTTCTCCAAAACTGATGGTTGTGGATAAACAAGCGCGCACATATTGTTTTTTTGCAGAGGATGGCGGGGGGGCGATACCGGCTCGGCCCGGATGGTACGAGTTCATGTTTCGTATGGACGATGGGGCAGAATGCTATATAAATTACAAGACGAAAAGGTGGACCGATAAACCTGGGGGGTAGAGTGTATCTCTCTCTTCTTGGAACAGAGAATCTGCGTTGTGCACTCGATGTAGCGCAATTTTACTGGTGCTGTCTATGTGGTACAATTAATAAGAAGCCTTGGCAATGTCAACTCCACTGCTCGCGCAATCAATCCACCCACCCGCCCGGAACTTGGCTTGCAAAACCCATGCGGCGGCGATTGCGATGAGTGCTCGGTACTGGCTGGTGCATCTCTGCGGCCGCGCTAGCCCACGCACGCTCGCGCGCACACTGGCAAGCTAGTGCGGCGCGACTGACGCGGTGGCGTTGACCGCTGGGCACTTCCCTGCGCGTCTCGCAGGCCGCGCTGGCGCGAGGGCACTTCAATGCGAGTTGGCGACTTGGGCGCGCGGTATCATGGCGACCCCGACAAGGATAGACACGATGATGATAGTAGCGCTGATGCGAAGATGATAACGATGACGACGGGATGGTCAACAACAGCGCCGATGCTGATCACGCCGACGACAATGATGTTGCCCACGCGTCGGCGATGAAGGCTTGGAATCATTTCGTCACGCGCGCGCGGCCGACGCGCGCGAGTGGCCCGCATGGTGATCTTTGCCGAGGATCGCGCCCCCCCGCCCCCCAGCACGCGTGCAAGGGCGCACGAATGATTTCGACATGCGCGCGCGAGACGCCCGTTTGGTCGCAAGCGCTGAAAACTTTACAGAGCGATGGCTTCCTGAAGACTTCGTTACAGCGCGCGCACAGACGTTTGTTCTCGAGAACTGACGTTGCAAAACCATGTGTTTGTTTTATGTGTGTTCGGGACATTCGGTTTTATTCCACGCGAAACCTCCAGCTGTTTGAAAGATTTCGGCATGCACACGCAACGCGTGCGTTTCGTACCATTTGTCGTAAGGGGCTCGTGGAAACGGACGACTTGTTCCCACCCCTGCCTTGGTTGGGCCCTCGTTTTGAATAGAATAGTGGGGTGCCGTCTCCCTTTTCCATCTCTTCCCGGCCCCCCCCGCTCTCATCCTGGCTCTCTCCCGTCGCATCCCTCTTGGGGGCTGCGAAGCGTGAAGCTGGCGCCACTTTCGAGGACTACCTGGGGGGCCGACACAGCGGGGCCCCATGCAGATCCCAAAAAGACCTCGCCATCCCTGAGAGGACTGCGAAGTGTGAGAGTGGCGCCACCTTCGACGGCTGCCAGGGCAGCCAGCACAGTGGGGCCCCACGCAGATCACAAAAAGACCTCGCCATCCCTGGGGGGGCTGCGACGTGTGAAACTGTGGCAGTTTCGAAGGCTGGCGGCGCGCCTGCGCGTCTGGCGCTCGCACTTAGGCGCAGGGAGGAAGCGGAGAGGCTGACGGGCGAGCTAGACCTGGACCGCTCCTTACACAAGTACCGGGAGCTGAATTTTCCGAGGCGACGCTGCAACGCGGAGCGCTGACCGGGCAGGAGGCGGGCATGTCGGCATGGAAAAACGCGACACTTCGTTGTCTGGTTGCGTCTCCGCCGATGTAGCCTCAGAATGTCCATGTTCCATCATCCCGCTGCTTCTGCCGAGGTGATTGTTCTTCTACCCGATGTTTTCCTTTTGCTTCTCCTTCCAAGCAGAGTGCCTCCTGGCCTTTTGCACCTCTGCTTTGCGAGCCGTCCATGCACACCTCGCGCGACATCGACTTCCGCCGTGCACCGTCTCCTGCAGTGTAGCTGTCACACTATTGCCGGCACGCCTTGCATCATTCCCCGGTGCCGATGGGTTGGGCACGTCGCAGGGTAATAATAATAAACGAGCGCGCGCGCACAATGCTTGTTGCACAGGATTGCGAAGGGGGGCTCGATACCAGCCGGGCTGCGACGGCGCGACCTCATATTTAGGGCGGGCAAGGGGTATGGAAATACACGTAGGTATGCACGCACGTAACGCGACGAAACCAGCAACGGGCAACCCACGGAGGAAGCGAATCTTAATTCATCCCTAGCAAGGAGACTCTATACTGTACTGTGCAAGCTGTGTGGCGCAATATTAGTGCAATGTATGTGGTGCACTAGAAAGAGAACACTCGATGTTGGGCAACATGTGTTGGGCAATCCATGCGGTGCACTCGATACGGTTTAACTCTACGTTGTGCAATCTATGTGGCGCAGTCTAAATGGTGCCATCCATATGGTGCATCTCACCAATGCGCGCAATGAGTAGTTGTCAACTCAACTGCTCCTACAATCATCCCACCCACCCACGCGCAACATGGTTTGCGACACCCAGGCGACGGCGATTGCGATGAGTGCTTGGCGTTGGCTGGTGCATGTCTGCAGCCGCGCTAGCCCGCGCATGATTGCGCGCGCAGCGACCAGCTAGTGCGGCGCGACTGACGCGGCCGCGGCGGCGCTGACCGCTGAGCATTTCCAACGGGCATTTCAGCGCGAGTCGGCGACGCTGGCGGGAGCGGTATCATGGCGACGCCGACAACTGTAGACACGATGATGGGAGTAGCGATGCTGATGGCAATGGTGGCGATGGCGACGGCAAGGCCAATGACGGCGCCGATGTTGATCACGCCCGCTGATAACGATGACGACGTCCTCGCGTCGGTGATGCAGGTTTTGAAAGAGTTCGACATGCGTTCGCGGCAGACGCCCGCGCGGCATTGTTTGACGCGGGTTCCGCCCCCCCGCCCCCAGCACGCGCGCAAGGGCGTTCGGATGAGTCCGTCATGCGGCGCGGGAAGCCCGTCTGGCACACGGTGATGTCAATGTTGAAAAACCTATGGCTGAGATGAAAATTCACAAGGGCGCGCGCGCAGGGTTGGCAAACCATATGGTTCATATGTTTCCGGGGCGCTCGATTTCGAAAGCCTTGCGAAACCGAAAGGTAAAGGATTTTGGCACGCGCGCGCGACGACGCGCGCGCGCGCACTTCGTCCCATGCGTTGCAAGGGGCTCTTGCAATAGAGCGCGCGCAAGCGCGTTCGAGCGATTTCGGCATACGCGCGCGAAAGGCCCGCTTGGTAGCATGTAAAGGAAATAACGAAAGGGAAAACGTACAGTTTTTTTGAAGGGATCCGCGTTGCGAAACCATAAGTTTATATATGTGTCCGGGGCATTCAATTTTGAAGTCCACACGACAGCTGAGTGTTTGCGAGATTTCGGCGCACGCGCGCGACGACGCGCGCCCGTGCACTGCGTCTCATTGCGTGCAAGAGTTTTTTTCTGAAAGCTGCTGGTTTTTGATAGACGAACGCGCGCACATAACAAGTTTTGCAGCGGATAAAAAGGGGTGTCGGTACCAGCCTGGCAACACGAAAAAAGGGGCAGCTAAATCCGCGGGGGGGCGTGGGGGAGGGTAGATCCGAACACTCTTTCAGGAAGGAAAATCTATGCTGTGCGCTCTATGCGGCGCAATATGTGGTGAAATCTACGTGGTGTTTCCATTTGTTGTTCGCAATGCGTTGCCAACTCCACTGCTCGCGCAAGCATCCCACCCAGGCACGCAGAACTTGGTCTGCAAAACCCATGCGGCAGCCATTGCGATGCCCGCCCGGCGCTGGCTGACGTATCGCCGCGGCCGCGCTACCGCGCGCAGGCTCGCGCGCAGAGCGGCCAGCTAGTCTGGAGCGACCGACGCGAGCGCGGTGGCGCTGGCCGCTGGGGACATCCCAACGCGTCTCACAAGCGTCGCTGACGCGTGGGCACTTCAGCGCGAGTCGGTGACTCGGGCATGCGCGGTATCATAGCGACGTCGACGACGGTAGAAAAGATGATGATTGCAGCGATGCCAGTGACGACGATGACAATAACGACCTCAAGGCACACGACGGCGCAACTGCTGATCACGCCGAAGACGACGAAGGCGTCCTAGCTTCTACGGTGAAGGCTTGGAAACATGTCGACACGCGCGGCCGACGCGCGCGAGTGGCCCGCATTGCATGACTCGACAGGGGTTGGCCCCCCCAACACGTGCGCAAGGGCGCACGAATGCTTTCGACATGCGCGCGAGAGGCCCAATTGGTTACAGTTGATGTAAGTGTTGATGGTTGTCTTAAGAATTCGCAAAGGCGCGAGCGCAGGCTTTTTGGAAAAGCCTCGTTGCGAAACCATTGGTGTTTTTGAAGTTCTCAGAGCACTCGATGTTGAAATCCTTGCGGTGCCGCGACGGCGGCCACAAGGCCGTCAGACCAAAGACACGGCCCAGTTCTTTAAAAGAAAAATAACAGCCCCGAAGTGCAAGAACTGTTTGGGGAATCATGCGCGGACTCCCCGCGATCATTTCGCATTGGTTTTGACAAGGACGGCGGGGGTACCGGCATAATGCCTGCTCTGCGCACTGCCAGCACCCGCCCCCCATCGCTTGGGAAAAGTTGCAATACACTTAACACCAAAATCTGGATCGTGCGCCCTTGCTTTTGGCAGGGACAGCGGGGGACTGGCATACAGTGTGGGCATTGGGTAAGGAATCCTTAGGTAAGGAATCCAGGGTCTGGAAGCCAGTGGAACTCCAATCGTGGATCGGCCATGGATATCACCGCCGCCCTTATTGGGTTAAGGAATCCTCCAGGGTCTGGCGCCTGCTGGGACTATTCCTTAACAAACGCCTCCACCGTATTGCCTGCTGCGTGCAATGCCAACACCCCTACAAGCCCCGTGCAGAGAAAACAAAAGGCCGTGCCCTTTGCACCAAGGGGCGGCCGGGGGCGGCATATTGCCTGCCGTGCGCAGGCCTACGATCCCTGCCAAACAGAAGTGGGCAGTACCTGCGGGCGCACGCCAGCACAGCCAAGGTGGCGCGGTCGACATAGTGCCCAAATGTGGCGCACCTGGTGCGCGCGGCGCACCTGGCGCGTGCGGCGCACCTCGCGGGCATCGCGCTCCTGGCTGGCGTCTGCATTGGTTCCTGATGGTTGTTGGCGACGGCCCCTGCATGTACTGAGACTTGGGTACTACTGATATCCTGGGAAGACGGGTGGGAGTGAGCGACACGGCTTGTGGCTTGGGATAGCTGAGAGAGCGTGATCCACCGCCGCTTTACTGTGGAAAATTGCCAACCTTTTCCTCCGGAACCCGGGGGTCGCCCCCCCCCCCCCTCCGAAAATCCCCCCCCACCCCTGCTGGAACCCCTCCCCCCCCCCCCCCCCCCCCCTCCCCCGGCAAAACCCCCCCCCCCCCCTAACCCCTCCCCCCCCCCTCCGCTCGAAAACCGGGGGGGGTCACTACCGGTTCGAACCCCTCCCCCCGCCCCCCCCTCCGGATCCGGAAAACACCGGTTCGCCCCCCCCTTCCCCCCCCCCCCCCCCCCTACTCACCGCCAGCAAACGACTCCCGGTCCCCACCACCGTCCGCATCACATCCCCCACTGGTGTTCCCAGCACCACTGTCCTCACCACCGCTGTCCCCACTGGTTCCACCACCGCCCCTACTGTCCCCACCAGTGGCCCCACCACTGTCGCACTGTCCCCGCTGTCCCCAGAACTGTTCCCACCACGGTTCCACTCTCCCCACTGTCTCCACGGCCCCAACCACTGCCCGACTATCCCCACTGTCCCCACTGTCCCACTGACTCCTCCGCTGTCCCACTGAGCTGTCCCACTGTTCCCACCACTGTCCCCACTGTCCCCACCACTGTCCCCACTGTACCTCTGTCCCATTGTCCCACCGCCGTCCTCGCCACCGCCTTCACCACTGTCCCCACCACCATTGTACCCTCCACTGTCCCACTGTTTCCACCTCATTCCCATTGTCCCCACACCACTGTCCCCACCACCACCGTCACCACCACTGTCCACTGTCCCCCCCTGTTCCCACCATTGTCCCCACCACTGTCCCCACCACTACCGTCCCCACCACTGTCCCACTGTCCCACTGTCCCCACCACTGTCCCGCTATCCCCTCACCACTGTCCCCACCAACACCGTCCCCACCACTGTCCGCACCCCCACTCGGTTTTCGAGGGGGGGGGGTTCGAACCGGTAGTGACCCCCCCCGGTTTTCCGGATCCGGAGGGGGGGGGGGGAGGGGTTCGAACCGGTAGTGACCCCCCCCCCTTTTCATGATGAGCAGGGGGGGGGGGGGGGGAGGGGTTCGAACCGGTAGTGACCCCCCGGTTTTCCGGAGGGGGGGGGGGGGGAGGGGTTCGAACCGGTAGTGACCCCCCCCGGTTTTCCGCCAGCAGCGGTAGAACACGCTCTTTCGGATAGCTTGACCCTTCCCCCCACCCACCTCATGGGTCTGGACGGGGAGGGGCGCGAGCGATCAGAGCGTCCAAAATGGCCCAAGAGGGCTCCAAGATTGCCCCAGATGGCCCAGGACGATCTCTGAGATGACGCAGGATGACTGAGAATAGCCGAAGACGTCCTTCGGCATGCCTCCACGTGGCCCCAAGACCGCAACAAGACGGGTCCAACTGGCTGCGGAGCCTCCCAGGGACGCCTCCGAGGCCAAAATCCGTGAATTTCTGGAAGAAGCCAGATGATGTATGCTGCATCGCCTCTTCGCAGTCGACGGGCATTGCCTCGAGATGGCTCCCATCTCGCCCAAGAGTCCCCAGAGGGGCCCATAAAGAGCTCCGAGATGGCCACAAGAGCGCCCAAGAGAGGCCCAAAAGCGTCATAAGAGGGCTCGAAGAAGCGACTACTCGAGCTCCAGAGGCCCAAGGTTAATGGGGGGGCCTTCCTCGATCTCCAACAGGCTTACAAGCGGCTCTCGGAGCGACAGATGCGCGAAGGACATGGTTGACGCCTGCCGTGGTCGTCCTCCTTGTCATCCTCCTTGTGCTCGTCAATGCCGTCGTCGCCGCCCCACTCCTCCTCCATCCTCCGTCTCCTAATATTGCCTTTCCTCCTCCCCCTCCTCCTCCTCCTCCGCCGCCGCCTCCTAGACCTGCGGTAGCTCGAATGGTGCTGCACGCCCCCAGCTGTGGCTTCCTGGTGAAGCCCTTGCGCGGACTTCCGATCCGAGCCGATCCTCCTCCTCCTCCTCCTCCTCCTCCTCCTCCTCCTCCTCCTCCTCCGCCTTCTCCTCCGCCTCCTCATCATCATCCACCTCTCTTATCACCCTCCCTCATCCCTTCCTACCTACACTTTCTCTTCCGTGTCCTGCTCCTCCTCCTCCTGCTTCCTCGACGGCATGCTCAGGCCCAACCCATACGCTCCGCGAAATGGTGCATAATGCTCACACACTTCCCCTTGCCATGCAAAAAAATGCCTGGGCGTCGTGTCTGGATGGACTGGTGGAGACGCGTGAAGCGTCGAGCAATGATGGCTGGTTCTCTCCCCTCCCATCGCGCCTTCTGGGAGAACGGGAGAGAAGAGGAGGAAAGGAGGAGAGAAGAGAAAACAAGGAGGAAAGGAAAGCGAGGGGAGGAAAGAAGGGGAGGAGGAAAGAAGGAGAGGAGGAAAGAAGGAGGAAAGGAAAGCGAGGGGAGGAGGAGAGAACAAGTCAGGAGGAAAGGAGGAATGGGAAGGGACGGGGGACGAGGAGAACGATTCAGGGCCTTATTGGAGAGCAGGAGTAGGGAAGGGAAGAGGGAAGAGTAAAGATCGCCCTTCCCGTCTTCCCTCCTCCTCCTCCTCCTCCTCCTCCTCCTCCTCCTCCTCCTCCTCCTCCTCCTCCTCCCCCTCCTCCTCCCCCTCTCCTCCTCCTCCTCCTCCTCCTCCTCCTCCTCCTCCTCCTCCTCCTCCTCTTCCTCCTCCTCCTCCTCCTCCTCCTCCTCCTCCTCCTCCTCCTCCTCCCCGTCCCTTCCTCATTCCCCCTCTCAGCTCGCAGTCGTTTATCATGTTAAGGGTTGTGACCGCTGGTGAGGGTGCACACTGATCACCATCCAACGCCACCATCACAGGGAGCAGGAGTAGCAGGAGCAGGAGTAGCAGGAGCAGGAGCAGGAACAGGACCATCAGATCTGGTCGCCGTGAAAACAAAGCACGACGACGCTTGTTGCCACGTTTCTGGACACCAGGACCCTCTCACAGATCGGTCCTGCTCGAAAGACGAGGCCGACAGACTCCGTCGAGTGACCTGGCCGTGACCCCTGGGGGAGCGATAGCAGGAGCTCCAGCCATCTGCAGGAAGACAATACAATGATACGCATGTCGCTCAGCTGGATCCCCGTGCGCTCGCATACGCATGCCACTCCCTCAAGTCATAATTGAACGGGGCGCTCACGGGACCCAGGGCCAGTGACGAAGGCCACCCTTCGACATAGCTCTCCAGGCCGTGCACAGAATGATGAACTGGATGGCAAACGGCGACGCTGCCAAGAGCGCAGCGCAAAGCGCAGCGGCTATGAGTCAGAAAGAGATCGCCGATGCCGCTTGCGGGCGATATGTCGCGCAAACGCTGGGCCAGCCCCCCTCGCTCAGCCCCGAGCGTGCGCAGAGGGTAGAAGAATCCGGGCCAGCTTACCGGAAGCTGCCAATAAGGGCGGGACCAAGGCGAGGGGAGAGTTCTGAATGACCGGCGCGACTGCAGTTCTCCAGGCCGTGCATGGGGAAGCAAAAAAGACACCGACACCGCTATGCTCACCAGACCTCTCCCAGGGTCCGAGGGTGCGCTCCGACCAGAACCCCGAGGAGAATCCAGCCGTGGCGACGGGGGCTCTGCAGGATGAGCGCCGGCATCCTCGTCTTCGCCTCCTCGGAGTGCCGCAAGAGGACCGATCGGACGGCAGACCGCGTGACCCCGCCGAGAGCCGAGCGCAGAGGCAGGCGGCGGGGCGCCAGGGTCCGCGCAGCAGCCGCCGCCCCCGCCGTTGCCGCCCTTGCAGCTCCCAGGGCCGCCACACGGCCCCTGAGCCATGCCAGCGCAGCCGCCCTCGCAGCCTCCCCGGCGGCGGCGGGGGGGGCGGGGCCGGGGCGGCAGGGAGGAGGCCCCTCGCCCTCGTCCTCCTGCCTGCCTGCTCGGGCTCGGCCGGGGCTCCACGAGCTTCTGCTCCCTTCTGCCTCTCTCCTGCTCCCTTCCCCTCCTGGAGGCGGCGCTGAGGGTCAGGAAGGCAGGAGGAGGAGGAGGAGGGCCAAGGGGGAGGGAACGGCTGGGGACTGGGACTAGGACGGTGGCCTGCCTCCGCAGAGGCAGGCCCGAGAGAAGAGGCGAGAGGCAGAAGAAGAAAGGGGCCGGACTGCAAGGCCAGCCAACAGGCATAAAGAGACGCCACAGCCGATGCTCTGGTCGATGAACCCGGAAGCACGCAGGACGCCAGGAGCCGAGCATCACGATCAGCAGTTCAGACCTCCTCATCCTCCGCCTCCGCTTTCACCTCCTCCTCCCTGTCTCCTCTTCCTCGTCCTCATCCCCTTCCCTCGCCCCTTTATTGTCTGCCTCCCTCCCCCGCCTCCGCGTCCTCGTCCTCACCCTCCTCCTCCTCCTCCTCCTCCTTCTCCACCGCCTCCTCCTCCTCCTCCTCCTCCTCCTCCTCCTCCTCCTCCCCTCCAGCCTCCTCCTCCTCCTCCTCCTCCTCCTCATCATCATCATCATCATCATCATCATCAGCAGCGGCAGCATCAGCATCATCATCATCATCATCATCATCATCATCATCATCGTCATCATCATCATCATCATCATCATCATCATCATCATCATCATCATCATCACCCTGGCCATCACCATCATCATCATCATCATCATCATCATCATCATCATCATCATCATCATCATCATCATCATCATCATCATCATCATCATCATTTTCTCATCAGCCATCGTTATCATCATCACCATCGTCATCAACAACATTATCAGCATCATCATCATCAGCATCAACAACATAATCGTCGTCGTCACTCCTCTTCCTCATCCTCCTCCTTTTCATCATCATCAGCAGCAGCATCATCATCACCATCCATCACCCTCACCATGCATTCACTTACTTACTCACTCTTTCATTCATCATCATGATCATCGTCATCATCATCAACAGCATCATCATCGTCATCATCACCACTACCGTCATCATCATCATCAACAACATCATCAGTATCAACATCACAATTCGCATCAGTATCATCATCATCATCATCATCATCAGCAGCAGCATCAGCATCATCATTATAATAATCAGCATCATCAGCAGCATCAGCATCATCTTCGTCATCGTCATCATTATTGTCATCGTCATCATCGTTGCCATCAGCATCAGCATCGCCATGATCAACAACATCACCACCATTCGCATAACTTACCATCCACATTTGCATAATCATACTCATAATCAGCATCACCATCATTGTCATCATCATCGTCGTCATCATCATCGCAATCGTCCTCATCATCATCGTCATCATTAACAGCAGCATCATCAGCAGTAGCATCATCACCACCATCATCGCCCTTATCATTCTCATCCTCGGCCCTCCTCGCACTCGCCTCTGTTCCTGGCAGGAAGGGGAGGGCACACCTGCTCTGCATATTACTGCAACACCCGAATGTATGCCCCGCTGCTGCCAATCCAAGCACCTCCTTGGCCGTCGCAGCCGCCCGCGCCGTCTTGCGGTGCCATGGTCATGGGCACGGGTATCATGGTGAACTGGCCGCCCTGGCCCTGGCCCCCCATGATGACGGCACCCGGGGGCAGGTTCATGCCCTGCATGCCTTGCATGCCTGAGGGCCGTGCCGCACATGCTTCCTCCTCCTTCTCCTCCTGCTCCTCCCGTCGCTGCGCACCCTCCTGGACACGAGTGCTCCCTGCCCCGAAAGCACACCCCCTCCCGTCCGATCGCCTTCTTCCTCCTTCTTCCTCCCTATCCCACGTTGCCCTCCTCCCCTCCTATCCTCTCCCAAATGCAGGGAGGAAGAAGAAGAAGAAGACGTAGAAGCATGGAGAGAGAGAGAGAGAGAGAACAAAAAGAAAGAGAGAGAGAGAGAGAGGGAGGGAGGGAGAGGGAGAGGGAGAAGAGATGAGGGAGGGGGATAAGGATCGAGGCAGGAGGGAGGCGAGCTGAGATGGGGGACGAAGGACGAGGGACGAGGGACGAGGGACGAGGGAGCGGTGGATGGAGAGCGAGAGGGACACATCGGGCCGAGACAGGCGCGCAAGCGGGGTCCGGCCCCGCGGCACCGAGGGCACGGCCTCGAAAAGGTGGGCGGGAACACGCTGCAGTAGCACGAACTGTGGGAGCTCCGCGCGGATCTCTTGGATCTGCGCTGGGCAGCCCTCCCTGGCGCGCTCCGCGTGCCAGGGGCGACGCCGGAGGAGCCGCCAAAGAGGTGCAGCGGCGATCCAAGGGATCCGAGCGAAGCTCCGAAAGTGCATGCGTGTGCACGCTTTTCTTCCTCTGCCCCGAGAGGTCGGACGGCGGCAGCTCGTCCACGTCTTCGAGGCCGTACCTGGGTGCCGCGGGGCCGGGAAGCGCTTGCCCCCTTGCGGGCGGAGCTCCGCAAGTTGATGGTCATGTCGCCTCTTCTTCTTCTTCTTCTTCTTCTTCTTCTTCCATTGGGGGGGCGACGGCTCACCGCCGCCGTTGCCACTACCCCTCGTGGAGGGGGGCGAGTGAGCTGAGGGAGAAGCGGCGGTGGGCGCCAACTGCGCGGAGTCGACCTCCCTCGCGGCGACGACCGTCCAACCTCTTTGGGGACGCGGACTCACCGCCACCGTGCCCGCTGCCTCGGGCGTTGCTAGAAGGGACCCTGGCCCAAGGTGCCACCAGGATCTCCAAGGAGGCCCCCACGGCCTCAAAAGCGCCTCTCACGGGTCCCAGAAGGGCCCCAGGGGCTCCAGAGTTTCGCGAAAAACTGGGGGCATCTTGGGCCAGGGGCACCTCTAGCAACCCCCGAGCTGCCCCTCGTGGAGAGGGCGGGTGGAGGACCTCTTGGAGGCCTCTTGGGCCGTCTTAAGGGCCTCTTGGGCGCTTCTTGAGCCGTAATGGGCTCTCCTGAACAACCTTGGCGGTCTCGAGCGCATGCTGGGAACGCCTTGGAGTCGTCTGAGAGCCAGCTTGCTGCTTGCTGTGAGCTCCAGCCAGGGGGAGCATGGCGGCAGGCGCCGACGGCGCGGCGCTGCCCTCCCTCGAGCGGCCCCCGGGCGCCGGCGGCCTCGGCGCCAGAGGGCTCTCTTGCTGCACTGGGGGGTGGAAGCGCCGGTGAGGGTGCCAAGGTGCCCTCCTCGATGGGGCCAGACGTAGGGAGACGAAATTTATTCAGATCCACTGCTCCCTGGCCATGCCCTTTCTAAACCCAGCAGCGGTGTATACGCCACGCCCCTCTGGCTCTCCTCGACAGAAAGCAAGGAAAAACACCATAATCATCATAAACGCCCCGACAAGCGAAGCCGTTTAGTAAACGCGCCCAGGGAGAGAATTCAAGAGGGCAGAGCTGTTCAATAAACGCCCAAGGCTGTTCAGAAAACGCCAATGATGCCGGATAAAAAAGCAATCTGAAATTACTTAGGGCTATAAGGCTATAGGGTTATAGGGCTGTAAGGTTATAGGGCTATAGGGCTGTAGGGCCATAGGGATGTAGGGCAATAGGGCAATAGGGTTATAGGGCTATAGGGCTATAGGGCTATAAGGCTATAGGGCTATAGGGCTGTAGGGCTATAGGGCTACCAGGGCTATAAGGCTATAGGGATATCGGAGGTTGGGAGGTGAGATCGCAGTGAAACGGAGAGCCCCCACCGGGAAATCGGTTTCGGTTTCGTGTTCGTGTCGTGCGTGCGGGCGATGCGAAGCTGCGCGTGATCCTCCTGTAGCTAGGCCGAAGTAGGAGCGAAAGTCCGTGCGCCCAGCAACCGGTGGCTGGTTGGGCCGGGCGGTGTCCCTGAGGTCCCGGGTGTCCCGGGTGTCCCGGGCGTCCTTTCCCGTCCGCCGGTGGCCGGTTGAGCCTGGCGGTGTCCCGGGTGTCCCTGGTGTCCCGGGCGTCCCGGTATCGATATTGAGATCGATGTGGTGCCCCGAGGTGTCCTGTGGTGTCCCGTGGTGTCCCAAAAAGTGCGATCGATAGTGAGATCGATAATGAGATCGACAGGTGTCCCGTGGTGTCCCGTGGTGTCCTATGGTGTCCCGTTGAGTGAGATCGATAGTGAGACCAATAGTGAGATCGATGTGGTGCCCCGAGGTGTCCCGTGGTGTCCCCAAAAGTGAGATCGATAGTGAGATCGATAGTGAGATCGACAAGTGTCCCGTGGTGTCCCATGGTGTCCCGTTGAGTGAGATCGATAGTGACATCGATGGTTAGATCGACAGGTGTCCCTCGGTGCCCCGTGGTGTCCTAAGGTGACCCATTGAGTGAGATCGATAGTGAGATCGATAATGAGACCGATGGTGAGATCGAGAGGTGTCCCGTGGTGCCCCGTGGTGACCCGTGGTGTCCCGTGGTGTCCCGTTGGGTGAGACCGATAGTGAGATCGACAGCGAGATCGACAGGTGTTCCGTGGAGTCCCGTGGTGTCCCGTTGAGTGAGATCGATAGTGAGATCGATAATGAGACCGATAGTGAGATCGATGTGGTGCACCGAGGTGTCCCTCAGTGTCCCGTGGTGTCCCGCTGTGTGAGATCGATAGTGGGATCGATGTGGTGTCCCGAGGTGTCCCGTGGTGTCCCGTGGTGTCCCGTGGAGTGAGATCGATAGTGAGACCGATAGTGCGATCGAGAGGTGTCCCGCGGTGTCCCTTGGTGTCCAGTGGTGGCCCGTGATGTCCCGTGGTGTCCCTTTGAGTCAGATCGATAGTGAGATCGATAGTGAGATCGACAAGTGTCCCGTGGTGTCCCGTGGTGTCCCGTTGAGTGGGATCGATAGTGAGATCGATTGAGTCAGATGTTGGTTCCCCCCCTCTCCCCCCCCCGACAACCTCCTTATCACCCGAAGGGTGGTCGTATAGGTAGGGCTAGATGGGCTATTTGGCTATATGGGCTATTGGGCTAAAGGGTTCTAAGGCGATAGAGCACCCGGGCACCCGGGCACCCGGGCAACCCCGGGCATCTCCGGGCACCCCCGGGCACCTCGGGGCACCCCCGGGCACCCGGGCACCCCTGGGCACCCGGGCACCCGGGCCCGGCCACCGATGTCGGCGACGTAGGTCACCTACGCATGTGAATCCGCTAGGACCCCCACAGAGGCAAGCTCTGACTGGGGAATTGTGGGGTTCTGGGTGGTCTCTCCTCGCTTGACTCCAAGGGCCAGACGGCGACCAGGGGCCCATACAGCCGGCGTGCGAGCACAGGGAGCGCAGAGCAAGGAAGGAGGGGGCTTTTTCTGGCCGCGGCCAGCCTCGGCCACGAGGAGCTCCACCGACATCTACACGTCGTTCATTTCTAATCGTGCGAATTCCTAATTGTGCTCGTTTCTAACTGTTCCTGGCCCCCTAGCGGCCAGGAAGAATTAGAAACGAAAGGATCTTGGCCCCCCCCAAAAAAGAATATCCGAAGAATTAGAAATGAACAATGTATACATATATATATGTGTATATATATGGGGGGAACGGCCTGAAAACCAAGGTCCCCCCTTGAGCCTGGAGTGGTCCTTATTTAAGAGTCCTGACTGCAGGCCTCGAAATCTTGGCCAGGCGACAGAAGTGCAAGCGCGGCGGCGACGAAGAGCAGCATCACCGCCTTCTCTGGGCGCGGTTCGGCCAACCGTGGGCGAGTGCTGACAGGGGGGAGGAGTTGTTTGTTTAACATCCACGCACCTGCCAGACGTAACAACAGGGAGGGCGGCGACTCCTCCCTGAGGTTTGTGGCTGCTTTCTGGGGTGGCGCTCGAGGTCTCTTTCACCCTCTGCCTAATTTCGCCACCCAGGAGCCCCGTACAACAACAAAAAGTACTAGGGTGGCGTTGGAGGTATGGTTTGCCCTCTGCCCTCGCCACCCAGCACTCGAACCGATGCGAGGCGAGCCGAGATGGCTTAGCCAAGACGCGGAGAAGGAGAACAAAGAAGGCAGAGGACGAAGGAGGGGGAGGAGGGAAAGCGTGCGCCCGCGGCCCACATGTGAATCCTACCCCTGCAGGTCAGATTTCCGAAAAACCGGCTGGGGCTCAGAGTTTAAAGGATGTCTGCAGCCAAGTGAACCCCAGCGAGGGTCCAGTAACACAGCGCCGATTGGATCCGCAGGGGTGGGGCCCGATAGCGGTAGCAGATTCAAGATCCATCCCACTCACCAAGGGAATCATCGGCGCTGGCGGCGACAATGCACGCCAGCACACGGTGCTGCAGTTACGGGGAGCAGCTCACGCTCCACAAGTCGGCCCGCAGCTCGGGCATCGACCTCGGGCTGAGAAGGCCTGGCCGTCGCGGGGCGTGCTGAGGGGCGGGCTCCGGCAGCTGGGCAAGAGGGCGTCCAGCCTTATGGCGCTCGGGCGCGCTGACGTAGGACTTGGGGAAACAGCGTGGGTCCGTGATGGCCCGAAAGGGGCCCCCTGGGCCTAGATAGGCACGCAACGGGCATGCCATGAACAGGATGGGTCCTTGGGGCCGTCTCAGATGCGGGGCCGGGAGCGCGCCCTTGGCCCGCGAGGCTGCCCTCGCCAGTCATGGAGTCCCTGGGCCTGCGGCGCCTGCCCGCGATTCCCATGAGCCCTGGGCTGTTCGATGTCGTGGGGTGGCGGGATGTCAGTTCAAGGCCACGCTAACGTTGATGTTGGTTAACGGCGATGTTGGGAATCTGATTTTGGCGACGCCGAATTCGCACAGGACATGTGATAGCAACACACGAGCAACGCTTTATTTCCTACAATCGGGCTGGCCACGAACCACCCCCACCTACAATACCGAAACCTACATCGCCGATGCCTACATCGCCGTTAGCGTGTCTACGGTCAGCTGGGGGCCAGGTGGGTGGAAGCCAGGAGGCCACAGTGGTCTGGCAATGTCTGCGGGGCTTAGGCGAGGCGGCACGCACTGCTAGCATTTCGGTCGACAAAACCAAGTGCTGTTTGACACACTCCTTGGGACCGTTCCTGCGTAGACGTCGTAGCTTTTGGATGCAAACGACCATCGTTCTCGTAGTCTACAAGGGACATCGAGGAGGAAGAAAAGGGAGAAGGGAGGCAGGAGGAACTAGGAAAGAAGGGAGGGAAGGGGAAGGGAGGGGAGGGGAGGGGAGGGGAAGAGAGGGAGGGGGAGTGGGCAAGAAGAAATCGGAACGAGCCCTGGTTGCCAAGGCACTCAGGGCCTGGCTAACCATTGCAGCTGATGCCACCAACCTTCGCAAGAAGACGAGGGGCGGGTTCCTTGGTCTACACAAGCTCTTCGGGTGGCACGGTGCTCGCCTAGGAGCGGCATGTGGCCAACAGGTCGAGGAGAACGAGCAGTGTCTACTATCTTGCTCGTCTCGAGACCAGTAGATACGAATTGCTGGCAGACAGCTGAGGTAAGGGACAGAATGGTGACGGCGCGCCGGGCGGTCGGACCGCCTCAAAGGCCCCGAATCAGAGTTGCACCACCGGCGCCCCGGTGCGGCTGGCGGAAGGTGAGAAGGTGACAGAGCACAACAACACAGGATTGCGAATAACTACGTGACAAGCTGGAAGCCCCAGGGCCCAGCATTGGGGTGGGAATCCCCAGAGGCCGGCAGCGGGAGGGAACGCCGCGCTTGGCGGGCAGAGTGACCGCGTGCCCTCGGCACACGGGGCTGGGGCCATGAGGACGGGGCCGGTCTTCGAATCTCTCACTTCCGGGAGGGAGCTTGACGGGGCAGGAGACCCGCGTGGCACCTCGTGCGGGCGCGGAGGGAGGCCAGGCCGCATCCTGCGTGGCCCCTCCGAGGGAGCACTCGGTCGCGCACCGCGGAGGGCCGGGGAGAACTGGAAGGCTGGCCGGGTGAGATTTCTGGCAACCAGCATCGCGGCAGGGATGCTGCTGATCCGCCCGCCCCGCTCTGGACACGTGCGCGTACTGACACCGTTCGGCGATCAGTTTGCTCGAATGGTTCGCCCGCCACGGAGCCTCTGGACTCGTCCGAGCAGGAGTCGAGGGGAGGAGCACGGCTGGCCTACAGCACCAACCTTGCGGCAGCTCGGCTGCGCAGCCTCCGTCTCAGGAGCCGCGCAGAGAGGCACAACGAAGGAGCCAAGTGGCGTGGCCTCGGGAGTAGGGCTTGCGGGGTAGACTTTGGCACTCAAGCCGTTGGGGAAATGCCGATATCGAAAAGCCCGTCGCAGGTAACAACGGTGCCAACCAGGCCGTTGCTGGGACGGTTTCGTTGGTCTGACCCCCCACCTCGCGGCCGTTGATGGGACGGGCCCGTTGGCTTGACCCCTCCCCCTCGCGCCCAGGGGGCGTCGGACCAAAACCCAGGGTGCGGGAATTGGCTGCGGCGTGGGTCGCTCACAGCTGGCTGGGGAATCCAACGCGCTGTGGCTGCAGCCCTGCAGCCGCTCACGGCATGCCGTGGCATAGGTCGCATCACGGGTGCGCCGAAGCACGCTACAGGACTCGCCGGCGCCAAAGCCGGACTAGTCTGGGCAGGGTGCTCTCGAGGAAGCTGAGGCCCACGAGGTGCAGGAGGCCCAGCACGAGCAGGGTGGAGGGCCGCACCCAGAAGACGCGCAGCAGCAAAGAGTACATGAAGCCCACAAGTCACCCTGACGCGCACGTGGTGCGGATAGCTCGCAAGGCTGCTGGGGCTCGACAGGCCTGGCAGTGGCACAGGATGCTGGAGAAGTTAGGGAAGACGCTGAAACGGTACACGTCGAGGTGGAAGGACGGGCTGAACGAGACCATCTGGCGAAAGGTCGTGGACACGCGGCAGCCCAAGCGGTGCAGTAGGCTAGCGAGCCGGGTGCAGTCCATGTAAAACTGGTGCCAGCAACGGAACGGCGGGGGCAGGAGTGGAAGCGGGAGACCCTGAACCAGACCACGGATGCAGCATCTCTCCACAGCTGCGCGCAGCGCCTTCTCGCGCTGAAGGCGCAGACGACGTAGTGAGGATGTGGCAGGTGTTGCAGATGGCATGGTCGCCGTGTGGGCGGCGGCCGCCGCCATGGGCGCACCGCTTGGTAAGAACAGTAGTGGTTCCTGGCGTACGCCGCGTACGCACAGTTGCGCACGGCAGCCACTCGAGCCAGCACCAGAGGGGAGAGGGGAAGGGGGGCGAACAGGGCAGACGAGGGACAAAGGAGCTGAAAGGGAGTGGGTATATAGGGGGCAGGGGGAGGGAGGGCAGAAGGGGGGCAAAGGAAGGACGAGGGCAGGAATGAGAGAGTGAGACAGAGGGCAGGGGATAAAAGCGGGCAGAGGGATCAGGGAGCAGACTGATAATCCGTCCAATCCTCCTCCCCCTCCTCCTCCTCCTCCTCCTCCTCCTCCTCCTCCTCCTCCTCCTCATCCTCCTCATCATCATCATCATCATCATCATCATCATCATCATCATCATCAGCAGCAGCAGCATCATCATCATCATCATCATCATCATCATCCCCCTTCCCTCCATGTTTGTCGTCCTCGTCTGAGTCGTCGTCATTATCGCCACCATCACCACCATCATCAGCACCAGTCATCAGAATCGTCCCCATAATCACCATCGTCATCCTCATCCTCAACATCATCATCATCATCATCATCATCATCATCATCATCAGCATCATCATCACCATCATCATCATCATCATCATCATCATCAGCATCATCATCATCATCATCATCATCATCATCATCATCATCATCATCATCATCATCATCATCATCATCATCGTCATCGTCGTCGTCGTCGTCGTCATCGTAATCATCACCACCATCATCAGCATCATCGTCATCATTGTCATCATCGTTCTCCTTGACCCCCTTCCTCTTTCTGCTGCACCACTTCGTCCTCCTCCTCCTCCTCCTCCTCCTCCTCCCCCTCCTTCTCCTCGTCCTCCCCCTCCTCCTCCTCCTCCTCCTCCTCAGCGAGCGGGGGGGGCGTCTCCTTGGATCGGCATCGGGATGGCCCCTGCTGGAATGGCTCCCGCCGGGATGGCCCCCGCGGGGAGCTGAATGGCCTGCATCCCGGCGGGAAGGTTCGGGATGGCTCCTGTGACCGGCAATGCGTGGGGGCAGGGAGGAGGAGGAAGAGGAGGTCTCTTTGCCTATCTCCCCACCGCTGCGCGCTGGGTCTTTTTGCGAGTGCCTCTCCACCCGAGTCTTGCTTTCTGCCGCTACACAGACGCAACAGCTGTACGACGTATGTCCGCTCAACGTCGAAAAAGAGAAGGAGAAGGAAGAGACGGAGGCGGAGGGCGCAGGAGGAGGGGCGTAGGAGAAGGCGGAGGAGGAGGAGGAGGAGGAGGAGGGAGAGGAGGAGGAGGAGGAGGAGGAGGAGGAGGAGGGAGAGGAGGAGGAGGAGGGAGGGAGGAGGAGGAGGAGGAGGAGGAGGAGGAGGAGGAGGAGGAGGAGGAGGAGGAGGAGGAAGGAGGAGGTGGAGGAAGGTGGAGGAGGTGGAGGAGGAGGGTGCAGGAGGAGGAGCAGTGGCTCCTGCGGGCACCGGGATGGCGCCAGGCGGCATGCCGCCGCACATGAAGCAGCCGCCGGCGACGCTCGTGGGCGATCCTGCGGCAGGGAGCGGGAGAGAGCGGGGGACGGCAGCGGGAAATGCTCGAGGACCGAGGGGTCTGGCCCGAGGGAGGGGGGGCGGGGGCAAGGGGGGGGGGGGAAGGGGGGAAGGGAGACTCGAGGATCGAGAGCAGGGGGAGGGGGGGGAGCGAGGAAGGGGTGGAAGGAGGGAAGCGTCGCTCGAGGATCGATGATCAAGGGTCGAGGTTCCTGGACGGCCCCTCCTCGGCATCCTCCGCAGAGGCTGCCGGGAGCCTCTGCGGCCGGAGGCCTCTGAGGACCGCCAGGGGGCCTCCAGAGGCTGCCCGGGGCGGCCAGACGCGGAAGGGGGGAGGAGAAGGGGGAGAGGGGAGGAGAAGGGAAGAGGCGGAGGAGAAGGGAGGACGAGGAGAAAGACAAGGAGGAGGAGGAGGAGGAGGAGGAGGAGGAGGAGGAGGAGGTGCAGAAGAGAAAAGGAGGGCAGGAGGGGGACGAGGGGATGGAGAACAGAGGAAAAGCAGGAGAAGGGGAAGGAAAAGGAGGAAGGGAAACAGGAGGCGAAGGAGGAAGGAGGAGGAGGAGGAGGAGGAGATGGAGGAGGAAGGGGGGCAGCAGGGGGAGTCAGGGGAGTGGGAGGAGAAGGAGGAAGGCAACCGAGAGGAGAAGAAGGAGGAGGAGGAGGAGGAGGAGGAGATGGAGGAGGAAGGGGGGCAGCAGGGGGAGTTAGGGGCGGGGGAGAAGGGGGCGACGCGCAGGAGGGGTAGGCGGAGGAGGAGGAAAAAGAGGAGGAGGAGGAGGAGGAGAAGGAGGAGGAGGACGAACACCAAGAAGAGGAGCAGCAGGATCAGGAAGATGAGGACGATGGCGAGGGGCGACGAGAAGGCGCAGGAGCAGGAGCATAGGGAGAACAGGGCGAGGAGGAGGAGGAGGAGGAGGAGGAGGAGGAGGAGGAGGGGGAGGAGGACACGCGGACCGGGGGCCTGCGCCTGGCGACGAGCAGAGGGACGCTGAGCGTTTCCCGCTCTGTTCGAAGACTCTGCAACCGCATCGACGAACACCCGCACCCGATCTCCAGCACGGTGTGCCACACGACCGAGTGCACCGCTCGAGGCAGTGCTTGAGGGCTGGACCGCAGCAGCCCCCTCGCCCTCGGCGAACCCGCAGACTGGGCGGCCAGCGTCCTCTGGAGGGGACGACTTCTTGGACATCACTACCTCTACTGCGGACTCGGTCGCCAGCTTTGCGAGCGACCTAGCTGCTTTCACCGCGTCAGCCCGAGTCCTGGCAGCAAGCTTGACTGGCTTCTCGGGCTGCATCGCGAATTGAGCGAGCAGATCAACCAACAGGGACGGCAAGATCAGGATAATGAAGATGAGACGGACGAGGAATATTTGCCCTAGACACGACATGGGCCAAAGGCGACGGATTAACGAAGAAGCGAGAGAAGAAGAAGAAGAAGAAGAAGAAGAAGGAGAAGAGCAAGGAGAAGAAGAAGGAGAAGAAGAAGAAGAATTGTCGAGAACTGCACACAGAGTAGGATGATGCCGTCATCGTGCGAGCAACACGCCGCTGGAAGACGCCAGCTGCACACTGGAACCCCTCAAGTCTAGGCGAAGTCTGAGCCCCGGGAGGACGACGACGGCGGCGGCTGCGGGAGCGGCGACGACGGCGACGACGACGCGGCCACGGCACTCCTCCGCCGTTGCTGCCGCCTCCGCCGTTGCTCCCGGGGCCGCAGGGACCGGCGGGGCATCCTGCGGCGGAGGCGGCCCCGCCGCCGCGGCTCCCCCTCGGCCTCCCCGCGCCGCGGCAAGGAGCCTCGACGGGAGGCCTCTGGCCGCCTGCGGCCTTCGTGGGGCCCCTGCTGGGCCCCGGGGGCCGTCGGGAAGACGCTCGGGATGAAAACCTGAGAGCAACGAGTGTCGTGTCGGGAGGGAGGGGGTCGGGAAGATGTTTTTTTGTTGTGGTGCGGCGCTGTTCAAGAGCGAATGGTATCCCTACTGACGCACAGCGTACATTCGTTGAGGGGTCCGGAAGATACAGGGCAAGACTGCGCGACAAGCACCAACGCTTAGGGAACCGAACTCCATCCCGAACTCTATACAAGTATCGTGTCGGCAGGGAGGGGGTCGGGAAGATACAGGGCAAGACTGTGCGACAAGCACCTTCAGCATGCGCGGCGGTACTGGTGACATGATCATGTCTCCCAACCCCATCCTCCAAGCCCGATTGTCTTTCTGAAAATCATGAGAAGACTGGGTACCGATGCCACTAACCTTCCATCGTTTTTCCCTATCTGGGCCTCCTGGAAGACCCTTGTCGCCACGGCTGGATTCGCCTTGACATTGTTGTCAGAAAACACCTCGGAAGAGATCCGGGGAGTAGCGGCCGGTATCCGTACCCTCAGGTTTCCCCAGAAAAGTCGGGCCCCTGGTTTTTCCAGCGCAGTCACCCACCAAGCTGTTGGCATGAGGGGGAATTTCCGATATTCGATGGACACAATGAAACTCGATGGACACAATGAAACGCCGCGGCCAGAAGCAGCCGTTTCGGACGTGTTGCCGACAATCGAGGGCACACGTGGCCTAAAATCGGGGACGTGTAACCGAAAGCCCAAGAAACGCTGGCCCAGCTGGGGGAGAGGGGGGCCGAGGCCTCTGACTCGCTCACGCAGAACACCCGACCGCCTCGTCGTCAAGCGCTGTGTATCACCACAGCGGAGCTGCGCCACAGCGCGAGGCAGAGAATAGCATGGTGGCAACCGAGCAGCAGAGTCCTAGAGCCCCTGCGTGGTTACACAAGGACAGGTAGTGTGAAGGGATGGGGGGCCGAGGCGTCTGGGGAGGTTCGCGCCGTGGAGAAGTGGGGTGGCGCTGGAGGCCCGGGGGGGCCATGGTCGAGCCTCGGCCCTGCGGGCGAGGCCGTGGCCTCCAGCGGACATGCAAGAGCGGATGACAGACAACCTGCTTGAAAGATTGCAGGAGAGGAGGTGGGGGTGGGGGCGGTCGCCCGACTGCCTGGAGTCGGAGGGTCGAGTGCTAGAGATTCTAAGCGCCTTCTGTCCATCCAGGCCTCTGAAGGGTAGGCCTCAAGAGGCCCGCGGGAAACCTCCAGAGACCTCCAGGGCCTTCTGGAGACCTCTTCCGGAAACCTCTTCATCAGCAGCATCAGCAGCAGCAGCATCAGCATCAGCATCGTCGTCAGTTTCTTCGTCATCGTCAGCATCATCATGATCATCATCATCATCATCATCATCATCATCATCATCATCATCATCATCATCATCGTCATCATCATCATCATCATCATCGTCATCATCGTCATCATCGTCATCGTCATCATCATCATCATCATCATCATCATCATCATCATCCTCACCATCATCATCATCAGCAGCAGCATCATCATGACCATCATCAGCATGAGCAGCACCATCACCACCACCATCACCATCATCATCAGCAGCAGCATCATCAGCATCCGCATCATCATCAGCAGCAACAGTATCACCATCCCCATCACCATCACCATAATAATCATGATCACCACACTCACCATCATTATCATCACCACCATCATCAGCAGTATCATCATTATCCTCATCATCACCATGATCGTCATCATCATCACCACCAACACCACCATCATCATCATCATCATCATCATCATCATCATCATCATCATCATCATCATCATCATCATCATCATCATCCTGCTCATGGCTCCTCCTCCACCACCTCCTGCCGGCCATCTCCTCTCAGCCCGAACTATGCTGGACACCGCCAAAATCCTCAACAAGATCATCCTCCCTCTCCGTCCTTTTCCTCGACCTCACTGCTGCTTTCCTCTTCACCCCCCTGTTCCTCCTTCCCCTCGCTCTTCCTCCTGCTCCACCTCCTCCTTCTCACTCCTCGATCCTCCTACCCCTCTTCGACCGCCACACTCCTCCTCCTCCTCCTCCTCCTCCTCCTCCTCCTCCTCCTCCTCCTACTCCACCTCCTCCTCCTACTCCACCGTCCTGCCCACCTCCTCTTCCGCATCTTCCGCCTCCTACTCCTTCTCATCATCATCATCAGCATCATCAGCAGCATCATCATCACCTTCATCAGCATCATCAGCCGCATCATCACCGTCACCAGCACCACCCACGTTTCACCATCACGGTCACCATCACCATCACCATGATCGTCATCATCACCACCAACAACAGCATCAACGTCAACACCATCGCCAACAGCAACAATCATTATGAGACTGTTCGCTCTTACTTGCCCGCGTGTCATTCAAAACGAGTTCTCCGCACCTTCGATACCCGCCCTCTTTGTCTTCGATCACATCCTCTTTGGGGAGATGCTGCTTCTTTGCGGGGGGCGGCGGGCTTAGACAGGCGGGCAAACCTGAACGGGCGGACAATCCTTCGTGGGCGTACATGTGCCCGCCATTGGAATTGGTGTGGGCCCTGCGAAAAAATGAAGGGAGGGAGAACGAGGGAGAGTGGGAGAAAGGAGGGGGGAGGGACGAAGGAAGAGGGAAAACGCCAGGAGAGAAGGAGCGAAGAGAGGGGAGGTTGCTTAGAGGCAGAGAGAGAGAGAGAACAAAAAAAAATTATAAGAGAGGTAGAGAAAGAGAGAAAGAAAGAGAGGGGGGAGAGCGAGAGAGAGAGAGAGAGAAAGAAAGAGGGAGGGAGGAGGCAGGAGAGGGGAGGGAGAAGGGAGGAGGGAGAGGAGGGAGAGGGGATAGGACAGAGAGGCATAAGGATGAGGGAAGAGAGGAGGGAGAGAAAAGGGAGGAGACGAGGGAGGAGGGAGGAGGAGCAGGAAGGTAAGAGCGTGAACGTTCGAGGAAGTCCTAGGCGAAAGCGCCGTTCCTGAAGGGCGGGAGCCCACGACGGGTGGGCGATCCCCTGACGGGCAGGTCGGGCGGGTGGGACATTCAAGCGGGATGCCTGAGTATGGCGAGAGCGCGACTACTAAGTAAATTGTAACGGCGTCCTTGACGCAGCGTGATTCCTGAATAAATCGCATGGAAGTCACAAGCAAGAGCGCAATTCCTGAGTAAAACGTGAAGGGTTCTCTGGCGGGAGCGGGGGTCTTGATTAAATTGCGAGGAAGTCTTGATTCAATTGCGAGGAAGTCTCAAGCGGGAGCGCCGTTCCTGAGTAAATTGGGAGGAAGTCTCAGATGAGAGCGGGGGTCCTGACTAAACTGCGAGGAAGTCACAGGCGGGAGCACCGATCCTGAGTAAATTGTGAGGAAGTCTCCGGAGCGGGGTCCTGAGTAAATTTGAAGGAAGTCTCAGGCGGGAGCCGTTGTTGTTGGAATCTGGGGGGCCAGGGGGACAGTTTGAGCACCAAGACTTTCCCTGTCAAAAGACAGGGAGCGAGCGTCGAGGGGCACACTTTGATTGAGAAAAACAACGGTGAGGGGGGATCAACAGTAATTATTCTTCAGGAGTGAGAGCTCAACAATAACAACAACAATACAACAACAAGAACAACAACAATCAGTTTACCCTCACGCGATATGCTTCCACACGAAGCATGCGACCATCATGATAACCATCTCCAGCATGGGGGATTATTGTTCTATAGCGGGGTCCGTTATTCCCATTCCCCGATCTCCCATCCAATGAGGTCTTGCACACACCTCCTCCGAAGAGTTTGAACATATCCCGCCTCGAAAACGTACGCCCGCGCCCTGCTGCGCCGATGCGAGACCGCCAGTGGAGACCCAGCCAAGGCGTAAAAGCACAAGGAAGTATCGAGCGACAGGATTGCCTTGGTGGAGGTGGGGGCTGCAGGCGGCGAGGCAAGGACCTGGCGCCGAATAGACTTGGAAGAAGTCTCGAGCAGGGCCGCTGGTGCTGCTGGGAGCGGCGCAAATGCTGAAGAGAGTAGGGCGGTAGTCCAGCGTAAAACGAAACGAAGTCTCGAGCGGGAACGCTGGTTCTGTTGGGACGGCGGTTGTCGGCGACGAGGAGGAACACCGCCTTGAGTACGAAGGGGGGAAGTCTCGAGCATGAGCCGTGGTTTTGTCGGGACGGGGGCTGTCGGCGGCGAGGAAGAGCACCGTCCTGAGGAAAAAAAGAAGAAGCCTCCAGCGGGAGGGTTGTTCTTGCTGGGAGCGGCACCAATTCAAAAGAGAGTAGGGCGCCAGTCCAGCGTAAAACTGGAGAAAGTCTCGGGCGGAAACGCTGGTGTTTTCGGGACGGCGGCTTTCGGCGGCGAGGAGGAGCACCGCCTTGAGTAAAAAAGGAGTAAGTCTCGAGCGGGAGCGTTGTTGTTGCTGGGGGCGGCGCCGATGAGAGAAAGAATAGCGCGCCAGTCCAAGGTAAAAAAGGAGGATGTCTCGAGCGGTAACGCTGGTTTTATTGGGAAGGCAGCTTTCGGCGGCGAGCAAGAGCACCGTCCTGAAGAAAAAAAGAGGACGCCTCGAGCGGGAGCGTTGTCCTTGCTGGGAGCGGCGC
>CAUYUJ010014473.1:400795-402586 GCA_963575745.1 Prorocentrum cordatum
AAACTGGAGAAGTCGCAGAGCACGCCCTTACTGATTTGCGCATCTGGAGCCTGAGTTTACAGTTGCCCGACGTTCAGGACAAGATCCACAAGACCAAGAAGCGCAACGCAGACGAGTCCCGCATCCTGGCGCGAAGCAGTTGGAAGCCTCGCAAGAAGAGTTACGCCGTATGAAGGTTGAAGTCGCAGAGCTTAGGCAGAATACGCCGTTCAGCATCGCCAGACAGTCCCAGCGGGTCCAGGCGAGGCGGTTTCATAGTATAGCTACTCTTACGGCGACTCCCAAGATCGTGTTGATCTATTCACTTCAAATGCGGGAGAGACCCCATCAGATGCTTAGCAGTGGGCAATTGAAATTAGAAGGGGAAGGGAGAATCCCTGCCAGAGCCTGCAGGATCCTGGTTAGAACCACATTGACCTTGAGCACTCGCAGTTTGCATCGTGCACTCTGTCTTGAGAATTGCAGTGAGCGACTACACTACCAGCA
This sequence comes from Prorocentrum cordatum, assembly GCA_963575745.1. Taxonomy (NCBI): domain Eukaryota; class Dinophyceae; order Prorocentrales; family Prorocentraceae; genus Prorocentrum; species Prorocentrum cordatum. The sequence continues at coordinate 401,282 of CAUYUJ010014473.1, forward strand.
TCTCCAGACTCGTGGCTATGACACCGAAGTTGCATCCATCTTACCTTGTGTGCGGGAGGACCCGCATGTGGCCAGGCAGGCCGTGCTGCGGAGTAGCTTACTGGGATCAAAGTGCCCGTGTCTCCAATATTATGTTTGGGCTAGCGAGCCAGGTACAACGAATTCACACATACGCAACGCGGAGCAGCCCGAAATCTCACAGTTGGCAAGGCAGGCCGTGCATCGATGAATACCGCTGGGATTAGCTTTCGCCAGTCTTCATCAGCACCGTTTCCCGCCCTTACGCTTCCTCTCCTCCTCCCTCAGCGTGCCTGGCGCTGGGCAGGCGCAGCAGATACTCATTGGGTAGTGGCGGGAGGTAGGCAAGAATTGGGGGTGGCTGGGCGCATACCTTACACGTACTTTATGGCTACCTGCGCTGGCATGGCAAGGAAGACCGTGCGTGTGTCGAGGGGCAGGCCAGGCAAAGGGTCGGTAAAGTCCCCCCAATGCCTGCACACGTTCCCTGCCTTCTCTCCCCGTCCAATCTCCTTCTCCCCCCTCCTGGTCCAGTGGGGCATGGATCGGTGGAGCCGAACACGAGCCTCGCCGGGAGACGAGCTGGCCAGATTGTAGTCTGACGCCGCCTCGCTTACCCTGGCATGAGGCAGAGTTTCAGGCCACTCCTCGTCCTCCTTCTTCTCCTCTTTGGCCTCCATCTCCAGCGCGTGCAAATAGCCAGGCTAGAATAGCGGCCAACACGTGCTGTGGAAAGGCCAGGGTTCGTTTTCGGATTTGGGGGGTGGAGCATGTAAAGTGAATTCTGTATTGCTTCAGCCTCTCATGCATGAGCGTGACAAAGTAAGGTTTGCAGATTTCCGCCCTAGAATGTGTAAGTCCTGCCCCTCCCGATGTCCCTTCTTGCATTCCGAGCTCCGAGCTGTGGTTGGCACCCAATGCCAGTCGCGCAGGCCACCGTGCATCTCCTATCTCATTATGTCACCAACTTGCTGGTGAAAGTCCAAACCTTCAGGCTGGCGTCTAGGAAGATCTCCTGAGTTCACCATCACCATCACCATCGTAACATCACCATCATCATCATCATCATCATCATCATCCTCATCATCCTCCTCCTCCTCCTCATCATCATCATCATCATCATCATCATCATCAGCATCATCATCATCATCATCATCATCATCATCATCATCATCATCATATCATCATCATATCATCATCATCATCATCATCATCATCATCATCATCATCATCATCATCATCATCATCATCATCATCATCATCATCATCATCATCATCATCATCATC
>CAUYUJ010014474.1:0-40000 GCA_963575745.1 Prorocentrum cordatum
CCGCGAGGGGGCCGCAAGGCGCGAGCGGACAGTCGGCGGAGCCAGCGGTATACCTTCCTATGCGCCACCGTTCGCAAAGTTTTCGCGACAGGCCTAGTATCGGGGATCCCATCATCGTTGTAGAAGCGATCTTTGTAATCTGGCGCATAAAATCCTCGCGCATGTAGCACCAGAACCAGCGCGGGTTCATGTGTGATGCGCCCTCAGCGATGTGCCACCACATGTGGTTTTTTGTTCACAATGCTCCATTTCTTCTTGTTCTCTGTTTTAACTGCGTAGGAGGAATGAAAATGATACCAAATCAATGCTGACTCAACTGATGTTTTTAGATGATCTGCTGTTTCCCTGCTCATGTACATTCCAGAAGAATCCATGTAGTCGTAGTATTTGCACAAATTCTCTACCATCAATGAGCGCATCGCCTTGCGATCGCTGCCATCCTCATATTCGAGGCAGAGCTTGTAAAGAACGGGCGCGAACCATCTTTGTTCTGCAGCTTTAACGGGTTTTTTCATCACGGGGTAGTCTGCGTGCGGGCTTTTGGTGTCGGCGATAAAGAATTTCAGCCCGAAGTGCGCGATCCTGTGTGGAATCTTGAGTTCATCGTACAATTCGACAATTCGCCGCCATATTATCTCACAGGCTTTCGTGGCGGGCGGGGGGAGCTGCTCATATATGATCTCCTTCAAGACGTTACCTAACATATGGCTCGTGATCCCGAGATCTACACAATGCATACTGTCTAAACTGATGGAGTCGACCGTAACTCCAAAAACTGAAAAGACGGGATGCGAGAACGGGAAGGGCTCGCGACGTCGGAAGCGCATCCAATGCCTGGGGTAGCTGTCCTGCCGATGATCCTCAAAACGCGCGTTGGCACCAACGTGTTTTTGCCTTATGCAGCCCTCCAACACGACGCAGGCGATGTAATGATCTACGTGTGGAGCTGAGTGGTGTAAACACACATTGGGCTAACGCATGTCCTGAGGAGCATCGATCCTGGCTGGGGCGTTGCCGCGCGGCCCAGAGGGCACGCATGTGTAGGGGGGCGGACAGGGCGGGGACGAGCACAAGGAGAGGGCGAGAATAGCATGGACATCGATGCTCCGTAGGGGACGGTGGGGGGAGTCAGAGGGTGGAAGGGCGGGGGAGTGGTAGGTGGTCTGTTCCAGAACAGACGGTGGGCGGGGCGGGCGGAATAGGCGGGGCAGGAGCGCGACAACAATGCGGGAAACGAAGGCATGGAGAGCGGGGGGGAACAGGATTAGGGGGAGGAGTGTGGATAGGAAGCGAGGCAAGAGAAAAGAAGGGGAGGAGTGGAATGGGGGGGGCAGAAGCAGGGGGAGTGGCAGTATGAACAGGCTCAGTGGGGCATCCCTGCGCGGGGTCAGGGCTAGGGGATTAGGGGGGTGAGTGGGCTTAGATATAGACGTTGCTCACTGGGCGCGCGCGGTAATGCCTCGAACGTCTTACACGCACATTTCCTTGACGAAATTGTTCCACGGCAGCGTCGTGCGGTTGGCTTCGCAGAGGAAACACATCTCATGCGCATTCGGGTGAGGGCTGCCGAGATGCTGGCTAAAAAACTCCATGTCGCCTGGCGGCGTTGGTCGCAGTCCGGAACGCACACGCACTCACTGCCCCTAGGTTTAACTGGCTTTCCAAAAAAGAGGCCAGGTTGGAAATCAGAGCTGCATTGGTAAATCGGAGCGTTTCGAACTGCGACCACAGCCTAAAATCGCGTACAGGAACGCGCGATATGGGAGGTCTCGGCTGCACAAATACTGACCAGCCTGATCCCGATGGCGAGAACCCTCTGGGAACGGTCGGCCGAGCCAGTCCGCTGCAGCCGCTGTTCGCTGCCCCATGCTCTGATATGATGTTCCCGCATGTGGTCCCCCACATTGCACCCCCCTCGCCCCCGCTTGATTCGCCGCTCTTTCCAGTGCCCCGCAATCCCCCCTCCATTCGGACTTTCGTCAAAAAATCTCAATACCCCTTCGAGCATGCGGAATGGCGGAGCCCCTGCATCTCTGGTCGGGAATTTCCCGCTTGCCAAAGAATTCAGAGACCATGCTATGACGCGCCATATTTCGAGCCATGTGTCGAAACCATCATGCTGCTGCTTCAAGGTAGTTGAGTAGGGCCAGCCCGCGATGAGGAAACTTAATGCCCGAGTCGACCCTAGAGCCAACAACCTTGTGAACGAGACAGTCATGAGGGAACCGTTGTTCTGCATTTCTGCACCATCTCCGTGTATCCGAAGCGGGATGCAACACCGAGAGTAGTTTGGAACCCGCCAAACGGGGTGATTCTTCATCATAGGGTCGCCCCTTGAAGCGCCACCCCAAAACTCTTCCATTGAATCAAGGCCCATCATCTCCCTAAACTCGCCAGGATGCGATCGAAACAGAGCAGAGAACATCTCGTGCGGAAGTAAAATGCAGCACGGTGATTCAATTATCTGTAATGTTTTCGGGCGGCGGCAATGAACGTCAAACTCTTCAGGTTCTGGAAACGGGTTCCCGCGTAGGTATTTCTTAGTTAATTGTTGATGCACGTTTGAAGGACACCTCCCCCAGGATCCCATTGATGCTAGCTCCCTCACCTCGCTGTAAGATGTCAGGCCGTCCTTATACGCCGCGAGGGCATATCTCTGAACTTCTGCGCCGTAGAGTTTGCCCCACGACCATTCCCTCAACAGCATAGAAGCGAACGCTGAAAATTCAGGGCGGCCCCGCCCATCGACATCCTCGCGGGCGCTAGTTTCAGACTCCTCGGAGCCAGGGGGCGGATCGGGATCGAGGCGTCTCTTCGTGCACCGCCGCATGGCAGCGCACGAACTCGAGCCCAAACGGGCTCGGAAACACACTAGGCTGTGCGATTGGCGGCCACTGTGGCGGTGTCCAACAACACCCGTCGAGAGCGCCCTTCCCCAGACCATCATCCTTCCTCCCCTTCCTATATCCAGCCCCCCCAAAAATCAATTACCTTCCTCCGTTCCCCCCGCCCCTCCATGCGGCGTGCCCCTCCACGCGTTGAATTGCTCCCGCGGGCAGCGCCATTCCAATCTGAATCTTGGTCGCGTTCACCCCCCGCACCCCTTCCAGACGCAGCGACAACTCCTTGTCCTCCTACGAACCCGCGTTTGCACCGCTAGCCGAGCGAGCGATCAGTGGACGCACGTCTGTCTGCCAGGGGGGAGGATGAGAGGAGGCGGAGGAGGAGAAGGAAGAGGAGGGGGAGGAGGAGGAGAAGATGGAGGAGGAGACGGAGGAGGAGGAGGAGGAGGATAAGGAGGAGGGTCGAGAATCTCGAGGAGGAGTAGGAGGCCGAGAAAGACGGCCAGAACTGGCGGGCTGGCCGCACTGGCTGGGCAGTGAAAGAATTGGCTGGCTGGCTGCACTGGCTGGCTGGCTGCGTGCCAGCGGGAGTGGCAGGAACTCACTTGGACTCAACATCGGCACGCTCGATGACTTCAAACACCTCAATCGGATCATCAGTGTCGGAGGTGGCGCTGTAGTCGGTCCAGCCGAATGGCACCCACGTAGCGGGATCATTGACGTCGAACGCGTTCCAGACCGTCGGCGAGATCCACTTAGATTCGTCTTTTGGCTTCCAGCCGTACTGAACCCACATGGCTTCGTCATTTGCATCCCGCGGCAGCTGGCCACCGTGATCGATGTTCTGCTTCGTGAGCTGCTTGTCGTACTGCTGGGTGAGCTGCACAATCTTGTTGAGCGAATCGCACTTTGTTGCGGCATTCTCCTTCGTGCTGTCCATCTTCACGTTGGAGTTGTCGAGCAGGGGGCCCTTGATCTTCTGCAGCTCCATCGTGACCAGGTCGATCCTCGAGTCGTGATACTGGAGGGTCAGCAAGTTGGCCGTTCGCTGCTCCTCTGAGCTGCCAGGGCTGAGCGTCACGTGCTTGGTGTGAGCGATGGCCTTGGTGACTTTCATCTTCTGGGCGTGCATCGCCTTGACCAGCTCCGTGATCTTGGTGGCCTGCGTTTCCATTTCGCCGGCGAAGCTGTTGGTCGTGATCAGTGCGATCTCGCCGCAGCTGATCGGTGATGTTGCCATGGCTGGTACACTGCACTGGTGTCGGTAACCTCCTGAGGGGTAGGTCGTGACTGCTGGCACAGTTGAACCTATGGAAATGGCTACGTATGAAGACGGGTGCCTATGTGCCTGCGTCGTTGCCTTAGCCGTCGTTTCCTCAGTAGCATCGCGCCCCGTGATCCTGACCGTTGTTTCCAGGAAGGAGGAGGAGGAGGAGGAGGAGGAGGGGGAGGAGGAGGAGGAGGACAATATGGAGAGATGCGGGACTACCTGGAAGGATTCCCTGAACGGATTATTTGGAAAGAATACTTGATTACTTGTGAGCTCTCTCCACATTATTGCACCCTCACTCTAAACCTAACTGCCACTGCGATGCCACAGTACCAGAAGACCCCGAAGCCAACACCCCGACTGGCCAACAAGGGCGCCGCACGGTCCCAGGACTCAGGAGGCGACAAGCTGTTTAGGGGCGTTTCCCCCAAGCTGGCCACCCTGACAATCAAATGTGCCAGAGGCGCCACTCAATGCACCGCGCGCCTCGCGCCTGCGCGCCCAAAGTGTAACCCCATATCCCGTGCCATATCCCCCTTTAACGCATATGTGTTTTTGCGATAGTGACCCTTTTCCTACTTAACTTAATTTACTTATTGTTCACTGTCTCGTTTACGCGTCTTTTGTGGCAAATTACATATTCGAACTGAGCACATGACCCGAACGTATTCTGGAACCTGGTAAAATTTGGTCGTATCCTGGAACCAGGTAAGTTGGTCCTATCCTGGGCCTGGAACTAGACTCCTGGCATCGCTATTTGCTTCCACGAGCTCTGCCGCAGCGACCGTCATTGAGCCTCACTGCGCACAGTGAGCACCAGTGAGCCTGGCATCGCTTTTAGTAGGGTACTGCGCGTGCTCATCGAATGCTCGCTGGAAACAATGAGCCTCGATGAACGATCATCTAACGCTCACTGGAAACAGTGAGCTTCGATGACCGCTCATCGGACGCTCGCTGGAACCAGTGAGCCTCAATGAGCTTCGCTGCTAATCAGTTCGCCAGGCTAACTTGAAATTGAAATGCTCGTGCATTTCACGGGCAAAGCGCGCGCGGATCTGCGCAACAAGCAGTAACATGACAGGCAGACAGACACATAACCATGAATGCATACGTACGTACACACATACAGATGTATGCACACATATAGGTGTACATATATCAGTATATGTAAACGCGTATGTATGTGTATGTACTACACATACGTATACTCGTATGCGATATACATGTGCGTGTGCACAGAGAAGCGTACACACCACCACACGTGTGTAACCATCTACACATATACATACACGTGCATTGCACGTATTACCCAGTCATGATCACCTCAATGTCGAGCAGAGCCCAGATCCGTATGACGCCCCTCAAGCGGCAGCGACTCACGGGTGCAGAAACCTGATCTCCCTGCAACCATCTACGAAACGATCTTCAGCTGCTTCACGGCGGCGAACGCATTGCACATGTTGTTGCAGGCCTTCTGCATCCCCACCAGCGACGGGCTCTCCTCCGTCTGCAAGTCCCCGGGCACGCCGCGGTTCTTGCGAACGTCCGTGAGCACCTGGCATCGGCAAGGATAGCCCCCAGTTCGTGCGCTCCTACCCCCAGGGGGTCGCGAGAATCCATGGGGCGATCCCTCTGCTCGAGCATTAGACGACATCGAATTGCGAATTGCAGGGCCGACGCACAATGGTTTAGAGTCTAACGTTTAGGGCGTAGGGCTTAGATCGTAGGGTGTAGGTTGTTGGGTGTGTGACCAGTACTTGCCCTACGCTTGCTCCTCCTTCTATGCGTGTCCCTTCTGTTCATGTACTGGTTGGGGTTGGAGGGCGTGGGGGAGGACGGGGAGCGGTGGGAAGTGGGTAGAGGATGGGTATACGCACCCCACTTGCCCATGTCATATCCATATTTCTACCTGCGCTCGTGGAGGGCGAGGCGGAGTTGGAGGGGTTTTTTTTTTTTTTGGGGGGGGGGGCTCGTTCTGAAAAAAGAAAATGCAACGGGCAGGGGTTGGGGGGGGGGGGGGGGGCCAGGGGGGGGGGGGGGAGGGGGGGGGGGGGGGGGGGGGGGGGGGGGGGGGGGGGGGGGGGGGAGGGGGGGGGGCCCCCAGAACGGGGGGGGGGGGGCCCCAGCAGGGGGGGGGGGCAGACGGGCCGGCAAGGCCAGGGGGGGGGGGGGGGGGGGGGGTGGAGGCAGTCCACGCAGAGGGGGGGGGGGGTGGGGGGAAGACAGCAGGGCCAGGCAGCAGAGCAGGACGAGGATGCACTGGCGCCTTCTTGGCCTTCTCGAGCTGGTCCTTCTTGACCTTGTTCGCAGCCTTCTTGATGTCCTGCTGAAGCTTCTCCACGAGGCCCTGGGGCGAAGGCGAAACGCACTGCGAGCGAGAGGGCCCACCCACGTGAAAGCTCGAGTAGGGGATCGATTACACAATTGATGCGCACCGAAATTGACGCGCCCTTCGAAACTACAACAACTAAATCGGCTGGTCCGCACAACTGCGGGGCATTCCACGCTTTTTTTTTGTGGTACACCAACTATGTAGTTGACCCCCTAGGCGAAACGCTGGGAAAAAAGGAACACGGGGCAACACGTGGCCGCCACGTGGGGAATGCCGAAATGGGCGACGAGGGCGCCCGTTGCATTCGTGGCGGGAATCCCGAGGAGGCGCGCGACGGTCAGCTTAGACCGCATGCGAAAAAAAAAAAAAAAACATCCACGGACACGCGCATTCCCTGAACGACTGCTAGCCAGGATGCGACATGTTTGCAACTGCCATGGCGCCGTTGAGGCGAGGTACATGTTCGACATGGTGTCGACGGCGACCTGGTAGTTCATCATCTGCGGCTTGCCCATCGCAAGCACGTCCTGCCAGTCGGAGATCTTGACCGACTTGGCCTCACTGGAAAGCGGCGGCAAACGGCTCCGTGGCCCGTCCAGAAGGCCCAACCCAGTGAAGGAGGGGGCGAACAAGCGGGGGGGGAGGTGGAGGGGGTGCGCGGGGGGCGGGCGCGGAGGAAGCAGGACGAACACACGCGTTGGAGGGAGGGCGGTGGGCGATGGCGGCATGGGGGGTGGGGGGGCGCGCGGGGCGACGGGGAGTCAGGACGAAGAGGGGGGCGCGCGGGTTCACGCGCGTTGGCGCGGGGGGGTTGAGAGTACGAGGAGGTGGGGGCGAGGAAGCGGGTTGGGGCGAGTCGGAGAAGCAGGAGGAAATAATCGGAGGATGCGGAGGTGGAGAAAGATGATGACAACGACGGCGGGAAACAACCATCCGCGCCTTCGGCTTCGCTGCAACTCCGCGACCGCGACCGCGACCGCGGCCGCGATTTTGACTGCCTGTCTCCTCGGGCTCATCATCATGCTCGTCGTTGCTCTCGTAGCCCATGTTCTGGAAATCGCCTCCAGATGTTTTATATGTCGTCATCGGTCCAAGCAGCAGCGTAGCCCCGGGCCCAATTTTCTCAGGTGGTGCAACATGGCGCACCATGGTTTCCAGGGGCCGAGCTCTGTCGCGGTCTTCTCAATTACATATACTGTCTGCCACATTCTTTGACCTCTCTCGCTCGTTCTCCTCTCTCTCTCTCTATCCTCTCTCTCTTCTCTCTCTCTCTCTCTCGCCCGACCACTCCCTCGTTCTCCTCTATCATCTCTCTCTCTCTCGCCCGACCACCTCCCCTCGTTCTCTCTCTCTCTCTCTCTCTCTCTCTCTCTCTCTCTCTCTCTCTCTCTCTCTCTCTCTCTATGTATCGCCCTCCGCCCCCCCCCCCATGTGCACGTATCAAGTTACAACACCTACATATACGCATACATGCAACTATGTTTACATATCTATGTCTAGCTATATTCATAGCATCAATATCTCTATCTCTCTCTGTTTCCGATCGGGTTGTGGCTCCCAAATATCGTTGCAAGCGCGCGCATGTACTTCTACCTGTGCATATACATCACATTGCACATGCGTGCAACCACCACACACAAACAATATGTACGATGTGTGTGAACACATGTGCCGTAGATGTCGGTACATGTGTATATCTGTATATTTATATACATACACAATGCCCGACACCCCTTACCCTCTTCGCGCACGCGTGGCAGCAATAGCCCCGCTGCAACTGGCAGTGCATTACCAACAGCTACTAACAACGCATCGCGCTGGCCCCTCCTCTCCATGCACCCCAGACACTGCCAGCTGCAGTGGGGCTCGTTACACTACCCCGGGTACTGCCAGACACTACCAGTTGCCATACCTCTCGCTAAGCATTCTGAAACAACTAAACAAGTCAATCCTCTGCGGATGTCCTCGACCATCTTGGCGGACCCCAGGCCAGACGACAGGTTGTGGAACTCGTCGTTGTCAATTGCCTTCCGGCCGCGCGCGGTGCCGACCTTGTCACGCCTGAACGACTTCTCGTGCTCGTCCTCCACGTCGAGGTACTGCCTCCTCTTGGGATGGGCTGGGTCGCGCCTGACCTGGGCTGTAGGCCAGCCAGAATTACCCCCCCTGGAAGGAGGAGGGGGGCTGACAAAAAAGGATGAGGAGGAGAAAGGTGTCCATCCTCATCCTTCTTGTCTCTCCTCCTCCTCCTCGTCGTCCTCCTCCTCCTCCTCCGCACCCCCCCTCGTCACTGGTCCCTCCTGGGGCCTGGGCTGTAGGTCAGCGAGGACTCCAACCCGTCCAAATGGAAGGAGGGTGGGGTTGACGGAAAGGATTTGGAGGAGGAAGATGGTCCATCCTCCTCCGACTCGTCTCTCCTCCTTTTCCTCCCCCTCCTCCTCCTTCTCCTCCTTTGCCCCCCCCCCTTCGTCGCGGATTCCTCTCGGGATGGCCTGGGTCGCACTTAGCCCGCGCCACTGGCCAACGGGAAATGACACCCCCTCTCGATGGAAGGAGGGGGTGCATTAGAACGATGTTGGGTGGAAGGTGGCCCATCCTCCTCCGTCTTGCCCCCCCCATCCGCCCCCCCCCCCTCGTTTTGCAACTTCTTGTTAGTTGGCATCCAGTGCGACCATGGTGGATCCAGCCTCCAGCCGCTCCTCCGCCCCCTCCTCGCCGTATTTGTCCAGCATCTGCTTCCACGGCTTCCAGACCGACTTGCGCTTGATGCCCTCGCTGGTCGTGGTGCTGACCGAGAGCTCCCAGAACGTCTCCTGCATCGCTGGGCCCTGCAGAACTGCGATGTTTAAACTGAGCGCTTCGGAGATCACGCGCGGGTCTAGATCTGCCAGGGCCCTCGTGCCCATGCATTTGGGGGCGGGGCGGGAGAAGGATGAGGACGTGATGGGACGCCCAGGGGGCAACCGCTAGAGCTGTCAAGCTGATACGGTTCCGAGGGGTTTAGCAGTCAGGATCGCGTTCCCCCGCGGACCAGGAAGAGGAGGGGGGCGCGCAGGGGAAGGAGACAGTTGCACGTCAAGGGGATGTTCAACTGCGACGCTACGTGCGAGTGTGCACGGATGCCCTTGGACATGGAAGGCGATTGCACTTGGCTTGGTAGGCGAGCATGCCGTGGCACGATATTGGCCGACGTAGAGTAAGCGAGGTTGGGCAAGTAGATGCAAGTGGTCAGTCGTGGTGGCGGGTGGTTTAGGGATGCGCTTGAGGCAGACATCGATATAATAGGTTCGATGAGTTGGTTCGGTGGGGCAGCTGGACGGGTGTGTGAGGTGTCACAGATAGATGGTTGGATGGGAAGATGTTGATATGGGTGGGGCAGGGAGGAACCTACAAACAAACACCGAATGCGTCCTTGAGCCATGCCATCACGTACCCGAGCTTCGCCTTGTTCTTCCCCTCCCGCACGCCCAACTTGTCGGCCTCCTCGAAGGCCGTGGAGACACGATCGTTGTCTTTGCGGGCCGTCCTGAATTGGTTGTGCAGGAGCTTCACTTCCTCGGCTGTAAAGATTGCGCGCAGCTGGTTCGGATCGGCCCCGTCGCCATATTGCCTGACAAGACGCTTTGATGGTGCACCGTCGCGAGCGCACGCGAGCGCGCGCTTGCGGTCGGGCCAACACGGGCGGCGACGAGGACGATGGGGATACGTTAGATGTCGTTTAATCGGCACTTGTGTTGGACATCTTCTTCGCCACCCTGCTGATGCCCCACGGCATCAACAGGGTGGCGAAGACGATCGCAGACATCGCAGTCATCGCATCCTCGTTCGCGTCGACCTGCTAAGTATCCACGTCGTTACATGCGCCCCTGATATCATCCCCACGTGTGGCCCGATCACAAGCGCGCGCTCGCTCTCGCGACGGTGCGAACATTCAAAACGCAAGCCTGAAGAGCTCCTTCCTCTGGTTGAACGACTTGCCCTCCGCCTTGCGGACCAGCTCGGCGGTGGACTTCCTGCTCGATGGGTGCTTGTTTCACGTTATCTCGCATGTAAGCGCACGACGGGATGACCGCGATGAGGCGACGACGAGGCGGGAGAGGTGGACAGGGCACAGGGGGGGTGGGCTAACGAGTTACCATAAATAATCATTGCATGGAGTGGCGCACGACTTAGCGCGCAGGGCATCGGGGCCGCCGATGCCCGTTCGGGCCCCCAGTCCAGCAAATTAGATTCGTCGAGGAAGGGGGGGGGGGGGGGACGACCTGCACTATTGGACGGAGAGGTTTCGGGACATCGCATGGAACGGCTGTTATTGTGACGAGGCTTGGGTGACCCAACTCATCTACTTCGAACGAAACTCTGGAACAATAACACTGTTCAAAACCGCGTGCACCCTCCGCTCTCTATTCAATGTGCTTCTACGAGCCGCTTCAATAATATCCAGACGTCCCCTTGTCACCGTACACGGCCAAGGTGAGCTCGCCCTTGCCCTTGCTCTTGCCCTTCTGCTTCGACTGCGCGACGCCCCGCTTCTTCGGCTGCGCTTGCGTCTTGGCGGTCTTCTTCAAGTTGGCCTGGCAAGGAGGATGCACGCTTTGCAAAATCATGTGCGCGGCAGCCGCTGCGAGCAGCCCCTTTTCAAGTTGCGAATTGACGCGGCGCACAAACCGCTGCGCCAGTTTGCAACATTAAAGGGACAACTCGCAACGCCTGCCGCACAATCCAACTGGTCACAACTAAACCCAAAGCGAACCTTGATCACTGGAGCACCCCGTTTCGAGCCCTTTGGAGGCATGGCGGAATCTGCCAGCGCACCGAGAGTATAATCGAGGATATGCTCGGCGACCCCGCCTGGAGCCAAATCAACTCGAACACGCCGCCACTGAAATGTGCGAGGTGATCTTTCCCGAGCGTGTCGAGGGAATATGTTGCAGTGGGTTGTGTGCGAGGTTCACGCCACAACGATACAAATACGTGCACGTGCGCCGCACTCACCTAACAATACAATCCTAATTGTAGGTACTAGGGCATAGCCAAACCACTCAATTCATAACACATGGACACGTATTTTAGCTAGTTCGTGCAAAACTAATTACCAGGTCTGAACAATAATTTTAGCATTGACAAAATAGGCACCAAACGTTTGTCAAACGTTTGTCAAACGTTTGTCAAACGTTTGTCTCGAACGACAAACGTTTGTCAAAAACGACAAACGTTTGTCGTTTGTGACAAACGTTTGACAAACGTTTGGCAAACGTTTGACAAACGTTTGTCGCCGACATTTCACATGCACATGTGATGTGCGACGTGGTGCTGAAATATCCACAAAACTTATTACTAGGTGCTTGCATTCCGAATATTTGCGACGCATGTGCATATCTATTTATGGACTCACAACCTGCATAACCCATTGCGTATGTATCGCCCATGCGTGACAATATGCTTATAATTGTCGGTATGAATGGGCGATTCATGCATGCATATTGTTTGATTCGGCGATTGTTAGTAAATTGCCAGAGTTCCTGTAGTTACTTGACGCCCACAGTTTGTATTGTTGTCCCCATGTCTCACCTGCACCTTATATTGATCCCCCCCTGTGTGCGACCGCATATGTTATGCATTACTATGCACGGCAAGTGGACGCCTAGTTATTCGACCCCACAACGTTGCAATATGGTGCCAGCTGGCATCACGGCTGGCACGTTGACATTAGAAGGCGCGGCCCCGCGGGTGCCCAATGGCGACGCGGATGACTGCGAGGAGGAGCAGGGAGGATATGCTCAATAGAGGAATCATGATGATGAGCACGGGAAAGGAACGCTGATATAATTGCGATGCCCCCGCGTTTTGGAACGAGAGCTCTATAGGGGTGGGGGGGGTGGGAGGGTGTGGCACGAACAGGGTGCACGGGCTACCAAACCGATCGACGTTGTCTTGGCTTGTGGTGTCGCCACCTTGCTATCCGTATCTCCTGCAGTCGGGGCGCTGACCTAAGGAATCCTGATTAAGGAGCGGGGGCCCTTTTCCCATGCGTTAAACTTCGGCGTTCAATCGAAAGCTTACTGAACACCTTAAGGAGACTGTGACACACGTAAGGAACACAAATCGCCCTCCCAACGACATTCGTTCCTTCTTCAGCGCCCCGACTGCCAGTTCTACAAGAAATCTGGAACCCATACCTCCTCGACCCTGAGGCTAGCAGGGTGCACATCGGAGTTCCTGGCTCAGTACGACGACCCTGGGACTTGTTCGACATCGGGCGATGAGTCCGAGCGCATCGTGGTACACGCCACATCCATTCTGAGAGCTCTCCTACTCTTCAGGCATAGCATGTTCAGGCTCTGAGAGTCGTATACGTACATGCAAAATGTCACCGAACGTGCACAGTACAGACAACTCGCAATCGAAGCGCATTGTCTGCCGAGCCTGCAGCGTGCATCCCTGCGCAGCCCCCAATCGCGACACATGTCATGCCACGTCGCTGCAAAGACGCTGACAGCACAGATACTGTACACTCAAATGCTGCGACTGATAGATCAATCCCGATCGGCTGCCAGCATCTGAGCACGGAGCAGCACATTGGAAGATTTGCTCAGCTTCTTCGAGCAAGACTGCTTCATTACTTTCATGAGAAGCTCGGCGTGCTCTGGGGTATGCGACGCGCTGCACTCTACGAAAAGACGACGCTTCTGCTCAGCATCGAAAAAAAGAGAGTAACTCTTGTGGGTCCCGTAAACAGCAACGATGTCCCCCATGATCGGGTGCTTCCAGCTCCTGACCAGGGGCTCGCTGTCCACGGCAACATTGTCCTCGATTCACTTCTTGGAGCTGCCCGTCTTGGGCGTCCTCTGGATGGCGACCTTCCCAGTGGGCGTCTTCTGGATGACGGCCGTCTGCTTGAGCGTCTTCTGGATGACGGCCTTCTCCTTCTTCGTCATCCGGATGGTGGCATTCTCCTTCTGGATGGTGGCCTTCTCCTTCTTGATGGTGGCCTTCTCCTTCTTCAGCTTCTGTATGACGGCCTCTCAGAGACAGCGGCGGGTTGGGGGCGAGGCGCCGCAGCTGTTACCTCCTCTTCGTCCTCCTCCTCATCCTCCTTATCCTCCTCAGTATCATCATCACCATCATCATCATCACCATCATCACCATCATCATAATCATCGTCAACATCATCATCATCAGCATTATCATCATCCTTATCATCATCATCATCAGCATCATCTTCATAACCACCACTATACTCAGCAGTATCAGCCTCCTCATCATCGCCCTCCCCACCGCTGCTATCCTATCACTGGTCTGCATCGCCGGTCGAATCTGAAACGGTCTCCGAATGAGCTGGGGTCCCACGGGCGCAACTAACCCAATCTGGAACGCCCATCGGCCAATCCAATCAGCCATTGCACGTACCAGTTCGCCACCCTACCTACGCTTTCCGAACGAACCAGCAGCGCACTTGAGCTGGGCCCACGACCGAACGAGCAGACACGGATAGCAACAACATCCCATGACCACAGTTGCTGTCCCATTCAAAGAACATGCCCCGCGCCTTCCTCGTCGGCATCTGGTCTGCCATCTTTGCCATGGCCAGTAGACGGGACGGGTCCTTGGCGCCATTCTTGGGCGGCGTGGTGTCTTGATCATGCACGTTCTTCTTCGCGGTGCTCTTGACCGTGGCGGGGGTCTTCATCAGCCACTGGCAGACGTCCTGGCGCGGTGGCGGGAGGGGGCCCAGTCTGACGGGAGGTTGCCCCATCCTCACTCTCCCACTGGCTCCTCAGCCCTCTTGCCTCCTTCGGTCATTGTCCTTCGCCTCCCTCCCTTTTTCCTAGTCAGTCCATCATTTTATGTCAACGTCCCTCTTCGTATTCATCCCCCGATTCCGCCGTCCCCCGTCATATGTCCGCCCTCTCACTCCGCAAGTCAGGCGTACATCGTCAAGCCTCCATTCGACACGGTCCAGGGCCACCGCGATTCGGACAGCCCCAGAAATATGATGCGTACGCACGTCATCATTCCGAAAGGCAGCTGCCCTGACAACTTAAAACCGAGTACGATTACACATGGTGGTGACAGGGTTGGAGATGATGACGATGCAGATGATGATGTTGATGCCCAGACTGATGATGCTGGTGATGATTACCGAGATGACGCTGATGATGTTGTTGGTGATGCTGCTGATGATGATGATGATGCGAAATTCACAAGCACAACATGATGCTTAACTTCCCGTCAACGTGCACTCCGTCCACTGCGAGTGCATTGCGTTGGCTTCCCACGAATAAGAAAATGAATGGAAGTTCCTCCAATGCAGTCAGAGCGGGTATTATGTTGATTTGAATCACAACTCGCCCCCCTCCATGTCATAGCGCTGGGGTATCTGGTTAAAAATGATGACGCTGCCCGACCGCAGTGGAGGAACTTGTTGCACCTGCGTGCACGGGCAGCGCTTCAGTCCCTGAAGCGATCAAATTTCAGCCAGAACGCCAAGTTAATCATCTCATGATCGCTGAGCTCGGGTGTCTCGGCCGTTGCTCCACCCTGCGTCAACATCGATGTTTGCTCGCGCTGCTGCTCTGGCATCTTCGGGATCGTCGGCTCGTGGTTATTCGGCGGGTTTGGCTGCTGCGTGCACGATGGCGCAGCCATGTGTTCTGGGCCCTTCGACTGGTCCTCCAGCGGCTTCGGGGTGTCGGCCGACGGCTCCTCGAGGTGCTGCGCGAGCTTCGTCTCCTGCTCTGTGTCATTCTGGCCACTACTCTCCTGTCCAGCCTCGGGACTTGGTGGCTCTGGCTGCTCCACGGGGGGCTGCGTGTCCGAGCCCATGTCGCCACGCGGAGTCTGGCCCTTGACCCAGGCCCCGAGCTCGAGAGGCTGGGGTTCTGGACTGCTGGCGGCCTCGGCTGGCTGGGTGCCAACTTTGAAGCCAAGCTGGCGCGCCATGATCCGCTCGGCGGGCGATGGGCACACCTCCGCCCAGGGCGCGCCGGGCCTCGACGTCCAGGAAGAACTGCTGCTGCGCGGGGGGCGCGTCGAACTCTCGCGCTTCGCCTGACGCCGAGCGTACTCCATGGCCCAGTCGTCTGCCGTGCTGCATGGCGCTGGCGCCCAGCTCGGCAGAAGATCGGACTGCGCCTCATCGGCTGGCTTCTGGCTGACCTGCCCGGGCGGGCTCGTCTTCTCCCTCGGGCGCCGTCTCTTGGGGGTAGCCGACGCGTCCTAGCGTTCGACAAAGATAGGCCGAGGGGGGTGTCGACGATGAGGAGTGCGAGTGCGAGAATGGGGCGGGAGCTTTGAAGGCGAGAAGGGGAGGGGCTATCACAGGCGGAGGTGCGCCAAGGGCAGGAGGAATAAGAGTCCGAGTGCGAGGGCGAGAAGGAGGATGAAGGCACCGATAAAAATGAAGAGGGAGGGTGGTACAGGCCATCGATTGCGGTGCCGCTCCTCCGAAGAAATGGTCTCGCACGATCCGCTGTTCTCAACAGGGCGACTGGGCGCTGGCATCGGAGACTCCTTCGGGGCCTGGTTGGCTGGATCTGCCATGTAGAGGCCGCGAATGATCTCGGCGCACTTCTGAACGAACTGAATCGGAAACTCTGGCATGAATGCGCCTCTGATCGCGGGCGCAGCTTGGAACTCGTAGCTTGATGGTTTTGCCTCGGAGGGCAACAGAAATCACAGCGGAAGTTTGCAATGGGGGCGGTGCAACGGGGACGCGGGCACCCATGTAGGATTCGACGGGGGGGGCGGGGGTATTGGGTGCGCCACCGAGTATTTCTGTTCCCCCCAGCGGCCTTCTCCAGACCCCTGAACGCCGCATCATCAGAAATAATGTGAATCTCCCCGAGTGCATCGCCTCCAAAACCACCGAGGCACGTGAGACTCGTGACGTTGGCAACCAAGGTCCGCAAGCAATGCACTGGCTTGTGCACCCACAGGATCGACGGCTTCGGGTGCACCCACGCTTGATGCACCTGAAGCCGAAAATCTGAACATATCCTCAGTGATCCTGATGTCGACGTCCACCTCCCCCTCCTGCTCTTCCGTTCCTCCTTTCTCCCCCCCCTCCTCGTTGATTTCGCCCTGGGTGGGCATTGAATTTAGATCTCAGGCACCCCCCGAAGCCAACAAATGAGCCCGACAATGGTGCACCGCTCGACCTGGAGGTTCGCGTCGTGCATGAGCTGCTGGCTAATGTCCCCCCCTGGGTTCCCTTTGGTCCTCGACTGCGCGGCTGCGTCCGAGGAGAGCCATGTCGCAGTCAAGGGCGTAAAGAACACGGTGCCCCCCTGCTGGACGCGCAGGCTCAGCTCGAGGAGGTGCGCGAAGCCCTCGTCCCCCAAGACGTCGCGCGGGCGGCCGTAGAGGTCGCTGTAGGGTATGCTCGGGCCGAACAAGCTGCACTCCTCGGAGATAGACGTGGACCCAATCACCTCCAGGCACGCAAGGTCGCGCCGATCGGGCTGGAGCGCGGCCAGGAACGGGGCGCACGCCTGGAGGATGAAGAGGAGGAGCTTGTCCTTGCTCGCCTTCAGCTGCGCCCAGCGGTCGGCCGAGAAAATCTGCTGGGCAACGTCGTCCAACCCAGGCTCGTCGCCCTGCTGGCCATCGGCGGACATGCTGGGGCCTCAAGGGCCCCAGAGGGCGCCGCCTGGCGCCTGGCCAGGGCTCTGCCTGGCACTGCGAGCCAAAAGTGATCCACGGAAAATGTGCATCTTTCGGCGGCAACTCATGGGGGCCTCTCATGCCATATTGTCGGCTCTTGCGAATCGACGCCAGTCAGCGCTAGTCAACGCTAGTCGACGCGAACTCGACGCTAACTCGACGCTATTCGAGGCTAGCCGACACAACGTCGGCGCTATCTCATCGACTCCCAGACGCTACTCGACGCTAGTCGACGCTACAGACGGAATACAACCAACATTTCCCGTTGCATCCTTCATTCACCTTCTATTGTCCTATGCGTTACCATCCGATTTCTGTATGTTCTCGCATCCACTCCCATCCGCTCTCCTTTGCCCGTCCTCGCCAGCCACCGCGTATTCCTCCCGCACTTTGCCCCTTCCCTTCCCTCATTTCCGTGTCTGGGAGCGCGCGGGTTTAGGGGCCGCAAGGTGTTTCGAGCGGGGTCGGGGTGAGGCTCGTTTGCCCCCCGATGTCCGCTGGGGGGGGGGGGGGCTGTTGCGGCTTAGGCCCCATGGGGTAGTTTGGAGGGGTTGGCGTCGGCAGGGTGGATCGGGGCCTGGCGAAATAGGAGGTGGGTTGACAGCGGGCGGCGAGACATGATGCTGCTGATGGTGATGGTGATGATGATGCTGATGATGAGGAGGAGGAGGAGGAGGAGGAGGACGAGGAGGAGGACGAGGAGGTGGAGGAGGAGGGGGGGGGCGAAGAGGAGGAGGAGGAGGAGGAGGAGGATTAGGAGGAGGAGGAGGAGGGGGAGGAGGGCGATGGAGGGGAGGATGGGAGGAGGGCGACGTAGCACCCCCACCCCCCACCCCCCGTGGCCGCGACAGTCCTGGAGGTCGTCCCTCGGCACGCCCAGCTCCTCGAGCTTCGCGTTGTACTCGTCGCTCGAGTCCTCGGGCCGTTTCGGTTGGGGGCGCAATACCCCCCCCCGTCGGTCTCCAGCATCATCATCGTCGCCACCGAGAAGCAGAGCCATCATTTTCAGCAAAACCACCATCATCATACTCACCATCAACACACTGACCATCCTCATCGTCGTCATCATACTCATCATCCTTGCCAACACTACCAGCATCATCGTCACCATCGCCATTACCCTTGCAATCATCATCAGCATCACATCATCATAATCAACATCGTCATCAGCATCATCGCCACCATCATCGTCCTCGTCCTCGTCCTCGTCATACTCCTTATCCTCATCCTCATCACTACACCCATCATCAGCGTCAGCAGCATCACCACCAACATGATCATTACCAGCTTTATCATCTTCAGCAGCATCATCATCATCATCATCATCATCACCATCAGCATCAGCAGTACCATCCTCCTCATCATCATCCTCCTCATCATCATCATCACAATCACATGCATAATCCTCGTCAGTATCATCAGCATCATAATCATACTCAAAAGCATCATCATCATCATCGTCATCACTCTCGTCTCCCCCATCACCCGCAACACCACCATCATCATCAACACCACCTCCACCCCCACCCCCACCACCAGCATCATCATTACTACCACCACCCTCCTCCTTCTCCTCCACCTCCTCCTCCTCATCATCATCATTATCATCATCATCACCACCACCGTCATCATTATGATCCCTCCTCATCTTTCTGACCCTCCGCGTGTCGTCTGGTCCTCTTCCTGCCCTCCCTGCCCCCGTACTTTCCCTTCCCTACTCCCCCTCTCTCCATCCAGCCTGAGTCCTCGTCTCTCTTCCTCGTTCCCCCTCACCCGTTGGATAAAGACGCAAAGCGGTCCTCGTCGTGGACCTCGTCGCACACGGAGCCGTCGACCGAGCAGTCGGGGTGCTCCGAGCCGTCTGGGCCCGAGCCGTCGAGATCGGCGTCGACCTCCGTCTGGAGGGCCGCGATCGGCACCTCGAGGTGAGGATGCGTGGCCATCATCCTCATCCTCATCCACATCATCATCCTCATCAGCATCATGTTCATCATCATCACCATCATCATCACCAGCATCATCAGCATCAGCATCATCATCGATATCATCACCATCACCATCATAAACACAATCATACTCACCAGACTCATCATCATCGCAGTCATCAACATCATCATCATGTGCATGCTCATGGTCATCACCACCACCATCATCACCAGCATCAGCATCATCATTATCACCATCATCATCATCACCATCATCATCATCATCATCATCACACTTCCCATCATCATCATGAGCATCAGCATCAGGGTAGGAGAGACAAGGATCGAAACCCCAGCTACCGGATCAAACCGAGACCGTCGGGCAGCGGCCCCTACCGACGACGCTCTCGACGACGGCGCCCTCGGGGATGGCAACGGGGGCGGTGCTGCACTCGGGGAAGGGGCTACAGTAGGCGGGCGGCCCATGAGGTGCAAAAAATAGTTGATCGAGCTCACCTCCTTCTCGTTGCACGTCGCCAGGGCCTCTCGGGCGCGTGGGTAGATCAGGGGCGGCCTAACCGACCCCTAGCATGACATCCCTTTCCGCGACGCCCGAGATGCATGCGTGCGGCCCGATGGGGAGGTCGAAAGGGGAGGATGACGTCATGGAAGGGGATGGTTTGCGAAGGGTCGGTTTGGCCTCGATGTCGGGTGCCAGCAGGAGGCTAGTCGGCGGGGGGCGCCGTCGGAGAGGGACCGCGGGCGGCGGCGATTGCAGAGTTAGAATGAGGGTGAACCGACATGGGCGGGCAGCAACAATTCCGAGTCATCGGCGCAAAAGTTAGGGGGATTTCCAAGCACGGTTAGAACCGAGAACAGTAACACTTGGGATCTGAGCGCGCGGTAGCCGCAACAGGGATTCGATGAGCAGGGAGGGGAAACACACGGACTACTGAGGGAGGACATGCAGCCGTAGTAGAAGGGGGAGGAGAAGGATGAGAAGGAGGAGGAGAAGGAGGAGGGGGGGGAGAAGTAGGAGGAGAGGGCAGAGGAGGAGGAGGAGGAGGAAGAGGATTTTGATGAGGGTACTTCCTCATCCAAATACCCCTGCTGCGAAATCCTCCCCCCCCTCTCGCGGCTTTCTGGCGGAGCCGCGTCTGACAATCCCGTAGTCGACGGAGATGTTTGAGGATGACGCCGATCTTGTCGGCGAGGGAGGCGGCCTTGTCCACCGCCGAGGCGGTGGACTTCTCCGAGGTGCACTTGGGGTACCTTGGATGGGGGTACCAGAGAAAGCAGGAGAGGGAGAAGCACGATCATTATCACCATCATCAGCAGAATCATCATAATCATCATCACCACCATCATCACACTGATCATTCGTTTCATCAGTATCGTCATCGTCTTCGCCATCATCCTAATCGTCACCATCATCATCAGCAGCATCATCATCATCACCATCAGCATCACCGCAATCACCATCACCGCCACCATAACCTTTATCAACATCATCCTCATCATCATCAAACACAGCATGATCATCTTCAGCAGCATCATCCGCATCATCATTATCCTCCTCCTCCTCATTATCATTATCGTCACACTTGCTCTGATCCTCCTCGCAACCCTGACTCTCCGCATTTCCCTTTTTACTATGGCCATCTTCCTGCCCCCCTCCTCCCATCCTCTCTCACCTCCCACCCTCTCAATTCCCACCCCCGAGCTTCCTCCTCCATCCCTTCATCGCCGAGTCCAGTCCCCCTCTGACACCACCGCCCCCGCGCGCTAACCCGAAGTCGTTTTCTGCACCCGAGGCACGCCACGATCGCAGCGTGGCAGGCTGTGCGGAGCACGGAGAACGTGGCGTCGACCTCGGGAACGTTCTTGAGCAAGACCCCCACCTGCAGCTCCAATTATTCCTGCTCCTTCCTGTCGATCCTCACCTTCTCCTTGCTATCACCCACTTCGTCGTTATCCTAGGTGCCCTCCTCCTCATCGCCACCATCCTGTATTCCCTCCTCCTCCTCCTCCTCCTCCTTCTCATCCTCTCATTCCTTCTCCTATAAATCCTCGTGCGCATCATCGCCATCCCTCGTCTTTCCCAGATTCCATCCTCCAACGCATTGTCGTTTCCCTTCACCTCTTCCCCTCCGCCCCGCATTTCTGCGTTCCAGCCGCCAGCTCGGCCATCTGGTGCAAGGGCCGCGCATGCACCGCGCAGTCCCGCCTCAAAAACTCGTAGTGCCCTAAAACGAACGATTTCTTCGAGCCAACTTCCTCCACGTAGCTCACGAAAGCCTTGGAGAGGTCGGCCGCATTGACGGCCGGAACAGGGCGACGGACAGGTGGGGCACTCATGGTGCCAGAAATGCTGGAACTCAGCCAAATGCGCTGCGCGTGCGCGCGCTCTCACCAGAAAGAGTGGGAGTCAGAATCAGAAGCATGCTCAACCCTGATCAGGGGTGACCATACTTCTGATTCTGGCCCCCACTCCTTCTGGCGATAGTGGGAACGGAACTCCCAGTATTGAGAGTGGGAGTGGGAGAAGATAATAATGCGCACTGGAAACGGAGTTTAGAATGAAGTGGGGTAATGGAGGTTGGGGTATCGCATGGAGCAGGAGTGGACGCACCACTGGGTGCAAGAGTAGCGGGGGGGGGAGCGCGAGTAAGATAATAAGAGCAGCTGGGAACATACTTGTCGTGCTCACTCACTCCTAAATTCTTCCTTCTCCCCCTCCTCCCTGTTTCCACTCCTCCCCTCACCCCTCCATCTTCATCGCCATCGCCATCATCATCCTCATCGTCATCATCGCCATCATCATCATCACCATCATCATCCTCATCATCCTCATCATCCTCCTCATCATCATCATGATCATGATCATCCTTCTCATCATCAGCAGCATCATCATCATCAGTGCGAACGGTTGAGGTGACGGCCACGATGACGACGAGAATGATGGTGCTGATGATGGTGGTGATGATGGTGATGATGATTGTTGGGGCGATGCTGAGAATGCGGGCGTTGATGCGGATGATGGTGATGATTGCGGCGGAGGTCGGGGCCCTCTGGGGGCCCCTCGCGACACCATTGCCCCCGAGCGCCGACGCCCCGCGGAGGCGCCCAGATAGCCCCGATGGGGCCCGCAAGGGCGCTGCAAGACAGGAGGGCGGAGCACGGAGGGGGGAGGAAAGAGGGGGGAGAGGGGGGGACCTCCTCCGCCTCCCCCATTTACCCCACGCGGGGCCTCGGGCACGGGCGTCTCAGCGATCTCGACCTGCAGGGCTGCGGCTGCGGCTGCAGAACTGCTGGTCAGCCTCGGCCCGCTGGGGTGGGCGCAGAATCGCCCGCGCGGGCGCGCCGATCTTCAGCCCAGGGCGCGCCTGCGAACGCGTCCTGGGCTGATGATCGGCGCGCGCGCGCAAGTGGTAATGCGCCCGCCCATCCACGGGCGCCTGGGCCTGAGCACGGGCCCGCGCCTCCGCTGCGTCGCGCGCCGCCACGGCGGCCGCGAGGACCGACACGGCATCCTCCCACTGGGTGCGGGCGCGGGCCCGGGAGCGCCACGCCGCGTCGACGGCCGCCTGCAACGTCTCTGCATCGAAGACGTCGGACGCCTCGAAAGCGTCGTCCCCCAGCAAGCGCAAGCGGGCTGGGGGCGGAAGTGGCGACGGCACGGCGGGGCGCGCCGCTGGCTGTCCAGCCGCGCTGTCCGCCAGCAAGTGTTCTGGGGGCGGACCTGCAGGCGGCGACGGCGTTGTGGGGCGCGCCGCTGGCGGTTCGGCATCATGCAACGCCAGCAGGTGGGCTGGGGGCGGACCTGCAGGCGGCGACGGCCCCGCTGGCGGTTCGGCATCACGCCTCGCCAGCAGGTGGGCTGGGGGCGGACCTGCAGGCGGCGACGGCCCTGCGGGGCACGCCGCTGGCGGTTCGGCCGCACTGTCCGCCAGCAGGTGGCTTGGTGGCGGACCTGCTGGTGGCGACGGCACGGTGGGGCGCGCCGCTGGCGGTTCGGGCACGCGGTCCGCCAGCAAGTGGGCTGGGGGCGGACCTGCAGGTGGCGACGGCGCCGCGGGGCGCGCCGCTCCATCGCGCCTGGGCTGCTCCTCCACGAGAGGCTGCTGCTCCATCGCGGCCGCGCTGCGCGTGGCTACCGCCGCGAGCTTGCAGCCCAAAAACAAGGGTGAGGAGGAGGGCAGCAGGATTGGCGCGACGGCTGCGCTTTCGTGGCACCTATAGGGAGCGCCACTCACGTTTCGTAGCACACCACTCACGTTTCGTGGCCCTATAGGGAGCGCCACCCAAGGTCCCAGTAGCGCCGTCCGCATGACGGCGCCGCCCCACGTTGGCGCACCCCTTCGCACATTTGATGCCCTGGTTGGGCCCTCTCGGGACCGCGTTGGGCCCCTCGGACTCGGGGATCCCGCTGGAGACTTCCTCGGGTCCTTACAAACCGAAGCTTGAACTGGATAAAGGGCTGCTCATCATCAATATTACGAGGAATGGTAGAACGGAAATCAGATATGGTAGAGGAGGGAGAAAAGGAGGATGTAGGATTCTCAGCAGGAGGGGGAGCACCACGTGGATGAGGATGATCAGCCAGAGGAGGAGCACACTGTATAGGAGGATGATGTTGATGATGCCAGTGACTGATGGTTGACGTTATGGGCCATGATGGTGGATAACATGGAACTTCAAATGCTGGCTGTGACGTGCAGTAACGAATGTGGCAATGATAATCGAAATCGTGCATGCTGCAAAGGCGATTTATATGATGATGTTGCTGCTGATGATGATGTTGATGATGATACGCTGACGAATACGATTGTGAACCTGATACTGGTGAGCACGATACTTGCATAGCGAAGCGCTACAATGATGAAGATCATCACCAATCAAAATCGTCAGCATTCCCCACCGACCCACCACCATCACTCACCATCGTCATCGTCACCGCCGTCATCATCAGCATCATCAACATCATCATGGCCGTCGCCATCACCTTCATCATCATCATCATCATCATCATCATCATCATCATCATCATCATCGTCATCGCCATTATCGCCGTTATCGTCACCATCATCGACGGCCATTTTGGCACACCCTTTCACACGTGCCGTGGCCCCATAGGGAGCCCCACCAAAGGCACCAGTGGCGCCGTCCGCACGGCGGCGCCGCCCTACTTTGACACACCCCTCACACGGTTCGTGACCCCAAAGGGAGCTCCACCTACGGCCCCAGCGGCGCCGTCCGCATGGTTGCGGACGGCGCAGTCCGCAGTGGCCCCTACGGCCCCAGCGGCGCCTATGTATGCCCCATATGCCATACGTGTAATCTCATCGCGCTGCCCCAAACAGTGTTTGCAACCATGCTACACAACATGCGGCACCCATCAAAGATCACGACAACACAGACCACCGCCACCCCCCAAAAAAACTGGCACAACTTAGACAATATGCCCAAGCACAACCATGCTGCCCAGTCATGGAGGAGGGTGGGTGGACGAGGCGGAGGAGATGGATGGGGCAGCCAATCATCCTTCGAGATGGCCCCTAGGGTGCTCTAAGAGGCGCCCTGAAAACTCCCAAGAAGTTGCACGTCGGAGGCCCAACACAGCGAACTAGAATGCACACGGTCATCACTGAACTTTGCACGTGCACCACTACAACGACATTATTGTGCCTGGTGTGAGTGTGGTAGTGATCGTGTTGGCGATGGCTCAGGTGGTGATGGTGGCAGTACTGATCTTACGATGGCGCCCACGATGATACCGATGTTGACGCAGATGATGGTGACGCTGGTGTGTCTGCCGATGCCGATGATCATGGCGATGGTTGTGATGGTGGGGGTGGTGGTGGCTAGTTAGTAAGGCGGGTTGTGCATTGAAGCCGCGGCCGAATTGAAGTCGCAGCCGTAGGTTAATAGTTTAGAATCTGCATGCGCAGTGCTGCTAGTAATAGTTTAGTAAGTAGTCAGTAGCTTAGCTGAGTGCAGTGGGTACTTTATGTAAGTAGTTTCGGAATCTAGTGTAGTTTGGTTAATGGTTCAGTTCCTGGGTTAGTCGTTTACACCTACAAGCACACGTACGCAGCAAACGTTTGCAGCGATTGGCAAGCAAACGTTTGACGCGCATGTGTGTTCGAAGCGCGATTTACACACGATCGAGGGGCGCAAGAATCGGTCGTGAAATACCGGGATTGGAGGACGCTCGCGTCGTCGGTTTTCGGGAGCGAACATGCCGAATAATCGGTCGCGAAATACCGAGATCCCGAATCTGAATCCCAGTATCGGCATCACGCGCACTTCGTCTTGCAATACCGGGATTGGACCACTCGTTTTGATTTTCGGTCGCTCCCCATCATGCAAACTCGCTACCGAAAATTTTCGGTAGCGCATCATCTGGGAGGATGATCAAGGAGGCAATCAGGGAGATCAACGACCCTGAGGCGACCTACGACTGGAACACCGACCCATACGCGAACGACAGTACAGAGCACGACCAGGTGATGACCTACTTGTCCAGATCGCTGGACAACTACATGGGAGAGGCTGCCAAACAACCTGCCGACACGTTCGGGAGCATGGGCATGACGGACAAGCAGAGGGGCCTGCCGCGATTCATAATCCACCAGCTCTGTAGCATCACCTCATACCCAGTGGCCAATTGCCAGTGGCCAGCGACAATATGAACCTGCCAAACCCCTACTGCGCAAAGTTGGAGCGTGGGGACCTCCTCACCTACATCAAGCAGGGAGTACGCTACAATCCCACGGGCATGCCCACGCCGTTCGCGACGTCAGCGTACCAGAGGGCCATCGCCAACCACCAAAGGAACGACCCGATCCACAGCCAGGACGCGGCACCACTGGCAGACCCAAGGGCCCAGCCAACTCGGCCACGCCGAGACAAAGACGACCCATTCGACAACGGACGGGCCCCATGGGGACAGTAACGCGCCAGCACCTACCACAGCCAGCACCGCACCCCATCAGGGGACGGACCACAAACAAAAGTACCACTGGGACTCCCAGCCATAGCAGCTACCACGTGCTGCCAACAACCGATCTGCTCATCAGAAGGATGCTCCTCTGGATGGGCTCGAGACCAACCAACAAGCACCTCCGCAACATTCTACAGGCGCAATACACCTTCCCAGCATCGCCACTGGAAGGCATCGTTTCGCTGCGTCAACCTGCAACCCGCACCATTATCACCGACAGAAGCAATACCAACAGCGAGGATGCAATCTACGACACCAGGTACCCCTTCGTTCGATCCGACATCCAAGCGGTTACGGACACCAGCGAGGAGGAGCACTACCCTGATTACGACGATATGGACGCGAAGGCGGCGCTAACGGCGATGTTGGTTAACCGCGATGTTGAGAATCCGACGTTTGTGACGCCGACCTCGCGCAGAACACATTGTATGAAATCACGAACCACACTATCCTGCATGTTGAATGTGCGAGTGTATCGGGCGAAAACGATGCAGCGACATGTAAGAAAACGCGAACCACGCGCTCTTACAATTGGTTTGGCCACGAACCACGCCTTCCTACAATTGGTTTCCCTACTCCGCCGTTAGCTCACACACCGTTAGCGCGTTGACGGGGACTGCGCCAAGAAGAAGCACGACGCTTCAACTACAAGCAGCGACAGCCGCACAAACCTGCGGCACACCCGGCCGAGCGAGAACGAAGCTACTGCCATTAAACCGGAGGGCCCACGCCTGGCCGCCCACCCCGCTTGGCCCATCCCCCGCTCTCCTCCGAGAAGTGAGATGCTCCCGCCTGAGCTCTCCGAAGAAAGTAGAGGTCAAAACATCCCCCCCATACATACCACCCCGACGCGCGAAGTTGTTTAGCAAATGCGCCCGAAGAAGGAATCGAACAGGAAAAGGCTGTTTAGTAAGTGCCCAATGCCGTTTAGTATACGCCAATTGTCCAGTCCGGGTGGTTTTCCCTCCCTTGAGAAGGCAGACGAGGCGTCCACCACCCTCATTCCAAGATGGGACCTGCCAAACTGAGGCCCATCAGTGCACCATTCCTACTGCTCAGCTTACCGACTTGCTCCAACGAGAGCAGACGATCGAGCTCTCATACGACGAAGATGGACACCACCAGCTGCTCCTTCCCATCTCCGACCTCGGCACGATTCTTGCACCACACCGCCACACTCACTATCCGAACGGCAGCAGCAACAGCTGGGCATCCGTCTCAGCCTCCAACTCCTACTCTCACGGCGACGGCAGCATTGCCACATCTCTCACTAGCCCACGCGACGGCGCTTGACATCAATCATAGACTGCACTACGGCGTTGACCCCAAAGTCACGCTATACTGCGCAGTGGGTCCATATAACAGCCGCATCATAACCGCATGCTATGCCAACCACGTGCTGGTGAAAGGGACATTTGCCAATATTCGCTCCTTCCTGGCTCCACCTTCTCGTCTACAATGCCCACCTCACCTTTCACACCACGAACCTTCCACTGCCCATTCTTTGGAGCGGAAAGACAGAGACGCGGGACAGACGCGTTCACCGCCGGCCACCACGGCGAAGGCCCTGGCGGCCGTGACCTGGCCACACCAGCCAGCCAGCCACCTTTCAGCTCTCTTCCAGCCTGCGTGCCTTTCTCACTGCAAGCTCGTGCCACCAGTCGCGAGCGACGAACATATATTCACATCCATGCCCTCGCGGTCTGGATTCCGAGGCGCGAACCCATGGATACCCGACCCCACGTGACACAAACAGCCGTCGGATGGCACAGACCTTCTTTTACCTGGACTGGACCCCTCGGTTGCCCTCAGACGTGCCCATGGGAACCCTCCGCCCGTCTCAGCGAGTGAGGGGTTCCCTGGCCACGGCTGCGCTGACCTCAGAAGGATTGGGGCTGGGTGGATCATTACGTTGAGCGGCCGCGCCGCGCTCACACCGCTTGCGCCACACGGCCCTCCCCAACCGTACCGCCGCCACGCCGTCACCACATTCCCCCTTCTTCGAGGTTCTGGCCCCCCCCCCTTACTCCTCCTCCTCCTCCTCCTCCTCCTCCTCCTCCCTCCTCCTCCTCCTCTCTCCTCCTCCGCCTCCTCCTCCCTCCTCCCCTCCTCCTCCTCCTCTCTCCTCCTCCTCCTCCTCTCCTCCTCCTCCTCCTCCTCCTCCCTCCTCCTCCTCCTCCTCCTCCTCCTCCTCCGCCTCCTCCTCCTCCTCCTCCTCCTCCTCCTCCTCATCCTCCTCGCCCTCCTCCTCACTCCCCTCTCATCGCCAGCTATCATCTCACCGCCTGCTTCGTCCCCACAGCCGGCGACTGCAGGGGGGGCGACCGCCCCTGGAGTGGCCTGGCGTGCTGGTCTGATCCGCCCCCTTCTGGCGGGCAGACGCCCCTGACGGGGGGGGGGGGGGATGGCCGCGTCAGGATGGCCCACAAGTCGAGAGAGAGAGAGAGGAGCACAAGTCGAGAGAGAGAGAGAGACGAGGAGCGATGCAGCGAAGGAGCGTCGAAACTTTCGAAGGCTCCACGCGGAGCTCTTGGATCGGCGCTGGACCCCCCTCCCCTGGACCGCGCTGGGGGCGGCGCCAGGGGCGCCGCTGGAGGAGCACCCGATAAGTCCGCGTGGAGCCCTGGAAGTGCACGCTCACGCCGCCCGGCCCTTCGTCGAGGTCCGGGAAGAGGAGGAGCATCGGAAGGAGGACAGTGGACGAGGACAGGAGAGGATGCGCTCCGCTCTCCTCCTTGATCTTGGCCCACTTCTTCTTCCAGGGCGCCACGTACTTCGGGCCCCTGCGGTGGTCCTCCCCGCTCCTGTGGAGCTGGCACTCCTTCGTGACGTCCTCGGGAGGCGCAGCAGGACGAGGAAGATGTGGGGGAGGAGGGGGCAGGGCAGGCCTCGGAAGGCCCCCCCCCGCAACACATGAAGGCAACCCCAAGAGGCCAAGAAGAGGCCCCCAAACGGCACCCAAGAGGCCTCCAAATGACAGTGTCCGTTTGGAGTAGAGTGTGGGGCTTGTCAGACGAAAGAACGGCGCCACCACGCGTCGACGACAGCGCCCACGGGAGGAGAACGCAACCATGGCTCCCAAGGGGTCGGCGGCGCGGCGGAAGCCACCGAATGAGGTCTGAAAAATGCCGCGAACGGAAGGCCCTCCCAAATCGCCCAAATAACCGCACTGGATCGGCTCTCGGATCCGCCCAATAGGGGGGGGGATTTCATGACACCCTTGCGGCAAGATGTCCTGCGCAGCTCTGCACATCTCTCGGCGGCGAGCAAGGGGGCGAAGTGAGAAGGAGAAGGCCTTCTCAGCAGGCGGCGGGACTCCTCAGAAGCCCTCGCGCCTTCTGAGAAGTCTTCTGTGTCTTCGGGGGAAGCTTAGAAAACTTCTAGTAGGATATCTTCGAGTAGGAGATCGAGTACAATGTGTCTTCGAGAACACTGTTACTCGAACGGTGGCCCGCCGCCTTCGGGGCGCCCGGGCCCGTCGTGGCGCCGTGCCAGCCCGGCGGGGCGCTGCAGACGTCGGGGGCGGCGAGCCCTGGCCCCGCGCGCCGGCGCGCCGCCATCGGGCCAGGCGAGAGGGGAGGACACAGCAGGGTGGGGGGGCCCACAGCATCAACATCTTCGGAATCCTGAAGATCTCCTCCATAAAATCTAGATGTTCCTCCATCCTTGGCGCAGATTCTAAAGATTTCTTTTGAATCAGAGTCGAACAAGCATCTACATCTTCAGAAAAGCTCATGCAAAGGGTGAACTCTTAAAGATTTGCTAAATCTTCAGAAAGAAAAAGAAGAAACAAACTCATGCAAAGGGGTGAGGAGTCAGCTCACGTAGCTGATTTTCCCGGCGCCCCCTGGCGCCGGGAGGCGCCCGCGTATCGAAGGATGGGCCCCGCGACGGGGCCGAGACCAGCTGCATGCAGCAGCTTTCGTACACTGCCCCCCCCCTTCCCCTGTCCCCCCCTTGCGTTCGGCCCGACACCAGTCGTGCCACCAGCCACGGGCAGGGAAACGGGGGGGAGGAGCCCCGAGCTCCGCCGCTCCAAGAAAAACAAAAACTGGAACAGGTGGTTTGGGGCCTGTTGGGGCCTCCGGGGGCCCTCGCCGGACCTCGGGAGCGTCAACAAACGACTCTGGACGAAAAGTCGGCCCTGGGGAAGTGGTCAGGACCTCTGGGGCCCACGCACCGAAAACATTGGAGCAGCCAGATGTCTGGGGAGGGGGAAGGCACTCTTCCGCGACGTCCTCCAGTGACGCGGGGTGGTCGTCGAAGCCAATGAGGCCACCGACGTCGAAGCGGCCGAGCGCGCTCATCTTGCGGACGGCGACGTTCAAGTGCTCCTGGTGCAAGAGGGGGGAAAAGGGGTGGAGGAGGAGGAGGAGGAGGAGGAGGAGGAGGAGGAGGAGGAGGAGGGGGAGGAGGAGGAGGAGGAGGAGGAGGAGGAGGACGACGACGAGGTGAAGGTTACGCGCCGTGGGGGGGGGGGGGGGCGAGTCGGCGAGTCCGAGTGGCACGAGCGGCAGGTGGCCTGAGCGGCCGAAATGCCTCTGCGTACCTCTGGATGCACGGCCGCGCAGCTGACTGCCTTACGGCCTGCCCGGAGCGCCTCGCGGGCCTTGGCCGAGCGGGCAACCCGCGGCAGGGCGCTCCTGGGCCCCTCGCCTCGGAGCCAGAAAAGCGCGGCGCCGCTGCGGCCGCCTTCCCGGGCCGGCGCGGCGGGCCTGCGCGAGGGGGGGGCTATCTTCTGATACACCTCGAACCACAAGCTCCCACCCATGCAGATGGATGCGTCTCATCATGCTGAGTGCATCGGTGCAGATCAGAGCGGTGTAGCTTGCTTCCTGCTTAAGTTGAGCTCACGAGGCCATTACCATCTGGAAAAACGCATCCCGACGGCCGACGGTTGCTCCTAACTGCCGAGTGCCACGCCGAGGCTCTGGCCTCCACGATGCCGCACCACCCGGCGGGGAGCGCGGGGGGCCTACGCCGCCCCGATAGGCGCGGCCGCGCACGCGGGCACGAGGGGCATGCGAACCCTACCCCTACCCCCCACGATTTCTGAGCCCCCGGAGGAAGGGGAGGGAGGAGCAGCGCCGAGCGGAGGAGACCGAACGGAAGAGCGGACGACGACGGCCCAAGGAGGCGAAGGGGGGGGGGGGGGAACCTCGTCCACCCCAAAGGGTCGCGGGTACGCCCAGGGACCCGACGAGCCCGTCGTGCACGACGCGCCACATATGCGCAGGGCTCTGCATCCCAGATTATTGTGCGACGCGCCAAATAGGGAACCGACCTCTATGCACCCACGCTTTTTCTGGACCTGCACTGGAATTCGCACAGGAAAGCGGATCCTGGTGTATACGGGACCCTGGTGTATACATGTTTCGTGGTTTCCCCGGGGAAGCGAGGAAATATGTATACACCACACCACCCCGACGTCGTCCCCGACCCTCAGTCCTGGGATTGAAAACCAGTCCGCCACTGGTAATCAATGCATATGTTCAAATTTCCTACGGTTCGTGACCTCACTTCGCAATTACAACCGAACGATCACATTACTTTGGTCTCTTTCGGGCACTTTCAATACGGCGTGCTCCTCGTCCGCCACCGTGCCGCTGGGCACAGAGTGGGCGTCTCCCCAGGTCCTTTGCCCAATCCCCTGATTCTCGGTCCTCGATCTGAAAGTTTCTTAAAGGGCGCGGGCCCCAATTTCTCAAATCTTCCGCTGTTTGGCGCGTGCCCCCCAGGGTTGCTGGCAACTTGTCGCATGATTTTGTTCGGGCCCGCGGTGGCCCCAAGAGGGGCCAAGAGGGCCACAGGCGGACCCGAAGATGGGCCAAGAGGGCCCCAAGAAGCCCTAAGATCGTCCCAAGACGCTCAGCATGGCCTCGAGACGGCACCCAAAGGCCCCCCAAACGCCCCAACAGGCTTCCGAAAGGCCCCCCGAAAGGCCAACACCATTGAGTTTCAGAAGGTTTTTGAACGATGTTGTCTTTCTCGCCTTTTCGGCTTTTGGACGCTTCAAGACTGCCCTAGAAGCCCCCAAGATCGCCCCAAGACGGCCCAAGAGGCCTCCGAGAGGGCTGACTTGGGGAAGGCCCCAAGACGGCCCTGGAAGCCCCAACAACGGCTCCAAGAGGAGATCCGGATGGGGGACCCGAGCGGACATTTCGAGCACTCGGCCCAAAGGGCCCCCAGGAGACCCCAAGAGGCCCCCCAAAAGCCCCCAAGAGGCACCAAGATGCCCCCACGAGGCCCCAAGAGGCCCCTAACAGGCCCCCAAAAGGCTCCCAAGAGGCCCCGAAACTGCTCTGAAGAGACCCCCAAAAACATCACTGAGAACTCTGGCCCGCAACCCAAGCACGGTGGCGGGATGGGCCGAAGGCCGTTAGATCCGCCGCCCCCTGCTTGCAGGGGTGCACGGCGTGCTGGATGATTCAGGTTTTGGTTTTGGTTCTTTTTCTAAAAGAACTCCCCAATGGGCTTCGGCCCGTCCCGCCGGCCACCCGCAAATTGCCCAAAACCCATCTCTCAATGCCCAAAAACGGCCGTTTCGCTCGGGACATCCTCAAAAAATCGCGAAGATGGCCCAAGATGGCCTCCAAGTCCGCCCGAGATGGTCCAAGACGGCCTCCAAAACGGCCCAAGAGAGTCCAAGACGGCCCAAGACGGCCCAAGAGGCCCCCCAGAGGCCTCCCAGACGGCCCAAGAGGCCTCCAAGAGGTCCTCCAGGAGAGTCCGAAGAGGCCAAAATCATTGATTTTCCCTTGGTTTTTGAAGGATTTTGGCATTTGCGCCTTTTCGGCTCTCCGACGGCTCAAGACGGCCCAAGAAGCCCCCAAGATCGCCCAAGAGGCCCCCAAGAGAGCCCCATGATGGCCCAAGTGGCCTCCAAGATGGCCCCTAGAGGGCCCCAAGAGGGCCCAAGAGGCCTCCAACACGCCCAAGATGGCCTCCAAGACGCCCAAGATGGCCTCCAAGACGGCCCTGGAGCATTCCAAGCGGGCCCCAAGTCGGCCCATAGAGGCCCCCCAAACGGCTTCCGACGGCTTCAGACGTGCCAGGAACCCACCAAGATGGCCGAAGTTGGCTCGAAGCTGGCCCGAGACGGCCCAAAAAGCCCCAAAGATCGCCCAAAGCTTGCCCAAGAGGCCTCCAAGACGGCCAAGATGACCTTCAAGATGCCCACGTGTTCCCCGAAGGCTTTCCAAACCGATTCGGGGAACACGTGGTCCGATAGCTTGGCAGGTCTGGCCTCAACGTTCGGCCACATAGGCGCTTCCAAAAAGGCAGGGGGCGGCGGTGATTCGCCGTAGGCGTCTTCGATCCGCCGCCCCCTGCTTGCAGGGGTGCACGGCGTGCTGGACGTTTCAGGTTTTGGTTTTGGTTCTTTTTCTAAAAGAACTCCCCAGTGGGCTTCGGCCCGTCCCGCCGGCCACCCGCAAATTTCAGAAAATCCGTCTGTCAATGCCCAAAAACGGCCGTTTCGCTCGGGACATCCTCAAAAAATCGCGAAGATGGCCCAAGATGGCCTCCAAGTCCGCCCGAGATGGTCCAAGACGGCCTCCAAAACGGCCCAAGAGAGTCCAAGACGGCCCAAGACGGCCCAAGAGGCCCCCCAGAGGCCTCCCAGACGGCCCAAGAGGCCTCCAAGAGGTCCTCCAGGAGAGTCCGAAGAGGCCAAAATCATGATTTTCCCTTGGTTTTTGAAGGATTTTGGCATTTGCGCCTTTTCGGCTCTCCGACGGCTCAAGACGGCCCAAGAAGCCCCCAAGATCGCCCAAGAGGCCCCCAAGAGAGCCCCATGATGGCCCAAGTGGCCTCCAAGATGGCCCCTAGAGGGCCCCAAGAGGGCCCAAGAGGCCTCCAACACGCCCAAGATGGCCTCCAAGACGCCCAAGATGGCCTCCAAGACGGCCCTGGAGCATTCCAAGCGGGCCCCAAGTCGGCCCATAGAGGCCCCCCAAACGGCTTCCGACGGCTTCAGACGTGCCAGGAACCCACCAAGATGGCCGAAGTTGGCTCGAAGCTGGCCCGAGACGGCCCAAAAAGCCCCAAAGATCGCCCAAAGCTTGCCCAAGAGGCCTCCAAGACGGCCAAGATGACCTTCAAGATGCCCACGTGTTCCCCGAAGGCTTTCCAAACCGATTCGGGGAACACGTGGTCCGATAGCTTGGCAGGTCTGGCCTCAACGTTCGGCCACATAGGCGCTTCCAAAAAGGCAGGGGGCGGCGGTGATTCGCCGTAGGCGTCTTCGATCCGCCGCCCCCTGTGGTCTTGCACAGGGGTGCACGGCGTGCTGGACGAGTCAGGTTTTGGTTTTGGTTCTTTTTCTAAAAGAACTCCCCAATGGGCTTCGGCCCGTCCCGCCGGCCACCCGCAAGTTTCCGAAAATCCGTCTGTCAATGCCTTTGTTGCCCCAACTTGGCCCAAGATGGCCTCCAAGACGGCCAAGATGGCCCAAGATGGCCTCCAAGATGCCTCCCAGACGGCCAAGATGGCCTCCAAGACGGGTAAGATGGCTCCAAGATGCCTCCAAGACGGCCCAAGATGCCCTCCAAGACGGCCAAGATGGCCCCAAGATGCCTCCAAGATGGCCCAAGAGGCCTCCAAGACGTTCTCCAGGAGAGCCCGAAGAGGCCAAAATCATTGGTTTTCCTTAGGTTTTGAAGGTTTTTTGCGTTTTCTTCTTTTCGGCCTTCCGACGGCCCAAGAGGCCCCCAAGATCGCCCAAGAGGCCTCCAAGAAGGCCCTATGACGGCCCAAGGGCCCCCCAAGACGGCCCCAAGAGCGCCCCAAGACGGCCCAAGAGGCCTCCAAGACGCCCAACATGGCCTCCAAGACGGCCCTGAAGCGCCCCAAGAGGGCCCCAAGACGGCCCAGAGAGGCCCCCAAGACGGCTCCAGACGGCGTCAGACGGACCAGGAACGCCCTAAGACGGCCAAAGAGACCCCCAGGAAGCCCCCAAAGGCCCCCAAGAGGCCCAAGGAGGCCCCCAAGATGCCTCCAAGAGGCCTCGAAGAGGCCCCCAAGAAGCCCCCAACAGACCCCAAGGGTGCCCCAAGAGACTCCTAACAACCCTCATCCTCCTACTCTATTTCTTCCTCTTCCTCTTCCTGTTCATAATCATTCTCTCCCATGTGTTCCCCGAAAGCTTTCCAAACCGACTCGGGGAACTCATGGTCCGATAGCTTGGCCAAGCTCTAGTCCAACTTTCGGCCACATCGGCGTTTCCAAAAAGGCAGGGGGCGGCGGTGATTCGCCGTAGGCGTCTTCGATCCGCCGCCCCCTGTCGATTCATCGCAGGGGTGCCTGGCGTGCTGGATCCTATCGGTTTTGGTTTTGGTTCTTTTTCCAAAAGAACGCCCCCTGGGGCTTCGGCCCGTCCCGCCGGCCACCCGGAAACTGCATCAGTCAATGCCAAAAACGGCCGTTTCGCTCGGGACATCCTCAAACAATCGCGAAGATGGCCCAAGATGGCCTCCAAATCCGCCCGAGATGGTCCAAGACGGCCTCCAAGACGGCCCAAGAGAGTCCAAGACGGCCCAAGAGGCTTCCAAGACGGCCCAAGAGGCCTCCAAGAGGTCCTCCAGGAGGGCCCGAAGAGGCCAAAATCATTGATTTTCCTTGGGTGTTTGAAGGATTTTGGAATGTGCTTCTTCTCGGCATTCCGACGACTCAAAACATCCCAAGAGGCCCCCAAGATCGCCCAAGAGGCCCCCAAGAGGGCCCCATGACGGCCCAAGTGGCCTCCAAGACGGCCCCAAGAGGGCCCCAAGAGGGCCCCAAGACGGCCCAAGAGGCCTCCAACACGCCCAAGGTGGCCTCCAAGACGCCCAAGATGGCCTCCAAGACGGCCCCGAAGCGTCCCAAAAGGGCCCCTAGTCGGCCCAGAAAGGCCCCCAAGACGGCTCCCGACTCCTCCTCCATGGTTCCCCTTCTCCTCATTACCCGCCTCCTCATCCACATGTTCTCGAAGTGTTTCCACCACGGCTGGGGGAACGCATGGCCCAACAGCTTGGGGCCAAGCTTTGCCCAAACGTTTGGCCACATAGGCGTATCCTAAAAGGCAGGGGGCGGCGGTGATTCGCCGTAGGCGTCTGAAATATCAGCTGCAATCGATCCGTTCCTTCTGAGCTATCCAAAGGCGTCCGATAAGTCATCAAACATCTGCTCGAGTGCAATATCCTGTTTTCTTGTCAATCCAGGTCTGCTTGACAAGCCCATTCGCTTGTCATTGAGCTCGACCATGAGTTCAAAATCGTTTGCAGCCGCCGAGAAGGCAACGTCTTCTTCCCAATGTTCCGATCCATAGATCCGCTGACCACATCGTGTTTCGTCTCTCCTCGATCACGGCACGGCGCATGAAAACCTAATATGTTGCCGGGCGACCAATTTCTCATCTTCAGTTTGGGAATTGATAGCATGAGCGCGCTCTTTACCAGTGTTTTCTCTGGTTCAAATTACCCTCCCTGCCCGGGAGAAACAGCCAGACAAGTCGGGTGTGCACCCTCATGCCTTGCTGTGTCTAGAGCCCGCCTCAGGAAGTCAGGCAGACCAGTCGGGTTTGTACCCTCAAGCGCTGTTTGGTACAAGGGCAGGGATTCAAACCCAGGGGAAGGCTCCAGTCTTGTTGCTGCCAGTCTGTGCAAACTCTGCTTTTGCGCGTGCCTTTTAATCGCAGCCCTCTGCTGGCAGATGCTGTCTCTTGAGCAAAGGTCACGCAAACATCATACGATATGGAAAGCGGCACATTGCGAGACACGATGCACAGCAAGCGGTAGTAAAGTATGTCGTGTCTTTGTTCCTTCTCCCCTGGTCAAGGCAGACGCTGACTGCGGGGAGCGCGTTCCTAATACATCGTGCAAGCTGAGGGCGAAGCCGGTTCTCCCTGATCGCTTCACGGCGGCGGCTTGGAGGACGAGGAAGAGAAGGATAATGACAAGGTTGGATGATGATGAAGAGAAGGGGATCCGCGGGGGGAGGGTCGAGAAGCAGCTGTGGGGGGAGGGGGCGGGGAGGACGATCGGAGGAGGATGGAAGAGGAGGATGGAGAGGGATGAGGCTGGATTGGGATGACGTGGAAGGTTGTAGGCGGGACCAAAGCGTTCTCGGCTTCTTAAACAAGTATCTGAGATGTGGAAAGCCGTGGGGAAATGTAGGCAGGGGTTGTTGGGGTTCGAAGGACAGGGGCAGAAGGCAGGAAGGGGGAGAATGGAGGGAAGGGGTGAAGAGAAGGGAAGAAAAGCACCGGTCGGTCGGAAGCAGTCGGTAAAAACATGAAGGAGGAAGGCGGATAAAGTAGGTTGGGTTCGGGCCCTCCCAGAGAATAACAAAACACATCAGAAACACATCGATTCTTGAAGTTGGAAAGCGCTAGAAGTAGATTGGGATCTGGGCTTCCGATAATACCTGCTTTCAACGACCAGCGTGCGGAAGG
Organism: Prorocentrum cordatum; assembly: GCA_963575745.1. NCBI lineage: Eukaryota > Dinophyceae > Prorocentrales > Prorocentraceae > Prorocentrum > Prorocentrum cordatum. The sequence continues at coordinate 37,473 of CAUYUJ010014474.1, forward strand.
GAGAGAGGAGAAAGAACCCGGGACTCCTGGTACTGGAGGTCCTGTCGGATGATGATTCTGGTTCCCTCGGTGTTCCTCTTGTCCCGCACGACGACCTCAAACTGTCCGGCAACGGTCGGGAACTCGGGGCCCCTGTACTTCTGCCGACAGCAGAAGAGCAGAAGTCCGAAGCAAGAGTTGCAAACCGTCGGAGGTCCGCGCAAACGTTTCGTCAGCGCTGAGTCCCCCTCACCACACTCTGGCCCAAGCACGTGGAGCGCGTTGGGGGGATGCGTGATAAGATGGCCTAGCTCCGACCCGAGAAATCAGCGCGGACCTCAGGACACGTGGTGCTTTTGACGGGCTCGGCTCTTCTGCATGGTTGGTCCACTGCTGCTTCTTGACGACGATCTCATAATCGCTGTTGTTGGCCAGCACGTGTTGGTAGTCGCCCCAGTCGGTAATGAGCCCGTGGTCTCTCAGCCGTCCCAGGGGGCCCCAGACTTCAGGCGGATTGATCCATTGCCGTCGTAACGTTTTTTCGGGCGTGGCCAGAGCAGTTCCCCGGGAGGTGGACTGCATTGGCTGGCTGACTGACTGGTCGAACCCGGTGGGCGGCCATTGTAGATTCGGCCGCCCAACGGTGAAGGGGTCCAGACCGATGGGACCGTTCTGGTGTCGGCCGCAGAGTGCGCAACCTATGTCACAAGCACCAGGTGTCCGTGTTAGTTGGGGCCGCCGAGTGCGCAACCTAGGACGCAAGCGCCCGCGAGCCATTTTAGTTTCGGCCGTCGAGTGCATAATCCATGGATGGCGCAACCCATGGCGTAACCCAGAGATGATGCAACCTATGGCGCAATCGATGGGTCGCGAAACCCATGGCGTACAACATGGGTTGCGCACGCCCCTGGCAGGCCCTGCGGGGCTACGCCCGACTTCCGCTTGCTTTTTGGGCTGGCGGTGGTGCACAGGCGGCGAGCTGCGAGCTGCCTTATGATGAGTTTCTTTCGTCCTCCAGGGGCCGCTTTTGAAACCTGTGGGCACCATTAAATATATTTATATGTGTGTGTATACATATATAGACTTCCCTTGGGGAAGGGGTCGAGACCTCGGGAGCCTGCGAGTTTACAAAACAATCCGCCTGAGGTCAATCTTGTTTATCGCCAGGTGAGGCTAATTTTTGGCCTGAGCGGGGAACGGATTGTCCGTTCTCCCCCTTACCCCTGCCCCAAGTTCCGAAACGAGGGGCTCCTCGCCGAAGCTCTCGGACGCGCCATCGCCGCAGCAGAGCCCGGCCGAGCGACCCTGGAGCCCGTTCGTTTATTCGGGCCGATCACGCGCGTGATCGGGGGGGGCGGGTGGAGGTTCGTCGCGCCAGTCACGCCACGGCGGGGGTGCGCTTGCGGTGTTGCAACATGCCCGTAAGCACCGCAGTGCGCCTGCGAAAGACAATCGCCTGCGACCCGACAGTCACGACGTGCCTGTGACCAGCGCCGCAAAAAATTGCGATCCGATCAACGCGACGTGCCTGTGAGCACCATAATGCTTTTGAAGAGCACGGCGCCCATGAACACCACAGCGCCTGTGAACGTCAAAGCACCGGTGAACACAGCGCTTGCGAGCTCAACCGCACCTGTAAATACACATCGCTTGTGAACACTACACAGCCAGAAAACACCACAGCGCTTGCATCACAACGCCTGTGAACGCAGCGCGCGCGAGCACCGCAGAGCCCGGGGTCCGGCGGCAGTGCGAAATCACTAGCAGTAGCAGTAGCAATAGCAATAGTCGTAGTAGTGGTCGCAGCAGAACTAGAAGTAGCAGTAGGAGTAGTAGCAGTAGTCGTAGTCGTGAGAACAGTAGTAGTAGTAGTAGTAGTAGTAGTAGTAGTAGTAGTAGTAGTAGTAGTAGTAGTAGTAGTAGTACTGCTACTAGTACTAGTAGTAGTAGTCGTAGAAGAAGAAGGAGACGTAGTAGTAGTAGTAGTAGTAGTAGTAGTAGTAGTAGTAGTAGAAGTAGACGTAGTAGCAGTAGATGTAGTAGTAGTAGAAGAAGTAGTAGTAAAAGTAGTAGTAGCAGTAGTAGTAGTAATAGTAGTAGAAGTAATAGAAGTAGTCGGAGTATTAGTCGTAGTAATGGTAGTGGTAGTAATAATCAGAATGAAACTGGTACTAGTACTAGCAGTAGTAAGAGTAGTCATGGTAGTAGTAGTAGTAGTAGTAGGAGTAGTAGTAGTAGGAGTAGTAGTAGTAGTAGTATTCCTAGTATTAGTAATAGTACTAGTAGTAGTAAAAGTAGTAGTAGTAGTAGTAGTAATCGTAGTAGTAGTAATAGTAGTGGAAGTAGTAGCAGCAGTAGTTGTACACAAAATGGTAATGGTAGTAGTCATAGTAGTAGTAGTAGTAGTCGTCGTAGTCGTCGTAGTAGTAGTAGTAGTAGTAGTAGTAGTAGTAGTAGTAGTAGTAGTAGTCGTAGTCGTCGTAGTAGTAGTCGGAGAAGTAGTAATAGTAGTAGTAGTAGTACGTAGTGGTAGTAGTAGTAGTAGTAGT
>CAUYUJ010014474.1:42500-47500 GCA_963575745.1 Prorocentrum cordatum
AGTGCAGTCTCCGGAGGGCGGCCGTCGTGCGAGGAGCCCTTCGCGGCGCCACGGGGATCCCGCCGCTCGGATGGGACCCGCGACGCGGGCCGCCGTGACGACGCCCGGGAGGAGGTCAGAGGCCGCTCGCGGGGCCGGGTGCGAGCGCGGCCGCGATCGGGTCAGGCTCCGCGGCGCGACGGCGCGCCGGCCTTTTTCGAGACGTGTGCTGCGGCCACGGCGGCGGCGCAGGGTCGTAGGGAGCGTCGGCGGCGGCACTGCGATCGCCGGCGTTCGCACTCGCCTCGTCAGGAAGAGGCGTTCCAGGTCCAGCTCTTCGTCGCCGTCGTCTTATCGCGGCGCCTTTTTTTTAAGAGTCGCGAGTCCCAGGCGCGGCTCGTGACCTGGGCGCGGAAGCACCCCGGTCTCCTGTCCTGCAGGTCCCCTCAGGTCGATGGCGGACAAAGTGGGCAGGGAGGGGGAGGCGCACGCCTGGGAAAAGATGGACACCCCAGCAGCCGCCAAGTCGTACTACCTGCGCGTCCTGCAGCCGCTGACGGGGGCCGGGCTGCGCAACAATTGGGAGATGGCCACCTTGTGCGCCGCCCTCGACCACCTCGCGCAGGGCCGGACCGCATTCGCGGCAGACATTCGGCCGATGAGGCTGAAGGCGGTGGAGATGGCCAGCCGGCATGGCAACTGGGATCGTGCCCAATTCCTGGAGCTGGTGGAGAACGGCGACACGACGCTGACGACCCTGGAAGAGGAGCACATGACCAATCAGGAGCTCACGATGCGGCGGAGGCTCAAAGGCCCGGGCAAGGGAGCCGGCTTCGAGACCGAGTGGTGGAACTCAAGCGGCGGTTCGAACAGCTCCGGCAAGGGGGGCAAGGACAAGCTCGGGCGGCCGCCCAAGGGCATGGGGAAGGACGGGGAGGACAAGAAGACGGAAGGCTGGTGAGCCACCAGCCGTGCCCTGGGCGGACGGCCGCTTCTGGGTGGACGCCGGCGTGTCGGCCCAGTCTTGCGGCGGAGCCGGGCTCTGCCCAAAGCATCGCTCTACAGCGTGCAAGCCGGTGCTGCAAGGATTCCCATGAAGTTCTACCAGCCTTAGCGCTGGCAATTTTGAATGGCCCAACTCGTTCGGGCAAATTTTGGGTGCGATTGCGCGCTTCCAGAGACCTCGCGGAGTCTGTGGCCGAGCCGCCGTCAAAAGAGGCTTGTCCGTCAGACTTCGCATCGTCTTGCTCCGGCGGCGCATCTACCCCACCGTCGGGCCACAGCTGGCTAGAGCTTCTGCCAATCAACTTGGACCTTGCCGAGACGTTCTGGAGAGACGGCCCCGCGAGGGCCCAGAGCACGGGAGACTGTGCCGCCAGCGGGACCCTCTTGCTTGCCAGAGCCGCGTTGCACGCCTTGAACTTCCTCGCGTGCGCCGGATGGGCGCCAGCCCCGGCATGTGGCCGCTAGTCTGAGCGGTGCGCACCGCCGCACCCTCTCTCGCGTCTGGGAGGCGGCGGCGGATCTCTGGGCGGCCCCAGCCTTGCCATTCAGTGCGCCAGATCGGGAGCGGCCAAGAGGGGGGTGTCCAAGAGGGGGGGGTGCAAATCATGACCGGCGGCATGTGCGCGGCCCCCGCCATGATATCCACCCCCCCCTAGTCATCACCCCCCTCTTTTCCGCCCCCGACCAGAGGTCCGCGAAGGACTGCGCAACGAGGAGGGCTGGGCACGCCGGCGAGGTCGTTCCGAGGCGGCGGGGGCGGATCTGCAGCAGGGCTTTTGCCTGCGTGGCCGGCCGCAAGGCGTGCATCCCGCCGATCGTAGACTGCGTCTCGGAGGCCTCGTCGGCCCGAAGCGATGCCTCCTGCCCCAGTCTGAGTGGTCCGCGGTCGCTCCGCGCTCGCGGGTCCACGCGGCGGGCGATGAATGGCTCAGTCTTGTCGGCGCGGGCAGCGCTCGCGGACTGTTTGCGCCAGTAGGCGCGGACGACGTTTTCCGCGACGCCCGCGGCGAGATGGTGCTGAACGGGGCGATGGGGGTGGACAAGGTCAAGTACGTAAACGGCGTGAGGATCGAGCTGCTGCGCTTCATATGCATTTTCGTACCCATCAACGCGTTCCTCCGGCGGCTCCAGGGGGACAGTGGCCTTCTTCCCTACATCGGCCAGCTAGGGCTGACGGTACTAGAGGAGGATGAAGCTTTTTGGGTCGATTCTGAAGACATGGAGTCGTGTTTCAAGTTGTTTTACATGCCGAGCGAGTGGCTTGGCATGTTTGCGTTCGAGAAGCAAGTGCCGTTGAGCGCTTTCGGCGGTGACCCCAATGTCATGACTTACGTGGGGATGCGGGCGGTGCCGATGGGCTGGGTCGGCGCCGTCGACGTCATGCAATACATGGCGCGGAAACTAGTCTTCCACACCGCTGCGGTTTCACCGATTTGCGAGTTGCGGAAGGACAAGGCAGTGCCCTCGGAGGACATTGCCATTGTGTGCATGGACGGCTACGACCACCTTTCGAAAGTGAAGATCCTATTGGACGGTCTGGCAGAGGACCCTGCAGGAGAAGGCCGTTCGGAAGCCATGGATCGCTTCGTCGCGGTCTGCGCGGCACAGGGGGTCCCCCTCAATGCTGGCAAGTCGCTCGTCCGTGGACTGAGGGCTGGCGTCCTTGGCGGGGAGATCGACGGCCTGCGCGGGCGTTTCTTGCACAGCAGGGACAACTCGCTGAAGTTGTGCATGACGTCGCTCGTCCTTTTGGGGGAGCCCTCGTGGTCTGCCGGCGAGGCCCAACACTGGTCGGGGCTTTTCTGCTTCGCCGCAGGCTTCCGCAGGCCGCTCTTTTCAGTACTGCAAGACATGTTCCCTTCCATCGCCAGCTTCGGGGCTACTCAGGCTGATCCCGCCTGCTAGCGTCACTGACGAGGTGCTGCTAGGCGAAGCCCTCGCCCCGCTGGCCTATCGAGGGTCGCGAGCACGTCCGACGCCTCGGAGAGCGGCGGCGGCGCCGCTGAAGCTACCACCTTTGTCTGCCCCCTGGCGTCGGAGCAGGCGGAGCGCCGGGAGGCGTTGTCCGCGGCGCCAGCGGAGGAGCCAATCCTCGACCAGCCTGCAGAATCCCGCCCGTGCTCCTCATGCGGCAGATGCATGCCCGCGCGCGGAGAGTGGGCAGCCTGCCCGCTGGAGGTCTACCCCAACGACTTGTGCAGGGTGTACGCTGGTGCTGTTCTGGAGGCGATCGGGGAAATCGGCTTGGTTGCGCTTCCGCCTCGGCCAAGCGAGCGGGCGTCGTGGGTCGCCCGCAGCCTGGCCGCCACCGCACGCCGGCTGCGAGCGGGGTTGGCACATTCAGAAACCATTTTGGCGTTAGAGCGGATGTTGGCTAAGGTAGGGCAAGGCCAGGAACGGGACCGCCTCCAGAGCTTACTCGCACAAGCCGACTGTCGCGGCTAGGACATGCGTCTGCTGACCCAGGCTCTCGTCGAAGGGTCCCGGCAGCAGGTGCCATACCCATACCCAGCTCCGATTCGGAAACGGGAAGTGGTACAGAGGTATGCCTGGAGGCACGCCCAACACATCAACGTCCTCGAATTCGTTGCATTCCTGACCTACGTCTGGGCGCGCGTGGCCAACCCGGACTGGCATGGAGAACTGTTTTTTTCACGTATTCGACTCCCGCGTCGCATCCTGCGTGGCGGCTCAAGGTCGATTGAGCGCAAGGGAGCTTAATCGGCCCCCTCGGCGATTCGCGGCGGTGACTTTGGCAGCTGATTTGTACGTACTGTGCTTGTGGACCATCAGTGGGTGGAACGCGTCGGACGCAGCCAGTCGTCTGTCTGAGGGAGCCCCGCTTGCCAGCGATGCCGGGTAGCAAGCGTGCAGCTCCAGGTCCACGCAGAACGCACATACAATACGTCAATATTCAGCCGCCTAATGTCATGCGGTACCGCCGTGCCGTTAACCGTTTCTTCTGCTATCTGACCTCTCGTGGAATTCGTATGCCAACCAATTTTGATGAGCTAGATGATGTTCTGGGAGAGCACATCGATCATCTGCATCAGGACGACCTGCCGCAATCCTGGGGCAACGACGTGGTATCTGGATTCAAGCGCCTCTACCCTCGCTCAAGGCGGAAGCTCGAGACGTCCACACTTTTTATGTCCAATTGGAATCGGTCGTCCCGTCGTCGCCGTGCACTGCCGTTGTCCAGAGGCCCAGTCCAAGGAATGGCTGCAGTAGCGGTGATCCGGGGCTGGGATCGAACAGCGGCCGCCTTGCTGATCGGCTTTGCGTGTCTGCTCCGGTCAGGCGAGGTCGTCAGCATCGTCAAGCGGCAATTCACCGTTCTAGGTGGAGGTGCCGCTGGGCTGCTACCGCTCACAGGCAGCAAGGGGGCGAAACGGCTTGGGCAGGTGGAGCACGTCACGTTGTACGACCCGTTGATCATCCAGTTCCTCATTCAAGTTTTGGCTGCACTCGGGGACTTCGACCCTCTCTTCCCGGGTGGCTTCGCAGCCCTCAAGCAGCAAATCGTAGGTCTTGCTAAGTTCTTTGGGCTGCAGAGCCCCAACCTCACGCCTTATTGCCTCAGGCGCGGAGGTGCTACCTGGCATCTCACAACGTAAGGAAATTCTGATGCCACCCAGGCCCTGGGTCGATGGGGATCCTTGAAGCCAGCCCAGGGGTACATTGACCAAGCAATGGTAGATGTCGGTTCGTGGTCCTTGCCAGAGCGAGGCCGAGAGCGGCTCCAACGGGCCCTCCGATGCTTGCCCACCCTGCTCCGTCCTCCTTAGGGGGGTCCTTGGGTGTGGCTGTGCCGCAGAGCTGGCTGCTCAGTACAGCTTGCCGGTAGTGTGCAGGTCTTCTTAAAGGTCTTTCGGCAGATGGACCACCCACTCTTCTGAAGGTAGGGGGAGGTGGTCATGTGCGTGGGAGGATCTTTTGAGGTCCTTCCAGGCTCACGCGGGTGGTCGTTGCCCACAGGGGCGCGGTGGAGGCTTGGGGCCTCTCCCCGCACTGGC
>CAUYUJ010014474.1:50000-105000 GCA_963575745.1 Prorocentrum cordatum
AATCGTCGGTGTCGCTCTCATCGTCGGAGTCGCCGTCAGAATCGTCGTCGTCGACAGCGTCGTCATCGTCGTCGTCGACAGCGTCGTCCTGATTGTCGTCATCGGAATCGTCGTCGTGCTCCTCCTCCTCCTCGTCGTCCTCCTCCTCCTCCTCCCCCTACTCCTCGTCCTCCTCTTTTTCTTGCCCTGGACACGGCCCCCTGCATTTGAGCCCGCAGTGCCTGCGCACGCCACAGCGATTATGAACACCGCAACGTTCACGTACTACACAACGCCCGTGTGCGCATTCAGTGCCTGTATACACCACTCAGCGCCGGCAACTACGAGCGCCGCGCTCCAACCGCCGCGCCGATGTCTCTCAGCAACAGAACAACACTGCGTCCCTGAGAGCACCACGCGGCACGCACGCAAGCGCCGCTTTCCCTCGCGCGTGCCACAGAGTCCCTGTGAGCACAGCAGCATGCCCCTGAACACCACAGTAGCCTGCGAGCGCCACAGGACGTCCGCGGTCGCCACAGACGACCGCAGCGACGTGACTAGGAGGGGAAGGGGGGGGGGCGGGGCCCGTCACGCGCGTGATCGCCGGGGGCTTTTCCGAACGAGCTCCCAGGATCGGACCGTCGGAGGATCGAATCGTCCCAGAGATCCGACGCTCCAGGAAAATTGGAGCGGGCGGGTTTGGGGAATGTTTCGACATGCGGGGGCTTTCGCCGGGCCTCAGGAGCGTCAAACAAAACGAATCAGAAGGATGAACGAAACGCTCGCCCCAGGGAAGCGGTCCGGACCTCCGGGGCCCGCGCATCGGAAAAATTGGAGCAGCCGGATGCCTGGGGAATCGAACCGGGCCAACCGAAACCGATATCGAGTCGGATCGATCGGGTCGAAATGGAAAGGGGGGGTCTGCAATCTAAAACAGGGCTAGGATCGGGATGAATCGCTCCAGAGCGTTCCGGAGCGCTCTCAGAGCGTTCCGGAACGCTCTGGAGCGGCCGCGGCGCCCAATACATCCTCCAAACCCGCCGATTCTCAGAGATTTCGAGTTATCCCGATCCGATTTTGTCCCGATCTTCGCGTCGTTTTGCAATCCCAGACCCCCCAAGGTCGCCATCTCTCTTTTGGGGGGCGCCGTCACCTGCTGCCGCCGGCTCCCGCCGGCGTGCTGCGGGCGAACCCAGGCCCCGACGTCAGGATTTGTTCATTACGTCGAGCGGAGGAGGAGGAGGAGGAGAGGAGGAGGAGGAGGAGGAGGAGGAGGAGGAGGAGGAGGAGGAGGAGGAGGAGGAGGAGGGAGGAGGAGAAGGGAGGAGGAGGAGGAGGAGGAGGAGGAGGAGGAGGAGGAGGAGGAGGAGGAGGAGAAGGGGGAGGAGCCCTGGAGGTCTCGACCCATTCCCCGGGGCTGGTTCTTCATCCTGAGTCGCTTTTCGACGGCCCCGAGGGCCGGGAAGGGCCCCCAGAGGCCGAACCTATCAAAACCCCCCCCCGTGGTGACTTCTCCATGGCCCGAGGGGGGTCTGGGGAGGAGGAGCTGCCGGCTCCCTCGAGCCCCGCGGGCAGGGCCCTGCCTGGAGCGCCCTCCGCGGGGCGGGGCCCGGCCGGGCGACCCTGGGCGATGTTCTGCCACGGCGCCTCCCGGTCCGCAGCGGAGAGGACCCTGGCGCCCAGGAAGCGGTCCGCGGTCTCGTTGGAGTGGGAGCGGAGGTAGGAGCGCACCTCGGCTCAGTTTTTTCTTTCTTTTTTTTTTTTGTTTTTTTTTTTTGTTTGTTGGGGGGGGGGCACCTCTCGGCCTTTGGGGCCCATCGCTAGACCTCCCGGGGCCGTTTTCTGATCTGGACGCCCGACGTGGGCACGGAAAGAAGGGGCACAGTGGCCAACAACACATGTTTTGTCCCAAACCAGCAGCGGCCACTGCTGGGCAGGCGGCCTTCTGTCTCGAATGGACACGGGCCGCGGCGGCGCGGACAGCGAGTCCTGTTCAAAATGAAGAGGAACTGCTGTTGGGCATTGTGCCCATGTATTCCGTGCCCATCTCGTGCGTGCAGATCCGACGCTCCCGAGGCCCGGCGAGGGCCCCCCAGAGGCCGAACACGGCAGCAGAAAACGCCCGCTCCACGTTTTGTTGGAGGTCGGATCTCTGGGTGGGGACCGAGCAGTGAGCCTGGTTTCCGCATTCCAAAAACATGGTTCTTTAATTCAAGAAGCTGGCTTGCGAATTCAAAAACATAATCATTAAGACGTGCTCTTGACTTCAGAAGACTGGCTCTTGAATTCCAAAGAAAAAACTTGTTTTTTTTTGAACTCAAATTCCAACCTAAACGTCGCACGTCTTGGGGGAGCGCCCGCCTCGCCTGCCCCCCCTCCCCTTCCGCCCCGATGCGCGAGCAGAGGGCGGCAGACGCGGGCCGAGCGAGTCTCCCTCGACCGCGCACGGGCGTTGGGTCGGGCGTGTCCCCCCGCAGGCGGATCCTGGACGAAAAAGGAAAACTATTCCAACACAAATGCTCAAACAAATGCTCAAACGTACTCAACAACTCGTCCCCAGACTCTTCTTGTACTGTTTGGGGGTATTCCTCCTGTAGAGGGACACGCCCGACTTGACCCTAGTCATCACCCCCCTCCCGGCCGCCCGACTTAAAACTGGCGTCGACGCACAAGGCAGGAGACGATCAAGCGCGTCATGCACCCGACACTCTTGCCAAGCAGCACTGGTTCCATCAGCTTCCCTTTCATAGAGGCCTACTAGATGGGGTCGGAGTAGATGGGGTCGGAGGATCGCGCCGCATCGCCGATACATCGACGATGCATCGGCGATGCATCGGCGATGCATCGGCGACGTCGACGTCAAGCAACTCAGGCTCCGCATCGAGCCGTATCGGCGATGCATCGGCGATGCGGCGCGATCCTTCGACCCCATCCACTCCGACCCCATCTAAGAGGCCTAAAATCCTTTTCCCTGGACCCGTTTTTCATCCTGAATCGTTTTTTTGACAGTTCCGAAGCCTGGTAAGGGCCCCCAGGGGACGAACATACGGAACATCCTCCCGCCATGATTCTTTCCTCACCCGAGGGGGTATGGGATTTCTCAGGCACTTGAGCTCTCCTCTCTCAGTCCGAGGAGGAGGAGGAGGAGGAGGAGGAGGAGGAGGAGGAGGGAGAGGGAGGAGGAGGAGGAGGAGGAGGAGGAGGAGGAGGAGGAGGAGGAGGACGAAGGAGGAGGGCAAGGAGGAGGAGGGTGGAGGCGGCAGGAGGAGGGGAGGAGGAGGAGGAGGAGGAGGAGGAGGAGGAGGAGGAGGAGGAGAGGAGGAGGAGGAGGAGGAGGAGGAGGAGGGGAGGAGGAGGAGGAGGAGGAGGAGGAGGGGGGAGGGGGAGGAGGGAGGAGGAGGGAGGAGGAGGAACTTTTCCCTCAGCACTCTTGTCTGCTGGCGGTCTGCCTGCGCCTGCCGAGCACACGCCGCAAGAGGCCGGGGGGGGCCTCTGCTCTCTCCCGAAGAGGTGTGCAGCAGCAGGGGGCCATGCTCCGGCTGCCGTAGCGCGGGCTGCCGCCGCCCACGCAGCAAAGTGCTTTCCCCGAGGGGCAGCTCCGCCCCAGGTCGCGGGGGGGACGAGGCATTTTTCCCACGACAAACACAAGTGGTGCAGCAGGGGGCCCCTCACGGCTGCCGTAGTGCGGGGTGCAGCCGCCCACGCAGCAAAGTGCTTTCCCCGGGGGAGGCAGCTCCGCCCCAGGTCGCAGGGGGGACGAGGCATTTTTCCCACGACAAACAGAAGTGGTGCAGCAGGGGGCCCTGCTCCGGCTGCCGTAGTGCGGGGTGCCGCCGCCCACGCAGCAAAGTGCTTTCCCCGAGGGGCAGCTCCGCCCCAGGTCGCGGGGGGGACGAGGCATTTTCACGCAAGCAGCTCCATCAGCAGGGTGTACCCTCACGCGCGAGCCGTTTGCACCGAGAGCAGAGTGAAGAGGAGATCGCGGTGCAGCTCCGCAACCGCAATTTAGAGGCCTCCTAGATGGGGTCCGAGTAGGTGGGGCCGAGAGATCGCGCCGCATCGCCAATGCATCGCCGATGTATCGGCGATGCGTCGGCGATGCACTGGCGACGTCGGCGATGCATCGGCGACGTGGGCGTGGAGAAGATTGGGCCCCACATCGAGCCGCATCGCCGATGCATCGGCGATGCGGCGCGATTCGACGACCCCATCTACTCGGACCCCATCTACCCAGACCCTGACGTCATGATTTGTTCATCACGTCGACCCTGAGAGGTCTCGACCCATTCCCCGGGGCTGGTTGACGGTCCCGAGGGCCGGTAAGGGCCTCCCGAAGCCGAAATAAGGGGCAAACCTCCCGCCATGATTTTTTCCTTACCCGATAGGGGGTCTGGGCAGGAGGCCTAGACACTTGAGGGGGGTGGAGGCCGATGCTGCACACGAGGACGCCACCTCGCAGAGGGGCCAAGCAGGGACGAGCAGGGCCGCCGTGGCCATCGCCTGGCCCTCTTCTCCGAGGCCCTCGCGCGCGCCATCGCCGCGGCAGGGCCCGGCCGAGGGGCCCCGGGGATCGGATCGTCGGAGGATCGGATCGTCCCAGAGATCCGACGCGCCAGAAAGATTGGAGCGTGATGGGCGTGTCGTCCACCACCACCACCACCACCACGAGTTGGAGGGAGGGTCCTCCTCCTCCTCCTCCTCCTCGCCCTCCTCCTCCTCGCCCTCCTCCTCCCTCCCCATTCCAGCTCATGGTGGTGGTGGGAAGCAGGCTCATCAGAGAGGGCGGTTTGGGGGCCCTCTTCGGCCTTTGCGGGCCCTCGCAGGGCCGCGGGAGCGTCAACACACGACTCCCGACGAGAACGCGGCCCGGGGGAACTGGTCCGGACCTCTGCGGGCCCACGCCGTGTGTCTGGGACGTGGGATCCGTGGACCCGGCGCGTTGGCGCCAGGTCCATGGATCCATGGATCGGACCGTCGGAGGATCGAATCGTCCCAGAGATCCGAAGCCCCCAAACAAATGGAGCGGGCGGGTTTGGGACCGTCTGCGGCCCGTGGGGGCTTCCGCTGGGCCCTCGGGAGCGTCAAGAAACGAGTCATAGCACGAAGCGCTCGCCCCAGGGAAGTGGTACGGACCTCCAGGGCCCACGCATCCAGAAACAAAATTGGAGCAGCTGGATGTTTGGGAATGTGGCAAGTGCTTTCCCTGGGCAATCCTTCGGCTGACCCGTGCGGCGTTGGGGTTCTGCCGCGCCCGCTCCGCCGCAGACGAGGCCGTCCGTGAGCTCGCCCACGGCCCGGACACCCCCGCGTCGCAAAACAGAGCGCGGCGCAAGGTGTTTTTGGCAACTCTCGGCCTCCAAGGGGCCCTCACGCCAGGCCCCCGAGACCGTCGAGAACGACTCGGGGTGAAACGCAAGGTCGGGCCAGACCTCTGGGGAGGCACGTTGTGAAGAGGAGGAGGAGGAGGAGGAGGAGGAGGAAGAGGAGGAGGAGGAGGAGGAGGAGGAGGAGGACGAGGAGGAGAAGGAGGAGGAGGAGGAGGAGGGCGGAGGCGGAGGCGGAGGCGGAGGAGGAGAAAGCGCGGCGTCGGATGTCGGGGACCGTCCTCCCCCGGCCACCTCCGACCCCCCTCCTCGGATTGGGCATGACTGGACCCCTAACCCTTTGGGAGGCGACCTGATTTAGGAGGGCCCGGAGCGTTAGTTTGGACGCCCGAAATGGGTACGGGAAGAATGGGTACACTGCCCAAAACAACAAATTTTGTCCCAGACCAACGGCGGCCGCTGTTGGGCAGGCGGCCTGCTGTCTCGAATGGACACAGGCCGCGGCGGCGCGGACAGCGAGTCCTGTTCAAAATGAGCAGGAACTGCTGTTGGGCATCGTACCCATTCTTTCCGTGCCCATCCCGTTCGTGCAAAATTAGGGGTAGGGGGTCTTTCCAGCAGATGTATCGAGTCAAACCGCCCATACTCATTAGCCCTAATGCGAAAAAGGGGACCTCAGTGAGGCCACGTCTTCAGAGTCTTGTTGGATTTAGGGGTGGTTGTGTCCTCGATGATCCTCCCGTTCCTCCGCGGTCTCTCTCCTGGCCGCGGAGGGGGCAGCTGCTGACGTCAGCAGAGGCTCACCCCTCCCGCTCCAGAAGAACAGTAACTGCAGCCCTTCGGCGAGTCCAGCCCCCCCCCGTCCGCTACACTAGAAGCACAAGTAACGCCATAAACAAAAACTGTTGGCGCTTCGCGCGGATTTCTCAGATTTGCGCTGGAACCCCTCCCTGGCGCGCTCCGCGCGCCAGGGGCGGCGCTGGAGGCGCCGTCAGGGTGGCCCAGCGCGGATCCATGAAATCCTCGCGGAGCGCCAACAGTTTATGTTCATGACTTTTTTTCTTCGGCACACGCACGTGGACAAAAGCGGCTGAAGCAGATGGCGAGAATGTCTCCGGCTGAGCTGGCAGTCACCGGCAGCCCTCGTGCTACTGCGGTGAAAGATCTCATCCTTCGCCCACGTGTGGCAGCTCCTCCTCTTCCCCCCCCCCTGGCGCCTCCAGTGACTTCTCGTCGAACCAGGTGCCGCTCAGGGCCACCTGCGTGATGTAGGTAATGCATGGCCTGTTGTACTCGGCCGTGATAGTGGACATCAAGGAGAACCCTGCGGGCTGTTTCGTGTCCTGGCGGCAGAGCTATCTTGACCCCGTCAGCGCTGCCCCCCTCCGCGAAGACGTCCCGATAAGAGCGTCGACTTCCCTGACTCCGTCTGCGAGGGCATTTTCCAAACGCACGGCTGGACTCGCATGCGGAGCTCCTCCTCCTCCTCCTCCTCCTCCTCCTCCTCCTCCTCCTCCTCCTCCTCCTCCTCCTGGGGACAGGCCACGGGTCACTCTCGAAAAGATGCTGCCGAGGAGGTCGGCGTGGAGGGGGGCGAAGACTGCTCCGCCGCTCCTGTGGAATCCTCAGCAGCGAGAACTCGCCTCGGCGGCGCCCAGGACGGGGCGGGGGGCGCGGGGGGGGGCGGGGAGGAGGAGGAGGAGGAGGAGGAGGAGGAGGAGGAGGAGGAGGAGGAGGAGGAGGAGGAGGAAAGAGGAGCAGGAGGAGGAAGAGGAGGAGGAGGAGGAGGAGGAGGAGGAGGAGGAGGCGGAGGAGGAGGAGGAGGAGGAGGGGAGGAGGAGGAGGAGGAGGAGGAGGTAGGAGGAGGAGGAGGAGGAGGAGGAAGGAGGAGGAGGAGTAGGAGGAGGAGGAGGAGGAGGAGAGGAGGAGGAGGAGGCGGCGGTGGAGCAGGAGCCCCCCCCCCCGTGCGAGGCGCGCCGCCAGCCGCCTCCGTGGTTCACGTCGAAGTGCTCCCCCTGCAGGTTGACCAGGTGCGGGTCGCCCCTGGCCGAGATGGTCGGGTTGGGCGTCGGCATCGGCTCCCCCTCGTGGACCTGAGGGGCAGCGACGGGGGGGAATAGGCGTAGTGGGCGATGCATCGACCTGGAATCGGCGATGCAGCCGATAGATCGGCGACAGGCACCCGATAGCACCTCCCTGGGCGGGTTGGGGCTATCGGGCCCCCCTATCGGCGATCAATAGGCGATCGCGGGTCGATGCCTTCCCCGCTGTGCCTGTCCCCCCCCCCTATCGTTGCCCCCGAGCCCTCGTGATGCACATGCCGGCCGTCCCCGCGGTCGTGCCGTTGCTCCTGCGGGAGCAGGATGGAGGAGCGGCAGGGGGAGGCGCAGGAGCTGGAGGAGCGACCACGCAGGAGGTGTCAGGGCAGGGAGCAAGAGCGGTCAGCATCCGATCGATTGGCCCGCGGTGCGGAGCAGGGACCGGCTCGGATACCTCGGCGCGGAGTCGGGATCGAATCGGCACCAGGATGCACAGCCGCGCCGTGCAGGCATCGGGGCGGATCGAATGCTCGGAGCACCCGAAACGAATCGCATCGGGCCTGCCGGAATAGATATCGAGTCTGATTGTTCGGATGGACATGGGCTCCGAGGGGCAGGACGAAAAGGAACAGGGGGAGCAAGGTGGAGTCCTGTAAACGGTTCCCGTCGACGAGCCCATGTTGCAGGCCTGCCCCTCCTCGCACGTCGCCTTGCCGCACCCGCAGGGGTACACCGAAGAGAAGCTGAAGCCATCGGCACTCGTGCAGGCTCGCCTGACGGGGTCGTATGTTTTGAAGCTCAAGTTCAAGCACCGATCAATCTGGATCGGCGACGTGCCAGTGATGGTGACCTCCTCGAAGTGACCCGGGTTGCGTGTCGCGATGGTGATCCTGTCGCCTCGCTGGAAAACACCCTCGACGTCGTTGGTGTGCACGGTGCAGTTTCCCTCGTCTGCGTCGTCGGTGAGGTAGATTCCTCCGACGCAGTCGTCGTACATACCAGCGTCGAACTCGGCGTCCGCGCACGGGGTGCAGGTGTGCGAGCGACGGCGCGACGTTGAGCCCCCGACGCATGGAACGCAGACCGAAGCTTGGTCGGGGAGGTACATCCCGTAATCGCACTCCTCTGTGATGGGAGGGGTGTACTTGGGCAGCTCGAGGTTGTGCTGCTCCACGTACGTCGAGCACTCCGCCTGCGTGACACAGCCGTCGCCGTCTGCGTCCAGCCCGGAGAACAGACCTGGACTTCCGACCGATTGCGTCTTCAATCCGCGGGCCAGCGATCTTGGGGGCCTGTCCAGCCGGAAAAGAACGGACATATGACAAATATACGTTTCCCGAAGGGGATGTAGCGAGTTTTGCCTCCTGGGGCTCTCCTGGGAATCCTCTTGGGCCGTCTGGGGAGCCTCCTGGCCTGCCTTGGAGGCTCCTGGGGTCCTCCTGAGCCCAGACCCCCGACGTCATGATTTTTTCTCAACGTCGACCAGGAGAGGTCTCGACCCAGTCCCTGAATGTTGCGCTTGGGAGAAAAAAAACAAAAAAAAAGGTCTCGACCCCTTCCCCGGGACCGGTTTCTCATCCTGACTCGTTTCTGGGAGGTCCCGAGGCCCGGCAAGGGCCTCCAGAGGCCGAAGCTATGGAAAAAAACTTCCCGGCATGAGGAGGAGGAGGAGGAGGAGGAGGAGGAGGAGGAGGAGGAGGAGGAGGAAGGTCCCTGCGCGTGCTGGGAGGGAGGTCTCGGCCTCCAGAAGGACTGGGAGAACAGACCTGGACTTCCGACCAATCGTTCCTTCCATCGGGGGCGGCCAAGAGGGGGGCGTCCAAGAGGAGGGGGCGCAAATCATGGCCCGCGGCATGTGCGCGGCCCAGGGGGGGGGCCAGGGACGCAATGAAACAAGAGGAGGCGCCATGAAATCTGAGAAAAGATCATGACCCACGCCATGATATCGCCCCCCCTGCAGGTCGTTCATTTCTAATCGCGTTCATTCCTAATGCTGCTCGTTTCTAATTGGTTCTGGCCCCATGGTGGCCAGGAAGAGGCCCAGGATAGAACTGTTAGAAATGAAAGGATCCTGGCCCCCCTTAACTCAAAGAACTTTCGAATACTTGAACATGAACAATGGGTAGTCAGCACCATGGCCCGCGCCATGAGATCCCCCCCCCTAAGTTAGGTCGGGCCTGTCCTCCTACACAGGGGAGACAGTGGGCGAAACATGGCAGATAGCCAAACACATATTCCAAACTTCTCAAAAACAAATCATCGAAGAATCGCCCCCCTATTATTTTTTGACTATTTCCGAATATCCCCCCTGTAGAGGGACACGCCCGACTTCACCCCAGTCCTCACCCCCCTCTCGGCCGCTCCCCGAGCCCGGCCGAAGGGGCCCTGCACGCTCCGAACCCCCCCCCCCCCGGGCCCCGCGGCTGCCGCGGCCCGCGCGGGAAGGCCGCGGCCCGCCCCCCGCGGGGGCCGAGCCGGGGAGCAGCGCCAGGGACCGAACGGCAGCAACTATACACCAACACCGATCCTGGCCCAGGATCACCCTGGGCCCGGGATCGGCGCATACGCCCTCCTGCGCCTGCGCAAGGAGGCACACATGCACCGATCCTGGGCCCCGGGTGATCCTGGGCCCAGGATCGGTGCTGGTGTATAGTTGGTGCCCTCCGACCGGGGACCGAACGGCACCATCGGCCCGGAGTCTGTGGGGCAAGGGGCAGCGCGTCATCAGCATAAGCGCACAAACTCTGGGAGGAAGAAACATAGCCATGCACACAAACATACACATCAGCATCAACATGAACATGAGCATATAAACATAAACATAAGCATAATCATGAGCATACACATAAGCATAAGCATGAACATACACATAATCATAAGCATGAACATCTGCAGGGGAAGGAGCAGCACCATGAGCATAAGCTTTGGGAGGTCCGCGCGAGTTGATTGGATCGGCGCCGGCCTCTCCTGCCTGGCGCGCGGAGCGCGCCAGGCCGATCGATGAAATCCGCGCGGTCCTCCGAAAATGGGTGTCTACGCCGTTCGACCCTTTCTTCGGCAATCGGCCCGAACGCTGGGGACCTCTCATGGCTTCAACGCGGTCCACCTGCCGGGAGCGAAAAAAGAGACAACCACACGCGCTGGGCTGAGGGAACCATCCCTGGCGACGCCCCCCGGGGCCGAGCGGTCATGACCTGCAAGCGGCGCCCGTCCTCGAATGCCGTGCGCAGGTCATCACCACTCGAGGGGTCGAGGTCGGCCGTGGGGCAGCGCCAGGGGCGCTTCCCTCGGCATCCAGCGGTTGTGCGTGTCCATTCCTCGCCGAGGAGCCTCGCCCTCGATGAGGCAGCCGTTGCCGTCCACGTCGTAGAGGGAGAACCCGCCGCACCCCTCGCACTGGCACGGCTGCCCGGGCGCCAGCGTGGGCTCCGGGGTGCGGCCGGCGATCCTGGGTACGACTGCAGTGGGCACGGCAAGAAGGGGGACTAAGAAAATGAGCAGTTCCCGGCCATTCGGCACAGGACTCGCTGCCCGTGTCGCCGCAGGCGCTGTCCATGCGAGGCAAAAGCTCGCCTGCCCAACACAACCGCTGCAGGTTTTGGACAGCATCTGCTGTTGGGCATCGTGCCCATTCCCTCCGCACCCGTTGCGGGCGTGCCGAGATCCTGCTGCTCCCCGCGGAGAGGCTGATGTTGAGGCCACGGCCCCGGAACACCTTGCCGTCGCAGGCGATCTGCCAGGACACCCCCTCGCCGACGCGGCGCGCCACAAAGGGGGTCTTTCGAGCGGGAGGTTCATGGTTCGAGGATCGAAATTCGAGGATCGAGGATCGAAGTTCGAGAGATGTCCCGCGCCTGCTCTGGCACCTTTCTCCCAACCACCATGCGGTGTGTGGTCCTCGTTTCTAACCCCGGGCATCGCCCCGTGTCATCTCCTCCCGCTGCCCCCTTCATTGCTCCTCCCCTTGCCCCTGCTTTCCTCATTTCCCCTTGTCCTCACACGTTCCCGCCTGTGCTTCGTGGCCCCACAGACCCATAGGCAGGTCGACCGGAGGCCCTGGTGGCAACGCCCGCATGGCAGCACCGCGACGATTTCGGCACGTCCGTCGAACGTTACTCGCCCCCATGGAGCTCCACCCGAGACCTCATTGGCACCGCTCGCATGGCGGCACGTTGCATAGCCCCATGAAGGGGGCCCCACCGACGATCCGCCGGCAGCGCCCGCGTGGCGCCACCGCAACCATGTCGGCACACCCCTCTTACGCCGCTTGGCCCCAGAGGGAGCGCCACCAAAGGCCCCACTGGCAGCGCGCGCCTGGCGGCACCGCACCCACGTCGGCACACGCCCCTCACGCTATACGTGGCCCCACAGGGAGCGTCACCGAGGGCCCTCACTGGCAGCGCCCGCATGGGCGGCACACCCCTGACACGCTCCGTGGCACCACGGGGAGCTCCACGCCGTGGTGCCAGTCCCAGCGCCCGCAGGGCGGCACCGCCGCACTCTGGCACACCCCGCATACGCTGTGGGCCCCGTGAGGAGGTCCCCTCCCTTCGCCCCGCTTGCCCTGCAGTGCTCGCACCTGCACAGTGTGGGGTCCCTCGCCGGGATGAGTAGGAGGGCCCTCGTGGCCACCGGCTGGATGCGGCCGAGAAAAGCCGGCCAGGATGGCGGCTAGTGGCAGGCGGCGGGGCGAGGATGGCCAGCTTCCATGAGAGGACAGACGGCCTCTTCGCATGGGCCCTGAAGGCTCCCCTGCGCGACGCCTCCCGGGAGGGCGGGAGGAGGAGGAGGAGGAGGAGGAGGAGGAGGAGGAGGAGGAGGAGGAGGAGGAGGAGGAGGAGGAGGAGGGGGAGGAGCAGGAGAAGGAGTAGGAGGATGACGAGAGGAGGAAGAGCCTCCTCGGCAGGCCGCCCCCCCCACCCCGCACCACCGCCCTCGATCTGCGCCGCCGGCCTCGGTCACGGGGCCAGACAGGTAGGCGCTGGCCACGTGCGCGAGGTCGCTGCACTTCCCGTCGCCGTCGAGGTCCGCGACCGCAGAGAGGTTCGGCTCGTCGCTGTCGATGATCCACTGGCCCGGCATGAGCTCGTTGCCGTCGCAGTACGGGTCGTAGTACATGTACGTGCCCTCCCCGTTGCTGTAGACGGGCGCCCCGCTCGCGCTCCTGCCCGTGCGGCGGAACTCGGTGCTGCCGATGCTGAGGCACTCGGACGGCCACGACACGCTGAGGCTCTCGGCGAGGTAGCAGGAGGTGCCCCCGCACACCTCGGGGAACGAGCGGGTCTGCCCAGAGCGCAGAGGTCACAGCCTCCCGGAGGTCCGCGCGGACTGCCTGGATGGGCGCTGGACCCCCCTGGCAGCGCCCCTGGAGCCGCCCCCGTCGCGCTTCGAGCGCCAGGGGGGCCTGAGGGGGGGCGTCAAAGTGGGACTGGCTCACGGGGACGTGGACCTGGACCCGGCGATACAGCACCGAGACGGCTCGGCGATCGGCTCGCGATATATATAGAGGCTCTGCACCTTCCCGGGCGGGGTGGGCTATCGGGCTCCCGTCGGCGAGAAGCCCAGACCCCCGACGTAATGATTTTTTCATTACGTCGACCCCCAGAAGTCCCGACCCTTTCCCCATGACCGGCTTTGCATCCCGAGTCGTTTTTTGACGCTCCCGAGGCCCGGTGAGGGCCCCCGGAGGCCGAAAATAGCGAAAAACCTCCCGTCGTGATTTTTTCATTACTCGAGGGGGTCTGGGATCCTCCGGCGGCCGCCCCGGACGATCCGGGCACGCCCCCCGGAACGAACGCCGCCGCTGGCGAGGCGCAGCGGCCGGAAGGCACTGCAGAGGCTGGAGAGCCGCCGAGGACCGGCTATACGGAAACCTCGAGCCGACGAAGCGCCGATGCGCGCGGGCCTCTGGAAGTTTTTCCTCGAGCGTCTGGTGTTACGTCGGGCCTGTCCCTCCACAGGGGGAAGATTCAAAAATAGTTTTAAAACACAGTCAGGGGACTATGATTTATTTCTGGGCATGTGTTCAACATGTTTTTGGATATTTCTTGTTTTTCGTCCAAAATCCCCCTGTATAGGGGGGACAGGCCCGACATAAGTCTGGTGCCGCGGCGCGCTTCGCCACGGGGGCCTGCCCATCGAGGCAGACCTCGCCCCCGCAGCCGCAGGGGTAGGCGGAGCTGAACGCGGACCTGGAGGGCCCGCAATGGCTGGGGCACCGCCGCCGCTTCGGCTGTGCGCGGGGGAACGGCCAGGGATCGACCTGCAAGCTGCGTGTTCCGTTCTCTTCCGTCCTCGCGGGCCTTCGTTTCGTCTGCGCTCCGCAACTCGCCGCAACACGAGGTCGAAACGAAAACGGTGAAACCGACAACTCACAGCCTAGGTCGACCCCTGGAAATTATGCTGCACCCTCGGGGAACCTTTTCTGTCCCGTCGCGCGGCCCTATCCGTGTCGAATCCACGTCGGACTCGTCGGACCCATGTCGAATCCGTGTCGCATCCGCGTCGAAGCCACGCCACATACGCGTCGAGCCCGCATGGAGCCTGCGCCCGGCGGGCCCCCCGAAGATGCAGCGTGACGGAGGTGGCCCCAGGCAGGAGCGGACACGGGCCCGTGGCCTGCCGATGCGCTGCACGCGGTGCGCAAGATCAGAGTCAGGCCAACCGCGGCGCACCAGAAGGTGCTGGGCCTCGCTTCGTTGGGGGGCGATAAACATGGGGGGGATGGGGGGGGGGGGGGGGAAAGGCGCACTCACTTCTCGAGCCCTAGAGGCCCCCATTTGGGGCCCTAACGGGCCCCTTGTGGGGCCCGAAAGGGCCCCCTTTCTGCAGTCCTCGCTGCTCCCCCATATGTGTACCCCCCCCCCCAATGACGCGACGCCCCAACTGTGCGTCGCGCCGCCAGCCTCCGCACGGCGGAGCCGAAGTCGAGCCAGGCCCGGCCGCGCCAGGGTGCACACGAGCGCCACGCACCGCCGGCCCGACGGACACCCAAACCGCGTCGGCTCCTCCTCCTCCTCCTCCTCCTCCTCCTCCTCCTCCTCCTCCTCCTCCTCCTCCTCCTCCTCCTCCCCCTCCTCCTCCTCCTCCCCCTCCCTCCTCCTCCTCCTCCCTCCTCCTCCTCCTCCTCCTCCTCCTCCTCCAGCGGCCTGCGCGCCTGGGCCCGCCCCAGGGGAGTCGCGCGCCGAGGGCCGCCCCCCCGGCGCAGAATCGGTCGCTGCGTGCGTGCCGCCGGCCGCGCCCTCCCTGCCCGAGCGCAAGGCGCGCACCGGGCCTCGGCGGGCGGGCGAGGCTCGGGGGGGGGGGGGGGGGGGGGGCGAGCGCTTCGGAGAGGGCGGGGGGGGGGGGCGAGCGCTCGGAGAGGGCGGGGGGGGGGGGGCGCGCACGGGCGCTCGGGCGGGGGGGGGGCGAGCGCTCGGAGAGGGCGGGGGGGGGGGGAGGGCGCTCGCTCGAGAGGGCGGGGGGGGGGGGGGGGGGCGGGCGCTCGGAGAGGGCGGGGGGGGGGGGCGCGCACCGGCGTCGGGCGGCGGGGGGGGGGGGGGCGAGCGCTCGGAGAGGGCGGGGGGGCCTCTCAGAGGCCCTGCCGCCTTCTGAGAGGCCTCTGATCCCGTCCGAGCTCTGTCCAGGCGAAGGGCACCCCCCCCCCGCCTCCTTCGAAGGCCGCGCCCAGCGCCCTTCGGCGCGCCACCACGACCATCGTCCTCTCCACCCCTTCGAAGGCCGCGCCTAGCGCCCTTCGGCGCGCCACCACGACCATCGTTCTCTCCGCCCTCTTCCTCTCCTCCTTCCTGGGATGGGGAGGGGCGAGGGAGACACGGGTGGTGCAGCGACGTCATGATTGGTAGGATCGCGCAGACCCGTCGCTGACGCTGCAAGCGCCAGTGGAATAATACAGCTGCTCGTAGCCTGACTTCTTGTTGTAGCCCACGTTGTCGCCGCCCGGGTTGGCCGTGGGACTCCGGCAGGTGGTGCCCTGGGCGGCATGCGAACTGGTACGGCGCTGGGACCAGGGGGGGAGAACGAAGGATGGAGGAGGGATCGGCCGCAACCGTTCAGCGGGCGTCGCCCGCCCATGCCGCCCCCGGGGGGTCCTCGGGGGCCTCTGGAGGCCCTCTGCAGGCACTCTGTAGGTGGAGGCGGCGACATCCAAACCCTGCCCCCACCAGCCATTCTCTTGAATCGATGAGGGGGTAGGAGTCGGATTTCGCCGCGTCTTTGGCGAATTCCCAACCCTAACCCCGCTCCCCCCAATCGCGTTGCCTGAATCGTTGATCGGCGAGGGTAGGCTTAGGATGTCGCCTCCGACCTCTGGAGGCCCTTTGGAGCCCTCCGACGGCCTTCGAAGACCCTCTGGAAGCCTCCGGAGGCTTCCGCCGACGAAGCGACAACGACAATAAGGCCGTGCAATCGTTTGCGGTGCTCCGGCCTGCTCCCAGCCGTTCGTGTCCTCGCAGGGCGCGTCGTAGAGTCGGCAGGCCCCTGCCCAGGAGAGGGCGAGGGGGGTGTTCACTCATCCCAGATCCCCTCTCGATCCACGAACAAAATCACGACGGAAGATTTGTGGCAACGTCCTGCCACGAGGCTCTGGGGGCCCTTGCCAGGCCGCAGGGCCGTCAAACAACGACTCGGGATGAAGAGCTGGTCCTGGGGAACGGGTCGAGACCTCCGGGGGTCGACGTCATGAAGGAAACATGGCGCAAGGGGTCTGGGATCTGATCGGGAAACCGGCTCGGGTGAGCTGGCCCCGAAGGCGCTTCACGGCGCACCCACGGCTGAGGCCGAGGGCAAAACTGCAGTGCACGGAAGAGTGGAGGGGGCCCAAACCCTGCAGGCTTGGTCGACACAGCACGTCCTTGAGCGGTGCCGCAGCCCCCCCCCCGAGCACGAGCCTCCTCCCGAGAGCACCCGCCAGACAAACGTCGGGCTTGCACCCTCTCAGTGCCTTGCCAGGCGGGGTGGCCGACGAACAGCGCGAAGGCCTGGCACGAGGGGTACCTCAGGCACTCCGCCGCGCACGCCTCCACGCTGCCCCGGGCTCCGGCGGGCCACTCCGCGACGGTGCCCCCGCAGTCGCAGTGCCGCCCCACCTGGGTGAACCCCGCGGGTGCCAGCAGCGCAGCGTGCGCCTCCCGCCGAGGTCGGCTGGGCAACATGCGAACCCTACCCCTACCCCCCACGATTTCTGAGGGGGAGGGCGGGGTTCACTTCGCTCGGGAGGTCAAGTGAGCCCCACCCTCCCCCTCAGAAATCGTGGGGGGTAGGGGTAGGGTTCGCATGTGGCCTCCCGCCGAGGTCGGCTGGCCACCCTCTCGGGGCCGCTGGGGGGACCATGGAGCAACCCGACCACTGCAGGCTCGTGCCGTGACGGCCTGCGCGTTGGCTTTGCTGGCACCGCGTGGACCGCTCAGCCTTCCACGACCAGCGGCTTTTTTCTGAAGGGGCCCTGGGACATACAAATCAACAGGTCCCCCACATGTTCCCACACTTTCGGGGTTTTCGTCTTCCCCCCCACTTCCCATATTTTCCCATATTTTGGGGGGAATCGACGATAAGTTGTATCTGTTTTTGCTTTGTCCCTCTTGATTTTTGACCGCCGAGTAGTTCCGTATTGGCCGATGCTGTGCCACTGGCGGCGTTCGGCCTTGACCGCCCGCGGTGAGGTCGCCGCCTCGCCAGCACGGCACAAACCCACCGTACCCTCCAGAGGCCGAAGAGCGGCCATTGTGAACGGAAAGGTGTCTGATCCTGACGGCCTTCTGGCCTTGCTATTAAGTCGGGCACGTCCCCCTACAGGAGGAAGATCAAAAATAGTAGAGCATAATCCGGGGACGATCTTTCACTATTTCAGAATCTTTCAGGATATAGTTTGGCCAATGTTTATCTCTCGTCCAAAACCCCCCTGTAGGAGGACATGCTCGACCTAACCGTGTTCCTCGGCCACCTGGCCCTGTGGTCGGCGGCGCGCGCAAGAGGGGGGTGCACAGGGCAGCGGCCTTCTGCGATGTACGGGAGCTTCGTCGGAAGGGACCGGCGTCCCCTCGGAAGCTTCCTGAAAAGGCTTCCCCCGGGCACGCGCAAGCATGGGGTATGGGTCTGTGCATCTGGCGCTCGGGCGTCAGATCACGGACCGGGAAGCGTACCCCCGACATGTGAAGCCAGTGCCGTCTCCTTTGGCGGCGGAGCGCGTCGCTGTCGCACGGAAGCGGGGCCCGTCGCTCATCCACGCGCCTTCACCCATGTGCCTCCTCGCCTCCCAGGGGCAATTTGGACGCCCGAAATGGGTACGGAAAGAATGGGTAGAATGCCCAACAACAAATGTTGTCCCAAACCAACAGCGGCCGCTCTTGGGCTGGCGGCCTTCTGTCTCGAATGTACACAGGCCGCGGCGGCGTGGACAGCGAGTCCTGTTCAAAATGAGCAGGACCGCTGTTGAGCATTGTGCCCATTCTTTCCGTGCGAATTTCGTTCGTGCAGGGGCAAGGAGGGCAGGCCCCCCCGCCCCGCCACCTTCTGCGCGCCGCCTCCTCGGGGCGGCCAACCGACGACCCACGGCCCTCCGGCTCGCGAGGCCCAGACATCCGACGTTGTGCTCGTGCGCCGGCCCGCGGGCCCCTAGGTCTCGAGCCTTTCCTGAACGTTGCGCTTCCCTATAGGCGGCTCGTCTGCATGTGGCTTGCTGTGGTGCCTCAAGGAGCCGGCGAAGGAGCCGGGCCCCCGATGTCGGCGGTCCGCCGTGGCTGCCCTTCGTGCCCCACGCATCAAAACCAGCCTCGAACGTATCCCTATCCCTAAGATTGGCACGCCAAAAAAGGCGATGCCAACCTTAGGGATTCGCCCTCAAAAAATGAGGGAATCCCTAAGATGGGCATCGTGATGAGGAGGTGCCCAGCATAGGGAGAATAGGGATATGTTCCAGGCTGGTAAACATCGTGAAGCGCGTAACGCTGTTCAGGGCCTTCTGCCGCAAGGGTGACTTGCTTCCGCCCGCATGCTCCGTACGCCTCGGCCCACTCCCAAGAGGCAATGTTCGGTGCTCCGGGGCCTGAAAACGGACCCCAGGACTCACGCAGGGATCGGATGGAAGCAAAACCACAAACCGCCCGAAGTCTGGGGACGACCACGGTGCCTCCCCGCGCACGACCATCTGCATCAGGGACGTGTCCGGCACGGCGGACACGGACGCAAAGGCCGCGGCCGCCACAAGCGCCGGCGGCGCGGCAAGGGCGGCCAGCATGGCCGCCCGAGAGAAGAATGTGGACGGCGGGGGGCCGAGGGCGTTGAGTTCCAGTACGGAAAATATGTATCCAGCCTGCAGATGTGTTCTGAAGCCCAGTGCAAGCAGGATGTGTGAGGGGAAGGGGGGAAGGATGATGATGATGAGGGGGAGGAGGAGGTTGCTGGTAGAGTTTGGATTCACGATTTGGCAAATTTGAAATCTGATCTAAAACTTTGAACTCTGGCCGACGGAAAAAACAACTTCAAATACAAGTTTAATATGTTTTACTCGTCTCGTCCAGACAATCAGCCCAGGTAACAAGTTTTGAAGCTGGATTTCAGACATCCAGCGCCTGGAATGGTAATGGTGGTAAAAAATGAAATAGGTGGTCGTAATGGTAATGACCGGAAGTGTAATAATGATAAGGCTGACCGGGTTTGAGTGGCCGGGGAGTTCGTCGTCTGTCA
This sequence comes from Prorocentrum cordatum, assembly GCA_963575745.1. Lineage (NCBI taxonomy): Eukaryota > Dinophyceae > Prorocentrales > Prorocentraceae > Prorocentrum > Prorocentrum cordatum. Next base: position 69,025 of record CAUYUJ010014474.1, read on the forward strand.
GTAGTCATAAGGGTACTGATGGAGATCTGGTGTTTGCAGAGCGCGTAAAACAAGACATCGAGAGGGTGGTGGTGTGGTGTGGTGTGGCGTGTGGTGTGGTGTGGTGCGATGTGTGGTCTGGCCTCCTAAGATTTACGATATGGTGCCCGTTCTATGGGTATGAAGTGATACATTACATGTTGGGCAAGCTGAGAGCTTTGATGCTGTGGTATGCATGTAAGGAAGATTGGGGTGTGCGATGCTGTGGTATGTATGTCTGGTGTGTTTCATAAGAATTATGATGAACTAACGTGTAAACATATATCAACATAATCGCAATGGTGTGATGTGTATGTCCGGCAAACTAAGATTTACAATGATTTGATGTGTATGTTGGACATCATCAGATATATGATGATGTGACGTGTATGTTGGGCATCATGAGATACATGATCATGTGATGAGTGTAGGGCATCATGCTATGTATGATGATTTGATGTGTGCAGGGCATCCTCATTTTTATGATGTGATGTGCGCGTATAGCATCATAGGGTCGATGCTGATGTGATGGGTCTGTCACTCATCAGGAGCTCGATGCTGATGTGATGCATATGGCAAGGGGCATATATACATGGTGATTTGATGAACATGTATGTAATCAAAGATACGGTCTATGATGATGCCATGTGTACATATCTGTGCTATCACCAGGGCTCGGGGGATGTAATATCTATGATATTGTAAGGCAGACGGTGATGGTATATACATAAGCACGTATGCCATAATATTCTAGATGCTGTGATCGATAGGAACGACAACATGAACACCACGGCGGTGTTATATGTACGGCTGCATACGATGCATCGTGATGCGATACGACATAATAGGATGTGTGATGATGTGAAGCGTACATGTGTGACAGCATGAGATCTATGATGGCGTGGATCATATATATATATATATGGTATCATAACACATATGGTTGTCTGGAAGATGTATGTGTACGTACAATGACATACTACATATTTATGATGTGATGTATGTTTCAGGGAAATGTATACATATACAATTGGGTGATCTGTTTTTGCATGGTAGAAACATATTACACCAGAGAAACACCCCAATCAATGGATGGTTTAGTTTTCGCTGAGGAGATCGACCAGGATACCGGGAGCCGGGGAACCCAGCACCCGCCGAAATCGGCCTGGAACCAATAACCGGGAGCCCGGGAACCCAGCCTGCTACCAAAATCGGCGGGAAATTTTCGCCAAATCTTTCAACTTCCGCAAGGACCCCTTCAGTGCAAGCACTGATTGGGGAATGTATAGCAATGTGGCACATATACGCATGATATAAGAAGATCTACGATGCTGTGGTATGTACGTATGGTACCACACAACGTGTATGACAATGCTGTACATCCGTATGGGACGATGAGGTGTACGACGTTGTGGTGTGTACACATCTGTGTATTTGGTATAACAAGATATACGACGATGCGGTACATATGCATGGTGCCATATTTATGCATGTATGGTACGTTAAAAGATGCAGCAGTTGTATGCATGTATACGGCATCCTAAAATGTTATGTTGTGTTTCACGTATGAAAACACTGCATGGACATATGCCTGGTAGCATCATATGTATCATCTGGTGGCACATACATATATGTACGATACCATAGATGTAAATATATATATGACTGACGAGTCTCCCTAGGGGCCCAAAACAGGCTCCCAAGAGGCCCCCAAACTGCCCACCCCCCGCCCAGAGTGCCTCGATAGTGCTCTGAAGAGACCCCATGAAGCATCCTGGGAGACCCGGAGCCCAATGAGAGCTTTGAAGAACTAGGGAGGACCAGGCGTTCCATGCAACAGCTTTCTTCGCCTTCCTCTTCCTCTTCCTCCTATATGCCCTCTTCCCCATCAAGATCGCCATCGTCATCGACATCATCATCATCATCATCATCATCATCATCATCATCATCATCATCATCATCATCATCATCATTACAATCATCATTACCATCATCATCATCATCATCATCATCATCATCATCATCATCATCATCATCATCATCATCATCATCATTATACTCATCGTCATCATCATCGTAATCTTCATCATCGTCATCGCCATCGTCATCATCATCACCACCATCACCGCCGTTATCACAACCACCACCACCGTCATCTGCATCATCCTCATCATCAACACCACCGTCATCATCACCACCACCACCGCCATCCTCCTCCTCTTCCTCATGTTTCTCGTCCTTGCTCCTCCGCCTCAGCCTTCTACCTCCTCTTGACCTCCTCCTCCTCCTCCGCCTCAACCTTTCTCCTCCTCTTCGCCTCCTCTTCCTCCTCCGCCGACTCGCCCTCCTCATGCCCCTGGGGGCCGCGGCGCGCGCAAGAGGGCAAGCCGGCGGCGATGATCGACGCCTCCACCTCGTTCCTCCACATTCCCTCTTCTCCTCGTCCTCCCCCTCACTCCTCATCCATCCTACTCGTCCCACGCTCCTCCTCCTCCTCCTCCTCCTCCTCCTGCTCCTTCTCTTCCTCCTGCCGCTGACGACCGAAACGAATGACGACGAGGCGTGAAGATTCGCCCGCAATAAACCCAGCGGCCTCCAAGACGTCCTCAGCACGGCCCAAGAGGCCCCCTGGACGTCCCAGGAGGACGGCCCCGAGAGAGCCCCAAACTGGCCCTAAGAGAGACCAAAGCAGGCCCAAGACGGCCTCCAAGGCCCTTCGATGGCTCAAGACGGCACCACGAGACCCTCCAGACGGCCAAGGGGGCCCCAAGACAGCCCAAGAAAGCCGCATCAGCATCAAGCTCAGAATGCAGAACAGGGCCGCCAACTTGTCGAGATGGTGCGTCTGGCGCCGCACAGTGTCAGAGCTGTCGACTAGCATCAGGGGTACGGCAGCCATATGCTGAGGCGGCTGCGGCTCCTGAGGTTGGAAGGTGGATGGCCTCCGCGGGTCCTGGCCGTCACGCCAAGAATCACCACCCGGAGTGCTAGTAGCACTCGCGAAGAGACGAGGTTGCTTCTTTGCGAGTTCACCGTCGCGTGGGTCCCTGCCCCTCGCGGTTGCAACACTTTTGCCTGCACGCCGCTGAGAAGAGGAGCCGCCATCAGGCATGCCCCTCGCAGGGGAATGCCGAGAAGGAAACGAATTGTTCGATGGAGACCTAATTGATCTGTGCATGAGAAGTGTGTTGTACAGGGGTATCCTGAGCAAGCGTGGGCGTTCAGAGCATCTGGTGCGGGGCCTTGTGTCCCACATGCAAGGCCTGAGCGAGACACTCCAGACTTTGGCCAGAATGGCCACGGATGCAGCACAGATACATCGATACATATGTGTGTGTGTGTGTAAATACGTTTTCCTGATTCTCCCACGGCCCCCGCTCGCCCCAACCGTAACCGTGCCCGAACCGTGCCGGAACCGCGCCAGGGCCGTGCCCGAACCACGCCCGAACCGATGTGATCAAACATGGTGTACGCATGTTACATATCATTGCTGGTAATGTCTTCCCCTGAGGACCAAACCAGCGTGCGTCAGACAACTTGTTTCTACTTTAATCTCGACGTCTTCAACTCAAACATATTGCAACGCTTCCTTGAAAGAAACATGTCTTAACATAGAAAACAGACAGGCTCGGAATAAAGCACGTTATGTACTGCCTGACTTGTGCGAACAATCAAAGTGTAAGTATGATGCCCTGTCTGCTAGTCAGATACTTGTGCAACTTGTGCTGGGCGAGGGCCCTTCGTGCGAACGTGGCCAATGCAGCCTTCGTTTGAGCCCCCTATGGGGGGAGAACGGCGGAGGGCAGGGTGAGGGAGGAAAGGGGTGAAGGCCGAGGAGCGGGCCAGAGAAAGCCCACAATGTGTCAACGATGCGATCCCCTCCTCAGTTGTTCCTACACGCATTCTTCTTCACTGCGCAAGAGCCGCCCTCCTCCTCGCCTGCCCCCTCGTCCACCTACTCCTGATGCCCCGCTCGCTCTTGAGCGTCCACTGCCGCGACGCCCGCGGCCCGCCGCCGAGGGGTAGGGGTCGAGGAGGCAACCACCCGCCCCTCCACCTCCCTCTCCTCCCTCCCCATCCCCCTCTCCCTGCCCCTTCTCCTCGTCATCTCCGCCTCGCCCTCCTCGCCCTTCTCGCCCTCCTCGCGCCCCCCTCCTCCTTGCCCTCCTCCTCCTCCTCCTCCTCCTCGTCGTCGTCCTCCTCCTGGTCCTCGCCCTCCACGCTCCTCCTCCTCCTCCTACTCCTCCTCGCTCTCCTCCTCCTCGCCCTCCTCATCCGCATCCTCCTCCTCCTTCTCCTCCTCCTCCACCTCATTGCCCTCCCCTCCTTCCCCTCCTCGCCCTTCTCCTCCTCCTCGCCTCTCCTTATCCTCCCCCTCGCCCTCCTGTATCCTCCCTCTCCATTACCATTCCTTCTAAGTACCTCCCCCTGTTCCCCCCCGAGGCCAGTCGGAAGGGCGTGCTGGGCGTTCGCCTGAGGCGTCCTGGCTATTCGGATCATGCAGCCTACACATGGGGAACCTGCTCATAACTGGAGAGCAGGCGGTTTTCAAACTGTGGCGCTCGCCTCAAAGCCGCGCACATTCATTTGAAACACGCAAGAATTTCACTGATGGAGGGCGGGCGGTTATCAACATGTGGCTCTCGCCTCAGCGCCGCGCACATTCGTTTTCAACATTTGAAATAGCTGCACGGATTGAAGGCGGATCGTTTGCAAAATGTGGCTATCGCCTTGGCGCCGCGCACATTATTCTTAACAGGTTGCAGCTGTATCACGGACTCCCAGGGTCACTTCAGAGTGCCAGAAACTGCGTTTTGGAGCGATTCAGGGCTGCCAGAGCGCAATAATTGCGTGGGTTCGCGGCGTTGAAGCCCCAGGACTTGTGATCTTGCGCGATACAGGATCGTCAAAGCAGCAACAATCAAGTTGATTCGTGGCGCTTGTCCCGAGAATGATGTTTATGTCACGCTGCATGATCTTCGAACGCTTGTCTCCCAACGGGGCACTTCCCCCAGTGGAATCCCTGTGAGGGCCTATGAAGGGGGAGCTTGGAGGCAGGGGTGATCCTAACACCGCTGATGAGTCTTGGGTCTACACTGGTCCTCCTCCTTCTCCTGCCCCCCTCTCCTCCTCCTCCTCCTCCTCCTCCGCCTCCTCCTCCTCCTCCTCCTCCTCCCTCCTCCCCTCCTCATCCTCCCATCCTCCTCGCTCCTCCTCCTCCTCCTCCTCCTCCTCCTCCTCCTCCTCCTCCTCCTACTCCTCCTCCTCGTCGCCCTCCTCGCTCCTCCTCGCCCTTTTCCTGGAGGACGCCGAGGCGGCGCGCGACCAGCGCCCGCCTCCGCCAACACGTTGGCCTCCGCGCCGAGCGCCCCGTGCAGCGACCGGGCGCGCTCGGAGAGCTCCGCTCCGCGCAGCTCGGCGACTCGGGCGGCGGCGACGCTCCTCCTCGCCCTCCCCCTCATCCTGCTCTGCTTCTCCTCCTTCTCGTTATCCCCCTCCTCCTTCTTCTTCCTCTCCTCCTCCTCCTCATCTTCTCCTCCTCGTCCCTCCCCTGTCCTACTCCCTCCTCCCCCTCCTCCTCCTCTCCTCCTCCGCCTCCTGCTCCTCCTTCTCCCTCTTCTCCTCTGCTCCTCATCTCTCCTCCTCCTCCTCCTCCTTCCTCGTCCTCCTCTCCTCCTCCCTTCTCCTCCTCCTCCCTCCTCCTCTCCTCCTCCTCTCCTCCTCCTCCTCCTCCCTCTCCTCCTCTCCCTCCTCCTCTCCTCCTCCTCCTCCTCCTCCTCCTCCTCCTCCTGCTCCTGCTCCTCCTGCTCCTGCTCCCCGCTTCCCCCCCCAGCGCGAAGTCGTCCCCAGGTCATTGTTTTGACCCTGTTTGAAGACTCCTGCTGTAGAGGGACAGGCCCGACTTCAGACTCGGGATCGCGAGCTTCGACTGCGGCATCGACTTCGGAATTGATTTGCCCCAGAATTGATCTTCACGTCGACTCTTCCAGAGAAGTACGTCAAGCATTCGTAGACCTGCGAAAGTTCTAATTACGAATTGCCCGTGGATCCGACAAGAAACATCAATTCTCGGGAGCGGCCAAGAGGGGGGTGTCCAAGAGGGGGGGGTGCAAATCATGACCGGCGGCATGTGCGCGGCCCAGAGGGGGGGCCTGGGACGTAATGAAATAAGAAGAGGCGCCATGCAATCTGGGGAAAAATCATGGCCCGCGCCATGAAATCCCCCCCCCCTCGTCATCACCCCCCTCTTTTCCGCCCCCGAAATTTTGGGGCAAACCAATTCTGTACTCGATCTCCTCCTCGAGAGCTGGCCCCGGGCCAGGGGCCGAGGCCCCCGGGGCTGGCGGCGCCCGCGAGGGGGGCGCCTGCCGCGAGGGCGGCGGCCTTCTCGGGGAGGGGCGGCCTCCAGGGGAGCCCGGGCCCCCCCCCCCTCTAATCAGGGGGGCGTAAGACCCGGGTACAGGGGACTCGGAAATCCCCGACGAGGTCGTCAAAAAAAGGACGAGGCCGAGCCTGCATCTTGACGAGGCCTCCCGCTGCAGACGTCCAACGAAACTCCTCCCCGTCAAAATCCGAGGCGCGGCCGTCAAAAAACACGATGGCGAACCCGAGTCCTGGCAAACCCGGGTCTTACGCTCCCCCGATCGAAGTCGGCTGCACGCACGAGCGACCCTGGGCAAGAGTGACCCTTGGTGCGCGGCTTCCTGGGGGCCGCGGGGAGACCAAACCTGGGCGCGCAAGCCGCTGCTCCCGCCTCGCTCTCAGCCTTCTTGAAGGGGCCCCAGGACACACAAATAAATACACACAAATAAAAAGATTCCCCATATTTTCCTATATTTTTGGGTTTTTTGTCTTCCCCACCACTTCCCATATTTTCCCATATTTTCTGGGAAATCGACGATTAATTGTGTCTGTGTGTTTTTTCCCCTCCCGACTTCTGGGGGCCCATCTGTGCCCGCACCAAAGGTCACTCCGGCGCAGGGTCGCTCCTACGCCCAGTCGACCAAGGCGGGGTGCAGCTCTCCTGGCGGGAGGCGTCTCCAGATCTTCGGGCCGTCACAGCCCCGGCAGGCGACGTCCTGATTTTCTTGGTCAGGGCGGCGTCCCCCGAAGTCCAGGCCCTCTCCCCGGGGCCAGTTCTTCGTCCCGAGTCGTCTTTGGACGACCCTGGGGCCCGGCGAGGGCCTCCAGGGGTCTAACATAACGGGAAAAACTGCCCGTCCTGAATGCTTTACGACGCCATCATGGCTGGGTCCATATCTTCGGGCCGTCGAGAAAAAAGGACTCGGAGTGGAGAGCCTTTCCCGCGGAGTGGGTCGAGGTCTCTCAGGGCCGACGTCGAACACAAGAAGCACGACGTCGGGGGTCATGGGAAGGCAGGCGGCCTCGAAGAAGCCACCCCCGGCTGCTGGGAAGCCAAGGGGGGCAACGAGAGGGGGGGCTGGCACGGGAGGGGACGCATCGACCTGGAATCGGCGATGCATCGCCGATGGATCGGCGATAGGCCCCCAACAGTGAATCAACGCGTTCCTGGGCAGGTTGGGGCTATCGAGCCCCCATCGTCGATCAATAGGCGATTGGGGGTCGATGCATCCCCCCTATGCCCTATGCCTATCCCCTCCCCTCTCGTTGCCCCTGAAATTGGAGGTCGCCAGGCTTTCCTAAGAAGGCCCTTGTTTTTTTTAAGAAGCCCCCCGCCTTCTTGGGAGCTCGCCCCCCTTGCGCCACGCCCTCGAAGGCGCCTCCAACTCGCGCGCGGCCTTCCTCTTCCTCCCCCTCCTGCCCCCCTCTCCTACTTCCTCCTCCTCCTCTCCTCCTCCCTCCTGATCCTCCTCTCCTCCTCCTCCTCTCCTCCTCCTCTCCTCCTTTTCCTGTTCCTCGTCCTCCTCCTCCTCCTCCTCCTCCTCATCCTCCTCCTCCTCCTCCTCCTCCGCATCGTCCTCGCCAGCATCGGACCTCTGACGTCGGGACCCCCTCACAGCGCGGTTCCCCAGAGGTCCGGGCCCCTCCCCGGCGCGCACCAGCCCTTCCTCTGGAGCACCTCCTCGACGGCCCCAGGTGCACCGGTGGCAGGGCCCCTGGGGGCTGGGCATCGACCATTGCACCCTCCGTCGTGAGATGCCGTCGCGACGCGAGGATGCCGGGAACCGAGGGTCTCGAACTCTCCACCCTCCCTGACCTTCCAGAGAGCTATGTTTTAGCACTGGAAACCCAAAAACCTAAAAAACGAGACGAGACAGCCTAAAACCAAGACGTAAAATAGCTCTGGGATAGGTTTTTACGTCGGGTGCTATTTTTTAGCCCTCCTGGAAGGTCAGGTCTGGCGCCCCCCCCCCCCCCCAGACGACCTCCTCCGGCGCCGCGGAGAAACGGCGGTGGACACAAACCTCCCTTCAGTAAACCACCCTTCGGTGGAAACGGCCCGGGACCGAAACCGACAGACCTGGAGCCGCAAGAATGACGGTCTCGCGAACCGAAAACGGCCAATTCGCTAATCGACGTGTCAGGATAGGAGGTCTGCCGGTCTGCCCACCCCCGAGAGAACTCGAGTCGGCCCGTCGATCTCTCGTCGCTCGTGTTGTCCCTGGGAGGCCAGCATCGGGACCGCCGGTAAGGCGCTCGGGGCAGAATGTGTCGGCCCTGAGGGAGGGTCTCGGAGAGAGTCGCGAGGCCCGCCCATCGGACGCATGCTGCACCGACCTTTTTTGCTCCACTCGCCTGCGCCCGGGCTCCTTCTCAACCCGTGTTGGTTAGCCAGCCGCTCCAACGTCTCGGGCACCCGGGCACCCAAAGCTGCACGACCCTTGCACTCGCAAGTAAAGAGCGCACCTTGCACGACGATTTGGCTCGCCACTAGAAGCAAAAGTGAGTATAACTTAATAAATAGGCAATCGATGGACGTACCCTGCTCAAGCGGAACTCCGCAACCTGCTCGAATCCGGAGACTCTGCAGATGGGTCGTTCAGCTGGAGGTATACACTCTGGCGGCCGCATCCCCAGCGCCTGTGCGATGCAGGGTATCGACAGATGGCGGAGTGGGGGAGGGAGGCACCCACGCGAACAGAAAAGAAAGATTCGGGTGAGCTGGCCGCCCGTGCGGAAACATACCGACTCAAGGGTGCTGGCCAGGAGACGCTCCGCAGTGCACCCTCTGGAGAAACTGGAGTGAGAGTTGAAGAGTACAGACAGGCTGAAGGCCAAATATAGCCGAAGCCGAAGACAAAGCTGAACGCGGAGAGGAGAAGAAGAGAACGACATAGAGGGTCTCGTCCATAGGCGGAGCAGGCAGCCACGCCCCCGGGAAAGCTGGGCCGGCGAGGAGTCGGAGGATTCGTGCCGCGTCGACATCGGCGTTAGTTTCTGACACTGCGCGGACAGTTCAACGCTGAACGATTGCGGCACTCTGATGGTGCAAACCGTTCCAGTCCGATTCCAGGCCACTGGCGGAGCTCAGCTTGAACGCACGCGCTGGGGCCGCCGCCGCGTCAACGCGGTGCGAACCCACCGTACACCTATCCCAGACCCCCGACGTCATGACTTTGTCGTGGCGCGTCGACCCTCAGAGGTCTCGACCCCATTGCCCTGGACAGCCGTCTCGTCCCGAGTCGTCTTGCCAAGCGACAGCCCCGAGGCCCGGTGAGGGCCTCCCGAAGCCGAAGATGGCGGAACACCTCCCGCCATGACTTCGGCATGACCCGAGGGGGGGGAGGAGGAGGAGGAGGAGGAGAAGGAGGAGGAGGAGGAGGAGGAGGAGGGAGGAGGAGGAGGAGGAGGCGGAGGAGGAGGAGGAGGAGGAGGAGGCGGAGGAGAGGGAGGAGGAGGAGAGGAAGAGGAGGAGTAGAGGAGAAGAGGGGGGAGGAGGGAGGAGAGGAGGAGGAGGAGGAGGAGGAGGAGGAGGAGGGAGGAGGAGGAGGAGGAGGAGGAGGAGGAGGAGGAGGAGAGGAGGAGGAGGAGGAGGAGGAGGAGGAGGGGGGCCTGGGATCGAGGACCCTGGTTGTTGGGCGGCGGAGCGCCCGAGGTGCCCGGTGCACGGCCCCTCCTCACCACGACGTCTGCATCAGGGAGGCGCCGCGCCTCGGGCCCCTGCCCTGCTCCGCCCCGGAGGCATTCTCCCCGGCCCTCTCGCCGACCCCGGTCGTCTCTCTCTCGGCCGCGTCGCCGTCCTCCTCAGGGGGGCCACACGCGAACCCCGCCCCTAAGGTACTAACCCCCGCGATCTCTGAGGGGGAGGGCGGGGTTCGCTCCGCTCGGGAGCTCCCGGACGAAGTGAACCCCACCCTCCCCCTCAGAAGTCGTGGGGGGCAGGGGTGGGGTTCGCATGTGGCCCCCTGCATGTCCTCGTTCTCTGTGGCGTTCTCGTCGTCCATCTCGACGGCGTCGGTCGTGATGTTCAAGACGTCGGTGTCCTGATTCTCGGCGGCACCTGCAACCTCCTCCTCTCTGGCCGCGGTCACATTGCTCTCGCCGTCTCTCCAGGCATCATCATCGTCAGTCACGTTCACGCTTTCTAACCGGCCATTTTCCCAGACTGTCGTCTCGCGTTCCCACCTGCGCGCATGCACGTTCCAAGCAATATGGTCTGTGTCCTTCGGGGCGTTGTACCCGTTCTCTTCGCCCTTGATGTCGAAGTGCTTTCTCACAAAGCCTGACCCGTTGTGGAACGACCAATACTTCGTATCCCTGGGGCATTGGGCTTCCATGCCAGCAAACCCCATGACGAAATTGGTGCTGTAGTCAAGTCCGATCACCCAGGCCAGACGCTCCTGCATGAAGTACAGGTATATTGGTTGGCTCTCCAGGCCCAGGGTGCTGTCCATGTTGAGGTAGATGGGCCTTCCGCCGTTGAACTTCTTTGGCTGGAGAGTGGTCTTCACGTACGGGCCCCCGAGCGCGGTCAAGTCGGGGCTGGGGGCCGACAGCCTCAGCGTTGCGGGGCACCCCTGGCAGGTCTCGAAGCTCAGACGGCCGGACACCATCCTCCGCCGCTCCCTCCTCGTCAGCAGGTGCGGGTGGCAGCAGGTCCCCGTGCTCTTGAGCTGCGTCCGGAGCTCTGGCGAGAGCCTCTCGGAGTGCGACCGGAGGTGCGGAGGAAGAAAAGATAGGGCGGCCATAACTTCGGGACACACGCCCGGACTTCTTGGCCCGGCGGCTGGGCCCCCCCCTTCCCTGGCCCGCCCTGCGCGCCAGGGGCGGCGCACGATAGGCGCCGGTCCGAGAGAGGGCCCGGCGCCGGTCCGAGAACTCCGCGCGGACCTCCCGGAAGTGTATGCTCATGCCAGGGTTTCTTCCTCGAGGTGTCGCAGTAGAACTCGGACCACTTCCCGCAGGACCCGAAGTTCGTGTGCATGCAGGCCAGGGCGGGGGCGTCGGGGCGCCGCACGAGCTCGAGCAGCCGCCTCGTGGGGGAGGTGGGCTTCGGGTGGCCGGTGAAGTGGGCGATCACGGCGCCCTTGGTGCAGTGCTGCTCGCAGGGCCTCGTCTGGCCCGGCTGGATGCCCACCGTGTCCACGCAGTTGAACTTCTGGTCGATCGGGAAGATCTTGCCCTGATAGTAGGCGTTGATCAAGTTCTGGTCGAGGACCTGCTCCCGCCGGCGCTGTGTCACCATCACGAGCATCGACCGGAACACCTCGAGGCCAGGCTTGAAGACCATCACTCCGCTGTTGTACTCGTCCTTGCAGCCGTCTCTCGCCATGGCGATGTGCTCCAGGGAGGGGAGCTCCATCTCCTCCACCAGCCACCTGACGCGTTCCTTGAATATGTATGTGTCCGAATCCATGAAGAGCACCCTCTTAAAGGGCAGACGAAAAGCATTCATTTTCTCGAAACTATCATGCCAACGCCCCAAAAACTCCAGGTCGCAGCCCTCTCCGCAGTACTCACCCTCCCAGTTCGGGACGGTAGCCAATTTCCAGCCAGCTCTTTTCAATAGAACCTGGCTCCTCCAAGGCATGCCCTCGATGATCATGGCCACCCTGACGTATTCTGGCAGGTACTTTTGGGCAGACAGACCTAGCATCACCGCCCCATCGATGTACTCCAGCTTATTCTTACCTGCAAATGTGACGACGGCGGTGTGATGATGAGGATGCTGTAATTCTCTGTAGAACGGAGTATGATTGTCCAGCGGGGTGAAGTCCACGGGAAGTACGTGAGAGACGTTCTCAATCCACACTGGCATGGCGACATCGGAGTCGCTGATGTTGGCCTTGATTGCCATGCCTTGGAAAGCATCGACGACGCCCACCAACGCAAGCGCCAGAAGCCGTGAGCGGGTCATGGAGGATGTGCTCGAAAACGAAAGCGGTAGAGCTGTGCAGTCTTCACATGTAAGGGAAAATTGCGCACCGCACGGTGCCTGATCCGATCCTGCGCGGACCCTGAGCTTCTTTGAACGCCCGAAGTGGGTACGGAAAAATGGGTACAATGCCCAACACCAAATGTTGTCCCAAGCCAACAGCGGCCGCTGTTGGGCAGGCGGCCTTCTGCCCCAAATGTGCACAGGCCGGGGCGACACCGACAGCGAGCCTTGTCCAAAAGGAGCAGGAACTGCTGTTAGGCCTGCTAGCAAACAAATTTCGAACATGTTGCGACTGCTGTCTTGGTCGGGAGCGGCAAAGAGGGGGGTGTCGAAGAGGGGTGTGTGCAAATCATGACCAGCGGCATGTGCGCGGCCCAGCGGGCGGGCCAGGGACGTAATGAAACAAGAAGAGGCGCCATGAGATCTGGGGAAATATCATGGCCCACGCCATGATATCCACCCCCCCCTAGTCATCACCCCCCTCTTTTCCGCCCCCGACTTGGGCCGCCCGTGCTCGGTCCCGGCCCCGCCCCAGCCCCTGCTCGCGCCCAGGCCCCCCCCCCTTGGCAGTGGGCCACGGCGGGGAAGAGCTATACGGCGAGGGTGCCAGGCCCCTTAGGGAGGTCCCGTGCCGCATCCGGTGCAGCGCCATCTGGTGGACCCGGGGAGGCGGTCCAGCCAGAAGGGGGTGGTGCAGTGCTGGCGGGGCAGCCCTCTCCGCAGAGGAGGAGGAGGAAAAGGAAGAGGAGGGCGAGGAGGAGGAGGAGAAGGAGGAGGAGGAGGAGGTGGAGGTGGAGGAGGAGGAGGAGGAGAAGGAGGAGGAGGAGGAAGAGGAGGTGGAGCAGGAGGAGGAGGAGTGCTGCAAATGTGTGGTGCCAGGGGAATTGTATTGCAATGCAGTGTAGCTCATGTGCTGCACGCGAGAATCCATCGATGCATGTGCGCCCCGGAATGCACTGTACGCCTGTCACATATTGCAATCCAACGCATCTTTTGCACCAAATCTAGTGCACCACCCCCTCTTCTAGCTGGACATCTGGTGGTCCTGCCCCGAGGGCCCCCCGAGCAACGCGCAGTTCAAGCACGCAGTGTCCCCTTGTCTTCCTTTGTGCGAGGCGGCGACTTATCCATAATCACCGCTTGGGGGATCGAGTTTCGGGCGCTTTGGCGAGCTGTGGATATGGACATGAATGTATTTGGCCCGGACCTCCTGGGGCGCTCCCGGGAGTCTCGTGGGGCCCCCGTGGCTCGTCTTGAGCCGTCTTGGGGCTCTCCTGAGGGCCTCTTGGGGCGCTCTTGGACGCTGTAGGGCCCTCCAGGGCGTCTTTTGGGCCTCCTTGGGGCAGTATTCCAAACCCTATGTCGCTTCGGAGTCCCCTCCGGGGCCGTTTTTGTGAGGACGTCTCTAGCGAAACGGCCATTTGTCAGAAAGCTCTCTTGACATGAACGGGAAGCGCGTGAAAGCGACGAGCTTTGCAGGAACGTGCGACATCATCACGATATTCTGTGATCGCATGTCGGCACTACCCGTGTCCAGACCCCCAACTTCCCCACTCGCGTTCCCCTATGCCAGGTCGCGTTTAGTTTCCGCAGGAACGCAGACGAAACGCACCCCCGCTGGCGCATCTCGGCATTGTCCGTCTCCAGACCCCCTATCTCACCACTCGCGTTCCCCGGGGTCAGGTCGAATTGCTCTCCGCGCAAATTCAGACGAGGCGCACCCCCCGCTGGCACATCTCGGCATTATCCGTCTCCACACCCCCAACCTCCCCACTCGCGTTCCCCAAGTCGACTTTCTTCCCCGCACGAGTTCGGACGAAGCGCACCCCCCGCTGGCGCATCTCGGCACGATCTGCGTCCAGACTCACAACCTCCCCACCAACCTTCCCCCATATCTCAGGTCGAAATTACTTTCCGCGCGACTTCAGACGGGGCGCACCCCCCGCTGGCGCGTCTCGGCGTTATCCGTGTTCAGACACCCAACCTCCCCACTCGCGTTCCTCATATGTCAAAAGGAGCTTACTACCCGCGCGACTTCAGACGAAACGCACCCCGCTGGCGCATCTCGGCGTTATCCGTGTCCAGACCCCCAACCGTCCCACTCGCGTTCCCCGTATGTCAAAAAAGGAGCTTACTTCCCGCGCGACTTCAGACGAAGCGCACCCCCCGCTGGCGCATCTCGGCACTATCCGTGTCCAGACCCCCAACCGTCCCACTCGCGTTCCCCGTATGTCAAAAGTAACTTACTTCCCGCGCGACTTCAGACGAAACGCACCCCCCGCTGGCGCATCTCGGCGTTATCCGTGCCCAGACCCCCAGCCGTCCCCCTCGCGTTCCCCGCATGTCAAAAGGAGCTTACTTTCCGCGCGAATTCAGACGAAACGCACCCCCCGCTGGCGCATCTCGACGTTATCCGTGTCCAGACCCCCAGCCGTCCCCCTCGCGTTCCCCGCATGTCAAAATGAGCTTACTTCCCGCGACTTCAGACGAAACGCACCCCCCGCTGGCGCATCTCGGCGTTATCCGTGTCCAGACCCCCAACCGTCCCACTCGCATTCCCCCTATGTCAGGTCTTAATTAATTGCCGCGCGGCTTCAGACGAACAGCACCCCCCGCTGGCGCATCTCGGCACTATCCGTGTCCAGGCCTTGAACCTCCCCACCCGCGCTCCCCCATGCCAGGTCTAAATTAATTGCCGCGCGGCTTCAGACGAACAACACCCCCCGCTGGCGCATCTCGGCACGATCAGTGTCCAGACACCCAACCTCCCCACCCGCGCTCCCCATATGTCAAAAGGAGCTTACTTTCCGCGCGAATTCAGACGAAGCGCACCCCCCGCTGGCGCATCTCGGCGTTATCCGTGCCCAGACCCCCAACCTCCCCAGTTGCGCTCTCCCATGTCAGGTGGAGCTTACTTCCCGCGCGACTTCAGACGAATCGCACCCCCTGCTGGCGCATCTCGGCATTATCCGTGTCCAGACCCCCGACCTCCCCACTCGCGTTCCCCCATGTCAGGTGGAGCTTTCTTTCCGCGCGACTTCAGAGGAAGCGATCACCCCCCTTCCGGCGACCACTTGCTTGTTCAATTCAAGTGCTTCCCCCGGGGCTCGTTTCCTGTTTCTTTATCCAGGAAAGTCACTAGGCTCAAACTGCGCCCCTGTCCCCCAGTTTACAACATCAGCGGCTCCCGAATGATACTTCCTCGCAGTTCATTCCAAAATCGCGCTCTCGCGCGGGAATTCTTCACACTTTGTAAACCAATCGTGCTCTCGCGTGGGACTTCCTCGCAGCTTATTCAGACGATGCTCCCTCGGCGATCAGGAATCACGCTCTCGCCTTGGCTTTTCTCACGATTTACTTGGGAATCACGCTGTCGCTCGAAACTTCCTCGCGATTCATGCAGGACCCACGCTTCAACAACCCGCCTGCTCGACCTGGTCGCCTGGGCCCGCCTTCCTGACCTGCCCGCTATGGGTCTGTCCACCCGATCTGCCCGTCTGGTTCTACCACTTGTTTTCTGCTCCTTTCCCCGCTCCCGCTAATTCTCCCGTGCTCCATATGCTCCTCCTCCTCCTCCTCCTCGTCCTCCTCCTGCCTGGTGCTCCATCCTCCTCCATCCCCCTTGCCCCTTCCTTCCATCCGTCCTCTCTTCCTCTGCTGCCTTAGGGGCTTTACGACATACGCGTTGCATGCGAAACAGATCTATCCCTAAGGGGGTACGATCGAAGACGAAGAGGGCGGGTACCGAGGGCTTGGAATATACCTATATATTGGCACGTGAGCGGATGGGAGCGAACAGTCTTACACTCATTGTGGTTGTTGCTGTTGTTGTTGCTGCTGCTGTTGTTGTTGTTGCCCTCCTCCTCCTCCTCCTCCTCCTCCTCCTCGTCCTCCTCCTCCTGCTCGCCTCTTTAACTCGGTGCCTCGCTGCGGCTGTCGTGCCTAGGTGCAGTCGGGAAGAAGGAGAAGCACGAGGGCCAGGAGCGATCGCGACCACGATCCGGCTGCACGTAAGAGTGACCCTGGGTAAGAGTGACCTTTGGTGCGCGGCTTTTTGGGGGGCGCGAGGAGGCCAAACACAAGCGCGCAAGACGCTAATATCGCAACGAACGCGGCGATCGGGGCACACCAGTGAGCGCGCACCAAAGGTCACTCCGGCGAAGGGTCACTCTTACGTCTAGTCGAACGATCCCCTCCTCGGACTGCACCGGGCTCGGAGCAGAGCAGAGCCCGGCGCCAGCGGCGAGCGACTCGCAGCCGCCACGCAGCTCTCCCGCAGCGGCGGCAGCGGCGGAGTGCGCCGCGTCGAGGCCCGCCGCGCAAATCTGCCCCTTTGGGGCGGGGCGACGACGACGACGACGACGACGACGACGAGCAGTCAGCATCGAATCGGGGAACTGGGCGGAATCGACATTTGGACCGCAGCGAGCTGCAGCGGCACGGGACCGACATCGAACCGGAGCGGCTGCGCCAGAAGGCACAGCAGCGCCGTGCAACGCATCGGCCCGCATCGGATCGCCAGGATGCCGGAGTCGAGTCGGATCGGGCTGGCCGGAGCCGATCTCGGATCGCATCGGTCGGATCGAAAGACATCCCAAAGGTGGCGGCGAGCGCGGCCAGCGCCCGGGGGAAGCAGCGGCAACGCCCCCAGGTCTCCGACGACAGGAGGAGGAGGAGGAGGAGGAGGAGGAGGAGGAGGAGGAGGAGGAGGAGGAGGAGGAGGAGAAGGGGGAGGGGGAGGGGAGGAGGAGGAGGAGGAGGAGGAGGAGGAGGAGGAGGAGGAGGAGGAGGAGGAGGAGGAGGAGGAGGAGGAGGAGGAGGAGGAGGAGGAGGGGAGAGGAGGAGGAGGAGGAGGAGGAGGAGGAGGAGGAGGAGGAGGAGGAGGAGGAGGAGGAGGAGGAGGAGGAGGCGGAGGAGGAGGAGCAGGAGGAGGTGGTGGAGGAGGAGGAGGAGGAGGAGGAGGACGAGGAGGAGGAGGAGGAGGAGGAGGAGGTTTGAAGGCCGGGGCGCCGTTCTTCGACGTCGGCCTCTCTGGGGGGCCGTCTGTGGGCCCATGGGGCCTTCAGAAAAGCATGCCTCGGCGCAAAACTGGCCTCCGGGAGGGTGCGGGACCTCTGGGGCCGCGCATTGGAAATACCTCCTCCTCCTCCTCCTCCTCCTCTCCTCCTTCCTCCTCTCCTCCTCCTCCTCCTCCTCCTCCTCCTCCTCCTCCTCCTCCTCCTGGGTGCACCTGGCGGGGGCCCAAGCTGCACGGCCACAGGAGGGCCGAGCGCTGGACCGGCATCTGGTCACATGCGCATCCAGCTCTCGCCTAGGTCGGCCGCACCACCTCTATCCAGTCAGCGGCAGAGCGGCAGCGTCTGGGCAGCATCTGGGAAGCGTCTGGGCAGCGTCTGGGCGGCGTCTGGGCAGCGTCTGGCCGGCGTCCTGCCAGGGCGGGGTGCCTTCCGAGCTTGGCAGCGCAAGTTCGAGGCACCTGCGCACCACCGCCGTGGCCCTCTGGCATCGCGCATGCCCAGCCCCCCGGCGCCATGATCTTTACACACGCGTCGACCCTCAGAGGTCTCTCGACCCCCTTCCCTGGACGGGCTTCTCCTCTCGAGCCGTCTTCCGGACGGCCCCGAGGGCGTGCAGAAGGGCCTCCAGAGGACGAACGTCGCTAAAAACCTCCCGTCCCAGACATCCGGCTGCTCCAATTTTTGTGGTGCGTGGACCCAGGAGGTCTCGACCACTTCCCCAGCCTCGGGGCCGTCAGACAACGACTCAGGATGACGCACCGGTCACTGGGAAGGGGCCCAGACCTCTCTGGGGGTCGACGTTGTCAAAACAAATCACGGCGGCAGGCTTTTCGCAATTTGCAATTTCTCTGCCCCTGGGGGCCCTTACCCCGGCCTCGGGACCGGCAAACAACGACTCAGGATGAAACACCGGTCACTGGGAAGGGGCCCAGACCTCTCTGGGGGTCGACGTCGTCAACAAAAAATCTCGGCGGGAGGATTTTCGCTATTTTCTGCCCCTGGGGGCCCTTATACCGGCCTCGGGACCGTCAAAGGATGAAACACCGGTCACTGGGAAGGGGCCCAGACCTATCTGGGGGTCGACGTTGTGACAAAATCACGGCGGGAGGCTTTTCACTATCTCCAGCCCCTGGAGATCCTCGCCGGGCCTCGGGATCGTCAAACAACGACTCAGGATGAAGCACTGGTCACTCGGAAGGAGCCCAGACCTCTCTGGGGGTCGACGTTGTCAAACAAAAATCACGGCGGGAGGCCTTTCGCTATTATCGTCCCCTGGGGGCCCTCGCTGGGCCTCGGGACCGTCAAACAACGACTCGGGATCGATGAAACGCCGGTCACTGGGAATCGGTCCAGGCCTATGGGGGGCGACGCTGTGACAAAAATCCCGGCGTCGGGGTTTCGGGACCTGGCTACCGCAAACCCCAACTTCGGGGATCTGCTAACCCAGGTCAATCAGACCCGGGTCAGCAGGACAAAAAACAACTGCAACGCAGGGCTTCGCAAACCCGGGTCAGCCAACACGCGCGGCCGCCTCGCGGCCACGAGCGACTCGCTGCTAACCCGGGGCAGCGCAGGACCCTGCAGGATCCGGCTGGCTGACCCCCGTTGACGTGGACCCCCGTCTCTTCAGCTCCGGCGTCAACTCGCACGGGGCGGCCGCCCGGGCCGGAACATTTCGTGGACACAGCTCGGAGATCCTCGAGGTGGGGGGGCCCCCATTCTCGACAGGGGGGGGGGGCTCCCGATGGCCCTACAGCGGCCGCGCCTTCTCCGCGCGAGCATCTCTTGTGGGGGGAACTCGGGGACTGGGGGGGAAGAGATCGCTGGCGCCCACCGGCACCTGTCACAGAACCCAGAGCTGGGCCCGGCCGCCACGAACTGCTCGTGTCCATGCCACGAGGCGTCCTTGTAGCAAGGCCAGCCGCATTCTGAGAAAAAGAACCATGTTCCCAGAACGTGTTGGAACAAGTGCAATGCCAGAACGATCGTGCCCGAAACCTCGCTGCCTTGAACACGTAGAAGAATTGCCACTACCTCGATCTCTTAATCTATCATCCGTGTGGCCACGATCAGACCAGGGCACTTCGTCACTGTGGAGGCCTTCCAGGTGGGGTCCGAGCAGATGAGGGCGGAGGATCGCGCCGCATCCCGGATGCATCGCCGATGCATCGACGATGCATGAGCGACGTCGGCGGTGCATCGGCGACGCCAGCGTGAAGAAAATCGGGCTCCGCATCGAGCCGCATCGGCGATGCACCGGCGATGCGGCGCGATCCTCCGACCCCAGCCAGGGTGCCCAGAGCTGTACGGTGCGACCCTTGCTCTCGCAAGCCCCCGCCCACTCGAACGGGCCAGCCTTCCTGACAGGGCCTCGGACCCTGACCTTCCAGGAGGGCTAAAAAATAGCTCCCGACGTAAAAACCTATCCCAGAGCTATGTTACGTCTTGGTTTTAGGCTGTTTCGTTTAGTTTTTTAGGTTTTCAGATTTCCAGTGCTAAAAAATAGCTCTCTGGAAGGTCAGGGGAGCCGTCCACGGGAGCACCCACGGCCCCAGACGCCCGACGCCGTGCTTCTTTCACAACGTCGACC
This sequence comes from Prorocentrum cordatum, assembly GCA_963575745.1. NCBI lineage: Eukaryota > Dinophyceae > Prorocentrales > Prorocentraceae > Prorocentrum > Prorocentrum cordatum. The sequence continues at coordinate 88,952 of CAUYUJ010014474.1, forward strand.
CCCAAAGATCTGGACCCTTTCCCCGGGACCGGTTTCTCATCCTGCCCTGGCTCCTGATCCGCCGTACTTTGGATGATTTTCCGACCTAGAATCGTGTCGGAAATCGACGCCAGAGGAGCCTCAAGGGCGGAAATCGACGCTCAAAGGGGCCTCAAAAGTAGGGCGGAAATTTCCGCCCTACTTTCGAAATCGCCCAAAGTAGGGCGGATCAGGAGTCAGGGTGACTCGTTTTGTGACACCCCCGAGGCCCGGGAGAAGCTCCCAGAGGCCGAAAATAACGGAAAACCTCTCGTCGTGCCCCGGGGCCGGTTTCTCATCCTGACTCGTTTTGTGACAGCCCGGGGGCCCGGGAGAAGCTCCCAGAGGCCGAAAATAACGGAAAACCTCTCGTCGTGCCCCGGGGCCGGCTTCTCATCCTGACTCGTTTTGTGACGGCCCCGAGGCCCGGGAGAAGCTCCCAGAGGCCGAAAATAACGGAAAACCTCTCGTCGTGCCCCGGGGCCGGTTTCTCATCCTGACTCGTTTTGTGACGGCCCCGAGGCCCGGGAAGAGCTCCCGGAGGCCGAACATAGCGAAAAGCCTCTCGTCGTGATTTTTGTCGCGGCGAGCCCGGGGGGGAAGAGACAGGGGGCGGGCCTGCTCAAAGGGCAGCGGGGCTTCTGACCCTGAGATCCGACGCTCCAAAACAGTTTTCGGCCTCCGGGGGCCCTCGCCGGGCCTCGGGAGCGTCAAGAAACTGCTCAGAACGAAAAACCGGTCCCGGGGAGGTGGTCCGGACCTCCCGGGTCCACGCACCAACAAACATTGGAGCAGCCGGATGCCTGGGGAGAGCCCTCGCCTTCCGAGAAGCCGTCCCTGCCCTCGGAGGCTCAAAAAAAAACTTCTCGGAAGGTGCAACGGCCTCTGAGAAGTTCCGCCGCAGTCTGAGAAGGCCTGCCCCCGCTCACGTCACCCCTGTGGCTCGCCGCCGGAGATTGGTGGCGCGCCAGAAACGTCGGGCTGTTGTTTCTTCCTCTTTTGGTCGCCGCCGTCGTCGCCACCGCCGCCACCCCAGTCACCATCGCCATCGCCATCGCCGCCGCCGTCGTCGTCGTCGTCGTCGCCCTCTCCCGTCCTGGCGCGCTTTCCGGTTCGGATCTTAGGGGCGGTTCCTGGACTCTGCGGTGGCGACGCGTGCCCGCTGGGAGGACCCACGTGTTGAAGAAATGTGTGTTGGACTCCATCCTCGATCATGCAAACATGCGATAAAACATAGTTTTTGTTTCGGCAGCGTTGAGGACCGCTCCATGAACCATGAATCACACGAGCGCCTCGCTGCCACGCCACAGCGTGACCCCATGATTGGGTAGTATGCAGTCCCCCCCCCATGAGAACTGAGAACGTGGCTCCGAAACTCGAAAGCATGTCACCCATACGATAAGATATCCTGCTACACGAAGTCTGGGGCACGTTCTTCGTCGAATGCTGAGCTTCCCGAGGTGCCCCAGGGCTTCTGTGCAAACCCCTTGGGGCCAGCGGGGGGCAAGGCACTTCTGTCGGGCGCCTGCTGGCAAGCCGCTTTCTTCTTTTCCGCGCCTGCTGTAAGCCCTCTCATCGTCGTCGTCGTCGTCGTCGTCGTCGTCGTCGTCGTCGTCGTCGTCGTCGTTGTCGAAGTCGTGGTCCATGCAAAGTCGGCGGGATCAGCTGGCCAGGTCCCGCCTCCTGGGCCCCCCCCCCTCCTGGCGAGCCCTCCCGGGCTGCTGCCCGCCGAGTCGACGATGGGCCCCGGGAGCGTCCAGCAGGGCCGTCGGCTCCAAGACGTCGACGTCGATGTCGTCGTCGTCGTCGTCGTCGTCGTCGTCGTCGTCGTCGGCGGCGGCGGCGGCGGCGGCGGCGGCGTCGGCGGCGGCGGCGGCGGCGGCGGCGGCGGCGAAGCGGCGGCGGCGGCGCCTCTGTGGCGACGGTCTTCACGGCCGCAGCCACGGCGTCCGAGATGCATGCCCGCAGGTCGTCGCAGCCGCCGCGGGCGGCGTGAGCGAGGCCTTCCGGGGCCGTCGCCGTCGTCGATCGCCGTCGCCGTCGCCGTCGCCGTCGTCGTCGTCGTCGCCGTCGCCGTCGCCGTCGCCGTCGCCGTCGCCGTCGTCGTCGTCGTCGTCGTCGTCGTCGTCGTCGTTGTCGTCGTCGCCGCCGCGGGCGGCGTGAGCGAGGCCTTCCGGGGCCGTCGTCGTCGCAACCGTCGTCTCCGTCGTCGTCGTCGGCGTCGTCGTCGCCGTCGCCGTCGTTGTCGCCGTCGTCGTCGCCGTCGCCGTCGCCGTCGCCGTCGCCGTCGCCGTCGCCGTCGCCGTCGTCGCCGTCGTCGTCGTCGTCGTCGCCGTCGTCGTCGTCGTCGCCGTCGCCGTCGCCGTCGCCGTCGCCGTCGCCGTCGCCGTCGTCGTCGTCGTCGCAGTCGCCGTCGTCGTCGTCGTCGTCGTCGTCGTCGTCGTCATTGTCGTCGTCGCCGCCGCCGCCGCCGCCGTCACCGTCTTTTCAACCCCTGCTGGGCGTGCTGCTCGTCCACGGAGTCGGATCTTGGTCGGACGACGCCGTCGTCGACGAAAACGTCGGCGGTGTTGGCGGCGGCTGGTCTTGAGCGGTCGTCGGCCGAAGGCGCCAGGCGGGCCGCTAGGCTCGGCAAGAGGGCCCAGGAGAGTTCCAGGGCGGACCCAATCGCGCTGCAAGGGCGCCCCAGGAGCGCCCCAAGACCCAACGGTCATAGCTCAGAAGGGGCGGGGCGAAGTGAGGACCATCCCCCATTCTTTGATCGATGCCTCAAGACGGTAGGGTCCCCCAGGCTCCCACGAGAGCGCCACTAAAGACCCAAGAGAGCCCCCTATAGGCTCACAGAAAGAATGGCCCCAAGGGGTATCAATCTTCCCCAGACAGTGCTTGCAGATAGGGTTTCTAATTTGTCCTCGAAGGGACTGTGCCTGTCTGTCGGTCTGGCGGCTATGTTGCCGCCGTCGCCGCCCCGTCGCCGCCCGTTATCTGGGCCTGTCTGTCGGTCTGGCGGCTTACTGCCGTCGCCACCCCGTCGCCGCCTCGTCGCCGCCCGTCGTCTGGGCCTGCCTGCCGGTCTGGCGGCTATGTTGCCGCTGTCGTCGCCCCGTCGCCACCTCGGCGTCGCCCGTCGTCTGGGCCTGTCGGTCGGTCGCTGCGCCTGTTGCCGCCATCGCCGTCCCGTCGCCGCCCCACAAAGATTGCACAACACATGTTGCACAGCATGGGTTCTCCCTTCTTAATTAAAAAAGAAGTTCTACCACCCTCCCCCCCCGGAGTTATCGATTCCCCCGAAACCGATGCAAAACACACATGATTCTGACCCAATGTCAATCCGACCTGTGAATTCATAGTATCCCGGCCAGACCGGTATCGGTCCCCCTTCGGTTCCCTTGCGGCACATATTATACGGTGGTATTTGTGGTTCTAACAGAACGCTTCTTCGCGAATTCTTTATAACAGACGCATGCGGGGCACACGAACGCAGCCAATGCGCGAGCACGTCAAAATCCTTCCAAACACAATGTGTTTCAACAGTTGCAACATCCCGCTTCAAGAAAACCGATGGATGCATACGAATTTCCCGCCCATGAATTATTAAACATCTGCCCGCGCGCGCTTGCCGAATAAAAAAAAGGTTGTTCAACATGTTCATAACAGGCTACTAAACGGGGTTCGCGCGCGCGCATGTCGAAGAGTGCTCAGCAACGGCCAAGTGCCAGGGTGTCAGGGTAACGCTTCAGGGTGCTGGGTGTGTTATCGTTTCGCCCGAGGGGAGGGGGTTCTTAATGGCTTCATGAGGTTGGACGGATAGAGATGACCAGGGCGATACGACAGCAGGATGCGGACCAGGAGGAAAGGAGGAAGGCAGAAATGAGGACGATGCCTAGAGAAAGACGCGAGGCCGATGCGGCAGAGTGGGAGGGGGTAAGGAGGGGCGACGAAGACGAGCAGCAGCAGCAGCAGCAACAGCAGTGGAAGAGAGGAGGCGGAGGGGAAGTCGGGCGAGGACAATGAGGCAGAGGATGACGGAGGATAATGTACGAGAGAAAAAGAGCGGGAGGACGATAAGTGGGAGAGCGAGGAGGAGGAGGAGGAGGAGAAGGAGGAGGAGGAAGGGACGAGGACGAGGAGGAGAAGGGCGACGAGGACGAACATGATGTGAACGAGGAGCAGGGAACAGGAGCAGGACAAGGAATACCATGAGGGAGAGGAGCCGGGAGATGCTGGAGGAGAAGCAGCTCTTCCCAGCCCCTGGCCGCTGTCCCGCCGAGCTGACCCCCCGCCCGCGGCGAGAGCCGACAGAGGCTCGACGCCAGCGGCGAGGTCAGCGACGCCCGCGGCGAGACCTCTGCCGACGCTGGCGGCGACTCCGGCGGCGGCGCCTGCGGTGGCGCCAGCGGCGAGGCCGGCGGCGGCGCGCCGCCGCGGCGCGCGCCGCCGCGGCGGCACGGCGACGCCGGCGGCGAGGCCGCGGTGGTGGCGGCCGTCTCGCTGCGCACGGCGGCGGCGGCGAGGCCGGTGGCCGGGGCGGCGGCGGCGCGGCCGAGCAGTGCCACCTCGAGCACGGCGCACACCGGGCGGCGGCCCGGGCCGGCGGGCGGCCTCGCGCCGCGGTAGGCCGCCAGCCGCGCGCCGGCGGCGGCCCGGTACAGCACCCTGTCGGGCCAGGCGGGGGCGGCGACGCGGCCGTGCCACGAGGCGTCGCCCGCCGCCTCGACGGCGGGCGGGAACGCCACGGGGCCCTCCAACAGCCCCAGGGGCTGCAGGCGCGAGGCGATGGCGGCCGTCAGCTCATCGTGCCGCAAGTACGCCTGCCATGGGCTGCCGGCGGGGTCCTCCGAGCCGGCGCCGGCCGCCTTCGCGGGGTCTCCGCCGAGGCCTGGCGGCGGGGCACGCCATCCTGGTCCGCCGCCGCAGGGCAGCTCCAGCCTGGAGCCGGTGTCGCCCGCGACCACGAGGACGTCGTGCTCGGGCGCCTTGGGGGCCCACGGCGGGCCCGAGCCACGCAGCCGCCCGAGGACGCTGCGCAGCTGCAGCGCCTCGTCCGCGCAGGAGTCGAGGTGCACGCACACGAAGCACAGCGACGTCGCCATGACCTCGAAGCGGACGGCGGCCGCGCCCCTGCCGGCGCCGCAGTCGCCTCCTGGCTCGGCTCGCGCCGCTCGCACGCCGCGCACCGCCGCGGCCAGCTTGTCGCGCACGAAGGCCACGCAGCGCATGCCGGCGGTGACGCTGGAGGAGACCTTGACGTATGCGCCGCGCCGCCCCAGCGCCGTGACCGCGGCGGCCTCGAAGCTCTCCGCCGTGCGCTCGCCCTCCTGCTGCGAGAGCAGCGCCAGGCCGCTAGAGCCGACCCTCACCAGCTCCTGCACGCAGAACACGACCACGTCGCAGACCTCCGCGCCCAGCCACTCCTCGATGCCCTCGGTCGCGCTGGTGGCCTCCGACCACGGGTCCGGGAGCCCGCCGGCGTTCCAGGTGCCGACCCAGAGGGACAAGGATCCCAGCGGGCAGCGCGGGGCGGCGGTCGCGGGGCGGCCCCGCAGGCAGGGCAGGTCGAGGCAGCCGCGGTGGTGCCCGAGGAGCAGGTCGATGCACTCCTGCCGATGGACGTCCTGGAAGGAGGCCTGGTAGGCCCGGTTGATGCCCTGCCAGCCCCTCTCCACCAGCAGGCTGTACGACGTGACGCGCCCTTGCCGGGGGGGGGGGCAGGTCGGTTGAGGGCACAGCGCGGCTCCCACGCCCGGCGCAGAGCTCAGCTGCTCGTCCGGGGGTCCTTCCTGGAACCGCTCGCCTCACTCGTGCGTCTAAGCTGCGTCGAACGTCCGTCGACATGAGGCGAGCTTGAGCCGTACCAGAACCGATCTGGAGACGAACTAGACTCGAGCAGATCCGCTGGGTGTGCCCAAATAAAACAAATCCCGAAACGAGCCCCTGCTACATCTAATCAAGATCCGTGGGCCTCTCCCGACCTGTCGACGCGGATCCGGCCGAGACGACGAGAAACTTCCAGGATGCCCAGAAGAAGGGACAGACAACGTCAGGGAGGGCTGCCGATGTCTCGGCTGGCCAGCCTCCGACCTTGCCGCAGCAACGAGGACGTGATGCTGTCCGTGCCAGTGTACTCCTGGCTGATCCGGTCGCCATGGTCGGCCCACAGCTCCTGCAGCAGCAGAAAGAAGAAGTTCAGAAAGCATCGGAGTTCGGGGCGGAGTTCTCGGATCGGCGCTGCTGGACCCAACGACAAAGAAATCGATCGTATACATCCGTGAGGAGCCCCGAACGTCTGCGGTAGGTAACTGTTGCATGCGTGTCGCGGCGGCGGCGGCCCCAGCGACACGCCATGCCCTGCGAGCGGATAGCGCGTCGCTCTGCTTCGCGTGGCAGAGGTGGAGGAGGAGGAGGGGGAGAAGGAGTAGGAGGAGGCGGAGGAGGAGGAGGAGGAGGAGGAGGAGGAGGAGGAGGAGGAGGAGGAGCGGAGGAGGAGGAGGAGGGGAGGAGGAGGAGGAGGAGGAGGAGGAGGAAGAGGAAGATTAGGAGCGGAGGAGGAGGAGGAGGAGGAGGAGGAGGAGGAGGAGGAGGAGGAGGTGAAGGAGGAGTAGTTGGAGGAGGAGGAGGAGAAGGAGGAGGCGGCTTGGGACGTTGACGCTTGGGGACTGGGGAGTGGTTGGCGTGTCGCGCCGAAGCGCGGTGGGGCAGAAGCAGCGGCGCGACACGCTGAGCAGACGTGTTTGTTGACCGTGGGTTTATGCTGTTTTTTCAAATGCAGTAGGAGCTCGACCTCCAGAAACCTTCCACAAGAAGCCCAACCCTGAAACCCCCAGGCCGTCCATTGATTTCTTGTGTGGGAACCTCACGCTTGCCGCAGCGAGACCATCGAAACCCAAGGAACCCAGGGCGGCAAGCAGGGTGTTTCTTGGCACGCGTCTCCACTGCAGGGGCTCGCTTACAGAATCGAGCTGCCCCAGACTTGTTTTTTGCCGTCGGCTCCGTGCAACATGCGACGCCTCTTTTGTAGCCTCGACGGGGGATATCAACTTTTTGGGGGTCGACCACTTCTGTGGCCGATCCCCTGCTCGAGATTTGCTCCTTCGATCCTGGAGCAGCTGCCGCAGCAGCGGCGGCCGGCCGCCCCCGGCGGCGGCGCCGCCGGCGGGGGAGCTCCCCGACGCGCCCAGCACGTCGAGCAGCGAAGCCCCGGCCCTGCTCGGCACGGAGAAGAAGGGGCTCCACCTCGTGCCGCATCGCCGATATGCCTCGGCGATGCGGCGCGAACCCCCGACCCCCCCCCCGCCTGCTCGGACCCCACCTATGGGGGAAGGAGGAGGAGGAGGGCGAGGAGGAGGAGGACGAAGAGGAGGAGGTGGAATAGGAGGAGGAGGAGGAGGAGGAGGAGGAGGAGGAGGAGGAGGAGGAGGAGGAGGAGGGCGAGGATGAGGAGGAGGAGGAGGAGTGGGAGGCCTACGACAGAGGACGACCCCCCGCGCCACCCAACTCCGCGCCCTCGCGCCCCGCGGCGTGCGCACCGCGCAGCTGCGCCTCTCCGCGCACCCTCGCGACGCCGCCCTGGGGAGAAGGGCCCCTGCGCGCAGCCCGGGCCGCGTCGCGCGAGGCGCGATCCTCTCCGTGCCCCTGCGGGCCCGCCGAACATACAGTCGGGGCCTTGACCTAAGGAACCCCAAATAAGGAACGAGGCCCCTTTCTTTCCATAAGTTAAACTTCGAGTTCCGATCGGAAGCATCAGGAGAGCCTGAGGCAAGCTGCGAAACACTCCAGGAACGCGGAGCCCCTACCCAACGAAAAGGGTTCCTTCCTCAGGGCCCCGACTGTATGACCAAGACAGCTATCATTTAAGCATATGTCCTCAGCACAACAGTCAGCCAAGGCACAATGGCTTGCCGGGTGTGGTCTCAGGAATCCGTGGCGATGCAGCGGCGAGATACACAGCCGCACGCAGCAGAGGCAAAAGCGCGCACGTCACGGATTTTTTTTTTTTCCTGGCCAGCTTCCCGGACCTGTCACCACAGACCTGTCACCACAGGGCCTGCCATTAAGTCGGCCGTGTCCCCCTACAGGGGGATTTTGGGCGACAAATAAAAAATTGCGAAACATGTACCAGAATAGCAAAACAATGCCAACAACAATAGTCCCCATACTATTTTTGAATTATTGTTTGACTATTTTTGGTGTATGATTTTTTTGTTCGTCGAAAATCCCCCTGTAGGGGGACACGCCCGACTTACGCCTGCCAAAGACAGTTGCGCACGGTGCCCCGAACGGTGCCCGAAGGGCGCCCCGAACGGTGCCCCGGCATTGCCTGCTTGTGTTCACGCGCCGCGTGCTTCCGTGCCCCCGCGGGTGCCCCACACACCCTCGGCTTCGAATCAAGAGAGATTTGCGCTGAGACAGTGAACTCCGCTCCAGGCGTTTTCTCGAACCGGTGGCCCAGGTCCAGATATGGGAGCATTCTATACGCAGAGTGGAGGCTCCAAGGAATCGCCCAGGGTCCAGTCCAGACTCTCGGCTGCCTGGAACGATTTCTAGAGCTAATGCAAGATGAGGCTTCGTGTTTTGAGATGTCTGATGGGCGTATGGGACCCCAGATGAAGAGCTGGCCCCGGGGACAGGGCCCCGGGGTCCCAGGACGCGTTTCCCTCGGGGCCTCTTGGTCGGGTGTTGCTAGAAGTGCCCCTGGCCCAAGGTACCCCCAGCTTCCCGCTCCATTTTGGAGCCCCTGGGTTCCTCTGGGCCTCGTGCAGGGGGCCGTCTGGGCCACCCCGAGAATGATCCCAGGGGTACCTTGGGCCAGGGGTACTTCTGGCAGCACCCGACGTGGCTTCCTGCCGGCCTGCTCAGGCTGCCGAGTGCGCCGCCGCCGGAGCCCGCGCCGGGCCCCGCTGGCTCCAGCAGCGGCTGCAGCGCGGGCTGCCGCTGGCAGAGCTCTCGGAGCCAGCGCCAGGCCACGTAGAACTGCAGGACGTTGGTGCGGTCGAGGCAGTCCAGGCAGTTGGTGCGGAGCACGCCGGCCTGCCAGCTCCTCGGCGTCGGCTCCAGCGCCGCCTCGGGGGCGGGGGCCGTGGCGTCGAGCCACCCGCAGCGCCGCAGGAAGGGGCCCACCTCCTCCAGCAGGCCCTCCATCTCCGCGTCGAACTCCTCCTGCGAGCCGCCCCGCACCCGCTCGTGGAAGTCGAGGTGGCCGTACGCGGCCCTTCCCGCGAAGGCCTCCGAGGAGCGCTCGCAGAGGGCCCGCAGTTGCTCCTCCAGCGCCTGCGTCAGCACGTGCTCCGCCGGGGCGGCCGAGAGCAGGTTCGCGTAGAAGACCTCGCCCTCGTAGGCCTCCTCCAGCGCCCGGTGGTGCCGCTCGAAGGCGGCCCGGGAGAGCGCGGCCCCGCGGGTAGGGCGCGCTGGGCCCTGCGGCGACTGCTCCCAGAAGACCGGGGCGGAGCCCCGGAGCTGCACCAGGCTGACCCAGCCCTGCGGGAAGCCGCCCGGCACCTCCTGGGACCCTGGGGCCGCGCCGCCCCGCGCGAGGCGGAAGCAGGCCAGCTGCTCAGTCTCCGCGAGGTTGCCCACCTCCCCGTCGTCGTCCAGGCCGCGGGCGTTGTAGCGCGTGCCGGCCCTGCGGCACCCGCGCCTCGACACGAGCAGCAGCATGAGGTGCACGTCGCATCCTGGGAGCTCTGGGTGCCCCTGGGCATGGTGCACGGCCTTCGATGCCTCCTGGATAGAGGCCGAGCAGCTGTTGTCGGAGGACCGCACCGCAGCGCCGATACATCGGCGATGCGTTGGCGATGCATCGGCGCCGTTGGCGTGGGGAGACTCGGGTTCCACAGCGAGCCGCAGCGGCGGTGCCTCGGCGATAGGCGGCGTGTTATCTCCCGACAGCAGCCGCCCGGAAACCCCATCCGGGAGACCCACACGAGACCCCCAGACATCCGGCTGCTCCCATTTTTTTTAGGGGGGGGGGCGTGAACCCCCAGGCGGTCCGGACCACTTCCCTGGGACCGGTTTTCGTCCTCCTCCTTCTCCTCCTCCTCCTCCTCCTCCTCCTCCTCCTCCTCTCCTCCTCCTCCTCCTCTTATCCTCCTCCTCTTATCTTCCTCCTCCTCCTCGTCCTCCTCCTCCTCCTCCTCCTCCTCTTTTTGTTGGAGCGTCGGGTCGCATGGGCCTGTACGTGCCCCTGCATCAGCGGCACGAGCCAGCGCGGCGACGCGCCCTGCCGCAGCAGCTGATCCGCCAGGCGGCGGTTCCAGACGAAGCGCGGCGCCGCGGCGGCCAGCAGGTCGGGCGAGCCGTCGGGCAGCCGCGGCTCCTCGCGGCCGCACGCCGCCCGCCGCAGCTTCCACTGCAGCGTGTGGGTGATGTCGAAGTCCTCGCGAGGGAGCCAGGGAAGGGTATACCCCCAGGCATCGATCGCGCCGTAAACAGAAATCAGGACGAGGAGGTCTTTGGGCTGTGTTCGGCCCTGGGGGGCCCTCGCTGGGCCTCCGGAGGGTCAAAAAGCGACGGGACGAAGAACCGGTCCCGGGGAAGTGGTCCAGACCTCCGGGGCCCACGCACCACAAAAAGTTGGAGCAGCCGTTTGTCTGGGCTGGGTGCAGGCTCACGGGGCGACTCAACGAAGCCTGCCCCTCGGGAGTTCCACGTCATGGAAAATATGAGGACACCGCTGCTCCCCAAACCTTTCCTGGGGTGCGTTCAGACCAGACTTCCGGGCAGAATCCAGTTTTGGCGACGACGGCCTCCCGGGAGGCCCAAAACAATGAAAACAAGGGGAGGGTAACTCGTGGTATCGACGCCTCTTCCTCTTCTGAGTCCTGGGCGAAATAAAAGCCCCTGCCCTCCAGTAGCTGCAACACGCCGTCGCTGACGGGCCCGCCCTCGTCGGTCGCGCCCTCGCCGGGCTCTACCGTGAGGGGCAGCCGCTCCACGGCCGCCACCTCGTAGATGTGCCTCCCGTCGATGTCGCAGACGCAGTCCGCGCGGGTCACCACCAGCAGCCCGGAGGAACCCTGCGCGCACAGGACCCCGAGGATCGCGTAGGCGCGGAGCACGGGAAGGCAGCCGCCTCCCCCTCCCAGACATCCGGCTGCTCCAATTTCGTTGCTGCGTGGGCCCCGGAGGTCCGGACCACTTCCCCGGGGCCGGTGTTTCGTCCTGAGTCCTCGAGGTGACGCTCCCGAGGCCCGGCGGAGGCCCCCATTGCAGAGGCCGACACTGGCCCAACAAAAATCGCCCGCTCCCCTTTTTTCGTTGGAACGTCGGATCTCTAGGCACCGGCGGCGGGGTCCATACCCAGACATCTGGCTGCTCCCATTTGTTGCGTGCGTGGGCCCAGGAGGTCCGGACCACTTCCCCGGGACCGGTTTTTCGTCCCGGGTCGTTTTTGGACGCTCCCGAGGCCCGGCGAGGGCGAGGCCGAAAACAGCAACAAAAAAAATATAAAAAACGCGGAGCGTCGGATCTCTGGGCACTGGCGGCGGTGTCTCTACGCTTATGTCGGGCGTGTCGCCCTACAAGGGGATCTTCTACGAAACAATAAAAATACCCCCATCACACTCCCAAAGGGTAAAAAAATGATAAAAGATTAGTCCCCAGACTATTTTTGGAGCATTTTTTCCTTATTCTGGGGGTATTTTTCATTCTTCGTCGAAAATCCCCCTGTAGGGGGACAGGCCCGACTTATGACGATCGAACAACACGCACCCATACCCATAGGGGGGACGGAGGAGGCCATGGGCGCGTGTTGTCGGATGGGGGTCCCCGCTCGAACGGGAGCTCCCCCCAGGGTCCGACAACTCGCACCCATACCCATAGCCAGTTCCCCTCCTTTCGACCCTCCTATGGGTATGGGTGTGAGTTGTTCACTCATCAACTTCACTCTACGCACGGCCGCGGCCCCCGGCCAGGCCCCGCCGGGGCCCAGGCGGGAGCGGCGTGCGCGCGCCCTCCCGGGAGCCTGGCCGGGGAGGCGCGCACACGGCTACCAAAAAATTGAAGCAATAATGATTACAAAAAAACGAGCTAGAACGCAACTTCCACAACGAGAACCACTTCAGAACCTACCTTCACCGTAACTTGCACGCTGTAAAAACCGCTTCAATAAAACAAAAAACATCAAAAAACAAGAACAAACACCCCTTGAGACGGCTCCATTGTTTCGAGCCCGACGTTTTCGCTTCATTTCGGGCCCCGGGGCCCTCACAGACCTTTTCGAAACATGACGAGGAATGATGGGGGATCCGGGGGTCTGGTCGTGAGCTTTCCGGACGTTGCAGTTTTCTTGCGACGTCGGATCTCAGGGCTCCCAGCCCAGGACGGGCGTGGGCTCCTGTTGCTTCCATCGCACGTCAGGACCACACCCCAGGCCCCCTCGGGCAATGAACAACATCGTGACGGGAGGTTTTTTGCCATCTCTTCGGCGCCTGGAGGCCTTCACAGGCCCTCGGCACCGTCCAACAACGACTCAGGATGAAAAACCGGTCCAGGGGAAGGGGTCGAGACCCCTGAGGGTCGATGTTAGGAACAAATCATGACGTCGGGGGTCTGGGACCCGAGAAAGAAGTTCGAGCACCCAGCAGAGCAGCCAAGCCAGCGTCGAGCGGGCATCGCCTCCCGGGGCCCGACGCGCGCGAAGGGCCGCCAGTTTCGGTGCTTCCTGGGTGCTCGAGGTTCTTTCGGGCCTCTGGTTTCGGTGCCTCCTGGGTGCTCGAGGTTTTCTTTCTGTGGTGGTCAGGGCTACAGCGGGTTGGAGCAGCATACCCTGACCTTCCAGAGAGCTATTTTTTAGCACTGGAAACCTAAAAACCTAAAAAACGAGACGAAACAGCCTAAAACCAAGACGTAAAATAGCTCTGGGATAGGTTTTTACGTCGGGTGCTATTTTTTAGCCCTCCTGGAAGGTCAGGGTAAGCGTGGGCACGTCTGGACCCCGTCCGCCCCGACCTCCGGAGGACTCGCCGCGGTACACGTCCAGCACCTCCGCGATGGGCCGGAGCTCCTCTGTGGCGCACCCCGTGCGCCGCTCGAGGGCGAGCACGGGCACCTCTGGCGGGCCACATGCGATCCGTACCCTTAAGTCGGGCCTGTCCCTCTACAGGAGGAATCTGTGTATATATATATATATGTGTGTACATATATATATGTGTGAATCGAATCAAAAGCTACTCTGGGGACGATGTTTCGACAAGTGCTCGACCAGTTTGGAACATGTGTTGATCATGTTTCATTTTCTCGTCCACTATCCGCCTGCAGGGGGACATGACATGCCCAACCTAACCCTACCCCTACCCCTCACGAATTCTGAGAGGGGGGTTGGGGTTCACTTCGCTCCCTCGGTCGATCGGTGTCATCGCCGCCGTCGCTTTCGCCGCCGTCGTCGGGTTCATCGTTAGGCTGTGGTGGTGGTGGTCGTCGTTGTCGTCACGTCTTCGTCCGAGGAGGGAGGGGTTGGGCGAGGGGCAAGGGGCGAGGAGCAGGAGGAGGAGGGTTCGCATGTGGCCCCCGAACCTCGTCCAGGTCCCGAGCCCGGTCGTCCAGGACCACGATGGACCTCTTCAGCTGCAAGATGTGCCACCGCCTCTGGGGAAGAGCCAGACGCTCCGATGCCGCGCGCCCTCGGGGCCTCAGCCTGGGGTGCTTCTGGGGAAGCCAGAGCACAGTCACCGCCACTCCCCGGACCTCCCGTGCGGTCCGACCAGAATCTCGAAGTGAATCCAGCGGTGGCGACGGAGGCCGTCCAGGAGTCGCCACAGGGCGAGAACGAGGCAAGAATAATAGCGAGACCCAGGCCCCAGACGTCATGATTACCTAACAGCTTTTGCTGATAGGTTTCTAGTGGGGTCAAAAGAGAGCATCTGGACTCCACAGGGGGGTCTGGGCGGGTGCCGGGGAGGAGGGCCGGGAACAGTGCCGGGCTCGTTTTAAGCCAACAGTCACACACTTCGTGCTCTTCGACCTCCCAGAACTCCATTCCCGGGCCACATTTTGAATAACCAGAGCCAACTGTAGGCCACTTCGTGCTCTTCGACTTCCCAGAACTCCATTCCCGGGCCACATTTTGGATGCCCGGAGCCAACTGTAGGCCACTTCGTGTTCTTCGACTTCCCAGAACTCCATTCCCGGGCCACATTTTGGATGCCCTGAGCCAACTGTAGGCCACTTCGTGCTCTTCGAGTTCCCAGAACTCCATTCCCGGGCCACATTTTGAATGCCCGGAGCCAACTGTAGGCCACTTCGTGGTCTTCGAGTTCCCAGAACTCCATTCCTGGGCATGATTTTGAATGCCCGGAGCCAACTGTAGGCCACTTCGTGTTCTTCGAGTTCCCAGAATTCCATTCCCGGGCCACATTTTGAATGCTGAGACAGGCTGAGGCTGAGGCTGAAGCAGGCTGAGGCTGAGGCAGGCTGAGGCTGAGGCCGAGGCTGAAGGCAGACTGAGGCTGAGGCTGAAGCAGGCTGAGGCTGAGGCAGAGGCAGGCTGAGGCTGAGGCAGGCTGATGCTGAGGCAGGCTGAGCTGAGGCTGAGGCTGATGCAGGCTGAGGCTGAGGCAGGCTGAGGCTGAGGCCAAGGCTGAAGGCAGACTGAGGCTTTGGCTGAAGCAGGCTGAGGCTGAGGCTGAGGCTGAGGCTGAGGCTGAGGCTGAGGCTGAGGCAGGCTGAGGCTGAGGCTGAGGCAGGCTGATGCTGAGGCAGGCTGAGGCTGAGGCTGAGGCTGAGGCTGAGGCAGGCTGAGGCTGAGGCAGGCTGAGGCGAGGCCGAGGTTGAAGGCAGACTGAGGCTGAGGCTGAAGCAGGCTGAGGCTGAGGCTGAGGCAGGCTGAGGCTGAGGCTGAGGCTGAGGCAGGCTGATGCTGAGGCAGGCTGAGGCTGAGGCTGAGGCTGATGCAGGCTGAGGCTGAGGCAGGCTGAGGCTGAGGCCGAGGCTGAAGGCAGACTGAGGCTGAGGCTGAAGCAGGCTGAGGCTGAGGCTGAGGCAGGCTGAGGCTGAGGCTGAGGCAGGCTGATGCTGAGGCAGGCTGAGGCTGAGGCTGAGGCTGATGCAGGCTGAGGCTGAGGCAGGCTGAGGCTGAGGCCGAGGCTGAAGGCAGACTGAGGCTGAGGCTGAAGCAGGCTGAGGCTGAGGCTGAGGCAGGCTGAGGCTGAGGCAGGCTGAGGCTGAGGCTAAGGCAGGCTGAGGCTGAGGCTGTGACTGCGACTGCCGTTGCCACTGCGACTGTCATCGCGAATGCGACTACGACTGCGAGAACAGCAGAATTCTACAACTGGATTCTCATCCGAATCTTAAGGGGAATGCTTCCAGATATGCTCCTACACATCGCTGTTAGGTTGCTTTGCCGGGATATTTTTTTCATAACGCCGACTCCCAGAGGTCTCGACCCATTCCCTGGGACCCATTCTTCATCCTGATTCGTTTTTAGACGGCCCCGAGGGCTGGTAAGGGCCCCCACAGGCCGAAAATACGGAAAAATCTCCCGTCGTGATTTTTGTTATGAGTCGAGGAGGTCTGGGCTTTCCTCCTCTGACTTCTGGAGCCCCCTCGGCTGTCGAGCCTGGCCTCTTGTGGGCCTCTCTGGGCCCTACTGAGCCGTCTTAGGGCCTTCTTGCGGGCCTTTTTGGCCATCTTGGGGCAATACTGGGGGCCTTCCCCTCCCCCTCCTCCTCCTCCTCCTCCTCCTCCTCCTCCTCCTCCGCCTCCTCCTCCTCCTCCTCCTCCTCCTCCTTTGGCCGTCTTGGGACGTCGGGAGCGCGAAACGGCGACACCCCCCAAAAACACTGAGAGAAACACGCACGGACATCAAGGACTTTTGCCTCCCGGGGCCCTCTTGGGAGGGCTCTGAAGGGCTCTCTTGGGCATCAGTCCGCCGCCGTGCCCCCTGGCACGAGCCCCAAGACGGCCCCAAGAAGGGCCGAACAGGGGGAACACGAACCGACAGTCCCAGCCTTCCGCCCGAAGAGGCCCCCATGAGAGCCTAAGAGGCCTCCAAGGAGCCCCAAGAGGTCCCTAAGAGGCCTCCAAGAGGCCGCCAGACG